>CAWUFW010015143.1:0-375902 GCA_963921515.1 Calotriton arnoldi | reverse complement strand
TTCGCGTCTGTGTTAGACACAGCGCGTCCATCTCCCTTGCAACTCTATCTGTAACCGCGTCCTTCGACTCGTACAAGGACCGATCGGTGTGTTCGCCTCGAACATGCAAGGGACCTTTAACATTGAAATCTCAATCGCGTCTGTGCTCATAGACTCGTACAGGACTCGCACCGGTGCCAGGACACCGCGTCCGTCACCTGTGGGTCTCCTACAACTACCTGGGGTGGTTCTTGGGGGTCCCTCGATTCTAGATGCCCTAGATCTAGGTCTAGCCAAACTAAGATTGTGATATTCGATTGTGCTAAACTTATTTTGATAACATTTGACTTGTACATATGTTCCTGACTTCTAATCTCATAAAGAGATTAGTAGAGAGTGTTTATTAATAAATACATATGTATTTGATATATATACCTGTGTGGTGTCTTTTCATTTGGTGATTCAAGAGATTGTGTGGTAAAACAAGCTGCTTTACATTCCTTCAAGACTTAGCCTGAAGGCTGCTCTCCACAGCTACCACTAGGATAGCTTTCTATAAAGGTTGTCTTAAACCTATCTACCATAAGAGTCGAATTGTTCTGGTGCAAGGTGTCCACTTTAATTAGTGAACAGCATATACCAGGCCAACTTCTCACACATTGAATGAAGCAGACGCAAACAGCTACCTATAGAGCTCAGGTGGTTGTGCAATTCTAGGTTTTTCTCATGATTGGTCCCATCTGTGCATGCACTGAGGTGGAAACAACGCTTATAAGAGAAGAGAAGGTTTTAGGACAATAGAATGTAATAGATAACAAAACCTAGAACTCATATGAACCGTGCGAGCCACGAGTTCGGTGTTGCGCAATACACTACTTTTAAAACACTTCTCACGGATTATTTAAAAGAAAATAACCATAGGAGAGGTCTGCACTTCCCAAACGTGCTCCCAAATGTACCTGCCTCAGACCACCATGGCTATGGCACTGAGTCTCAGAGAATTAGACCAAAACTCAGGGAAATAATGTTTCCAGGAGCACTCACATTTCTTGCCACATGCACGAGGAAATCGACGAATTCCTGTATCGTTACCAGGTGACGCAGTATGATTTTTTTTTTTACACTTTTTCGAAACCAGCGCAATCTAGGATTTTAGTAGGGGCGTGAGAAATCGTGCAAAACGTCATGAAAATTTCACGAAACATTGCTTTTGTAGTGAAATGAGGTTTGTGAGTATCGCGCATCATTTTTTTCACCTAAGTGAACCCGTTACAGGAGACAGGGTAGAGCAGAAATGATCTCTCGAGGAGGTATTTTCTGTGCGAACCAGTAGTCCCCGCTAATATCTCATGAGACTTTCCCACGCGGGGCAATAATAATTATGCAAAACTGAGCATTTTCGCATGTTGGCAATATTATTAAAATTTCGCAAAGGCCTGGAGTTCAGCCTAATTGATGTGAAGAAGCACTGCAAGACCCATAATAAATAAGATTGCCGTATGGAATTCTAAGGCTGGAACACGGAGTCGTCTTGTAACCGCAAACATCTGCCTTGGGATCACCTACAACTGATGATTCCATCTATGGAATTCGCATCACATGCGATATCCCAGTCAATAACAACGGAACATGTGTTGTACGCGGAACACACCAGCGGGCGCAAACGTAAAGATAAAGTTTACTCACCGCCACATCAGGACCCAACGCGCCCAACAGCCGGCGGTGCCCCAGTACACAAATCAGTGCAAAATGAAACCAGCAAACAAAAAAACCCTGTCCCGAGAACACAACCCGAGCATCATTCCTCCACGAAGCGCTTAGAGGTTGCCCAGTACACAAACCCTCAAGGCCCCCACGGAGGACGAAGGTGGCGAGGCATCGACTCACTCACCCAAAAGCATCTTCGGTCCCGTGTGCGCCGCCGCTGCTGCGATCTGTGCTCCCGAGCCCCGACTGCATGGAATGAAGCACCTCCTCGCGCAGATCCGCAGCCCACGCGCCCACTGTCCCCGGTGCTCGCGCAATAATGGGCTCACTGCTCCGGATCGGTGCCCCGGGGAGGTAAACATGCTTCGCCACGCTCACTAGCCCGGCCCTATCACTGGTCCTTCCCGGCGCCCAATCAGAGGCGCAGAGGGGGAAGGAACAAGTGCAGCCTCTCCAAGCTGAGGCGGCATGGCACAGCTGAGCCACAGCGGGAACCACGCCAAGGCGTAACGCTGCGCCCTGTGCGTAAAGCGGGGCATTTGTTTCCATAAAACTGTCCGCGTTCACGGAGGTTAAGTTATCCAAGTCCGGTGTCAGTTGCTCACCCAGTCTCTCTGCTGTCTATAACTTGGATTCTGCATTTATGATGAAAAACCTTCTCAAACCCTGGGCTCCCAGGCACCAAAGACCTTAGAACACAGTGGGCCAGTGTTGGGGCAGAGAAAGGTGCCACATGACTCTGGCAGAGCGGGAGCTGCAGGAAAAAGGCAGGATCAATGAAAGGATGTTCAGTGCTCGCGGCAAACAGAGATTTGCAGACTGGAGCGCTCTCCGTCCACTTAAACAAGCGCTGAAACACAAGCGCGGCCCCGCGGCCGCGAAAGTGAAACAGTACACCGGGTTAACAAGTGGGAGGGGTGGGGGACTGCGGCCGAGAGAACACACAGCGATTCCCTTGCGGGAGCGAGCCTTGGGCACCATCTGTTTGGAAGTTAATTACAAACAGATGTTGCCAAAGCTCGCTCCCGCAAGGGAATCGCTAAACGTGCACGCGTTGCCATTGAAAGCAATGCAACGCGTGCACGTTTTTGGGGACAAATGCGGATCGATTCCAAGAGGTCCCCCCTAAGCAGCGCATGCGCGCTGCGTAGGCGAGACCTAAAAACCCCTTGGGTTGCAATGCACACCTGTCTGAAAGCCCATAGCCAACCCCCTAAGTCAGTAGTGCTGACAAGTGCATTTGTCATGCATCAGTGGGAGGTGAAATCTCTTATTTTCAGAACTTGGACTGTTTTGGGCTCACGCCAGCTGTGTCGAACCATGGGGTCGGAGGCAAGTAATGCTTTCCTCACCTTCTCTAAAGGCCTCTATTCCCACCGGCCCCACCGAAGGTGCCAACTCTCTCACATGATGGGATTTCCAAGCAGCCACATAGATTTTATTTTCTATGGGTGAAAGAGGCAGTGTTTCCCTGCCAGGTCCCCCCTCCTGCACTGGGTCATAGGTGTTACCCCTCTCTGTACCCACACCATGCCGCAGCAGAGTGCCAGTGCTAAGGGCCTTGATATTACCCAAACCCTCCAGAGAGGGTACTTCTTACTTTGTGTGTGTGGCACTTACCCACCGCTTGTGTCTCAGCTGATAATGTTGACCTCCCGAAACTTAACCCTCCCCAAATGATCACACCCTCCTAAGTAGACTTCCCTGTAGGCCACCGTTTATTCTCCACTGGTGCAGGGGCTGTGGAGCCAACAATCTTCCCCGAAGGCATGAAGTCCCACTTAAAATTCGCCCTTCATACACAAGCCACAATAGTAAAGGGTATGTTTCCGACCGCCGTGCCGTGTAATTCATTGGGTGGGGCCTCCGATTCCTCGTCGCGTGGCCCCATTCCCGCTAGGATGTGGGTGGGATGCCCGTTCGACTGGCATCGTAATGAGGGCCATAAGCTGTAAATATCCTTCGTGAATGCCAGAGGAAGGCGCCTCTGAGCCAGACTGGCCTTCTCGGCTCGCTGGGATTCCATAACTACGGAGGGCTGAGACAGACAAGGACCTTCTCCATACAGAACAACACTTCCTACGTTGAACTAAGGTAGCAAGTGAGAGGGCACCTCAGAAACTCATACAGGCCCCTCCCTTCTGGTGCTAATTATACAAACGAATGGGCACCAGAGCACACACAAGAATTCCATTCAATCGAGAGAGTAATTCAAATTATAAAGTCCATGAAATTCTTTGTCCATTTTTGTGAATTTATTTATTTCCATTTGTAGTTTCCACAATGTCCGGTCTATATAAGCAGAAGCAGCCGACATGTGTTTCGTCTGTTGAAGTTTTTGACGGCTGCAGGGAATATGCGTACATCAGTGTGGAACATCATATCACATAGATTTTTTTTCGTTAATTAATATTCTTAAGTGTCAACCTCATATAGCAGTGATAAGGTGGAGAGAAATGATGACATGAAATTATATGTGCTGATCCAACGCACCAAGGATACTGTGTAGGAATGCGTAGTATCGTGAGCTCGCCCAAAGCAGTAAAAAACGGTGCCCGAAGTCGGTGATAAAGTCTGGTGCTATCAAGAGGCAAGAAGGGAGAGGATGGAGAACAGAGACTGACTGAACAGGGAAATCCTGGAACACTGTACAGTGATGCATTTCTTTTTCACATCTATAAAGATTAATTGCACTAAGATAGGTTGTTGATTTTAATAAAATCATGCATTTTTTCTTAGTGCGCATTCTTCAGTGTGTCCGTGATGACCCACTAACAAGTAATCCTGTGAATTTCACAGGACTGATTGTTACCCAGAAAGCACCAATCTCATGTAATACCCAGGTGGTTTGTAGGCTACAGTCCATCAGGTTTGCTCTCTCTGGTTGCTTTGTTGGCACTGAGACTGCACTTTCACAAGAGGGTCTAGCAAGCAGTATCTTGGGTCTTCTTTTCTAGGGAATTACAAAAAACCTATCAGTTTGCCCAGCCTGCATGGCTTATCTTTACCTAATCTTGAATGAGACACACAAGACGTTACCAATATTTACTGAAAGCGGAGACTTCCATTGTAATATTGATTTCCTTCCCAAGTTCAAATCGGAGCTCCCTCCGTAAGTGAGTTTCTCAGGCGCTTCAATCAATCAATCAGGGATTTATAGAGCCGACTACTCACCCGTGAGGGTCTCAAGGCGCTGGGGGGAGGGTGTACAGGCAGCTCCGTGGTCATCCGAAGAGCCAGGTCTTGAGATGTTTTCTTAATAGGTGCAGTTTCGGGCTTCGTCTGATGTGGAGGGGGAGTTCTTTCCAGGTCTTGGCCGCGATGTAGGAGAAGGTTCTGTCACCCGTTCTGGTCCTGTGGAAATGGAAGACCGTGGCTAGGGCTAGGTCGGCAGAGCAGAAGTTTCTCTCGGGGGGCTTGGAAGGAGATTCTTTCGTTGAGGTATTGGGGTCCGGTGTTTCCGAGGGCTTTGTAGGCGTGTGTGAGCAGTTTGAAGGTTATTCTTTTTTTGATGGGGAGTCGGTGGAGGTCGCGGAGGTGATGGTTGATGTGGTCATGCCGTGGGATGCTGAGGACAAGTCTGACTGCGGTGTTCTGGACCGTCTTGAGTTTGCGGAGGAGTGTTTTGTTGATTCCAGCGTAGAGCGCGTTTCCTGATGAGCGCGTTGGTGACAGTCTTCCTGGAGTCGGGGGAGGGGATTCATTTGAAGGTCTTGCAGGGTATGCGGAGGGTGTTTAAGCATGTGGATGACACAGCGTTGATCTGGCGGTTCATGGTGAGTGAGGAGTCAAGTATGATGCCGAGGTTGCGGGCGTGGTCCGTACGGGTGGGAGGGTTTCCAAGGGCGGGGTGCCACCAGGTGTTGTCCCATGCGTAGGGGGTGAACCCGAGGATGAGGACAACCATTTTCTCCGAGTTGAGCTTCAGGCAGCTGCTGCTCATCCAGGTTGCAAAGTCCTTCATTTCTTCATGGAAGTTGTGCCTGGTGATGTCGGGTTCCTTGGTGGGAGAGAGGATGAGCTGGGTGTCGTCGGCGTATGAGACTATGTTGTGCCCGTGTTTTCTGACAATGGTTGCGAGGGGGGCCATGTAGACGTTGAACTAGTAAAAGGAATTTTCAACTTGAATCTTCTTTTTGAATCTGTTTTCTAGAACATGTGAGTGGTGGGGGCACATGTGAGTGCCGGGTAAAAGGAAAATGGAAAATGGCGGCAACTCTGCCGCTTGAGAGCATTGATCCGGAGCTACACCCGCTGTAGCATGCAGCACCGTTATAATTCTTTTTTAGCAGTCGTAAACATTTACTGGGGAGCACGTCGACGAAGATAAAAAAAAATCTTTCTCACCTTCATGTTTGGATTACGGACTTCATGATATTTTTTGCATTTGGCCAGGAGTATGAGGTGGTATATCGGGCCGAGCCGCTCCTACTCCTACTGGTCAAGCCTGCCCTCGACTCTAGCCAGCGATATTGCTCCACTGAGAGGCACTGCATCGAAAAGAGCTCGAAGCAACCGCGCCCTCTCTTTGACAGTCCTAGAGACTGTTACGAAGGAGAATCTGGCAGTCCGAGGGGATACAAGCGGCCGCCAAATTCCAGCTACAGCAGAAAAAAACATTGACTCCCGGGTTGGGAAACCAGTGCTAAAACCTTTACAATCTGGAAAAGCCTCCGACATCTTACAAACTTGCAGCATGTTGGATGGCACAACAGCTCCTCAATAGAGACTACAATGGCCGACACTTTGTTGAATGCAGTCCGCCTAGAACACGGAAAGGCAGCTACTACTATTGAGGCTGGCTGTCGTGGATTCTTAGAGTCGGTGTAAAGCATGAACCAGGATACAAGTACAGCTGAAGCTCAGCTACAAGGTAACAGAGGGGCACAAACTTTGCAGATTGCGGTATTCAACATGAAAGAAAGTATTAATTAATAACAATGTTTCTAATAATACTGCAGGTCTAGATCCACTCTCTCTGTCGCACCCAGTCCCATCGCAAAAGGAATGAAATGGTGTAAATTTGACGGGGGCGCCATAAAGCAGTCCTGGAGGTGGGGGCCTGCCAAAAGCAATTCAAAATTATCAATTCTGGAGATGTGACTGGTGAGGATAGCCATGGTTCACTTAATTATCACGAGTCTGAGCCTCCAGAAAAAGAGGCTGCCTCATGCAGGGACAGTCCTACTGATCAGTCAAGGGAGCTGCCTCCAGAGCAGGACTATGAGTTAACTCATAAATTCTCACATGAGTCTACAACACCATCCACGGCTACTGGTATAGATGGAATCCCCTCAGAGTCATTGAAAAACTCAGATGCTATACAAACTCTTTCCCCCTTCCGGGGGAAGGGGGGAAAAAACAAAGTAAATCTAAAATCTCGAAGGATTTGAGAAAGCTTACATGAGCATTTGGAGACTCAACGTTCAGATCGTACCTTGCACACTCGATCCAAGGCAGGGGTCAGCGGGAATCCAATGCGGGAATAGGTTTCTACCAAAGGAGAAGTAAAGGCAATTATATCTAGGCTGTCAAACTCCGGCTATGGGAGCAGATCTAGCCTATTGATTCATGAGGAGGTGCCCCTTCATCTTCGGCCAGGGAATGCATCAATAACTCAGAGTCAAGGGAAGTACCTGACAGCTTAAGGCCAACTCCTGAAGTACCGGCCAACTCGCAATCTCCTGGTCTTTCTCTCTCTGCGAATACTGAAATTAAATCTGCGCTGTTTTCCAGAGTAATGGACTCCTGCGGTACAAACGAACCTTCACGGTCTATAATTCTCCATGCTCTCTACGATCAAAGGGCTGAGGCTCAGGAGTATTATGCGCAAGCCAGAGCAGATACAGCAAGCTCTGGCAGAGGGGACTAGCAAAATGGCGACACTGTCCTGTGACGTAGTGGAATTACAGCAGCGGGTGGCAGATATGGAAGAATCTACCGCGATAACGGCCAAAACAATCAAGATGCAAGATAATAATAATAATCTTTATTCAAAGGTAGTCACATCCATAAAAGGTACAATAATAAAAAAGAGACAAGCCTTAAAACAGATCATCAATACAGCTGAATAACAATCTTGGTAATGTGCAAAAAACGCAAAATCCATTCATCCATCAACACATCTAGAATTTCTAGATCTAAGTGCTGCACTTAAGAAATTCATAACTGGAAAGAGCGTATAATCAATAGGCAGCAGCTGCAGATACATCAAGGCAACCCAGGCTCGTTTAAAACTCATCGCTTTTAAAAGGGGTTTAAGATATATTCTCCTAGGATGAGTAAAATATTTACATAAGAGTACAAAATGTAAGGTATCCTGTGGAGACCTATTGTCGCAGCCACATGGACCTCTCGTCTCATCATTAAAAACAAAACCAGCCGGCAGAGCTAAAAGATGATGGAGCTGGTTAAATCTAAAACGAGTTATTAAAAATCTATGAGAGGCATTTCTTAAGATGCATAGATAAATCTCCATGCCCTGTACTGATTTTAAAAGAACATGCCCTCACACCGCTGACTAAGTGAGATCAGTATTTTCACGGGAGGCCGTGGTATGTTTAAAAAATAGCTCCTTCACTATGCTCAGGTCCCGAGGCTTCACTGAGTCAGGCTTTAAGAAAATATTTGCCCTGCCAATAGCAGAAAACAACTCTTTGAAATAAGGTAGCCAAGGGATTTTTAGTGCATGGTCTAATGATGAACAATCTAAAACATTCAAAGGGTTGAGAGCCAGCTCATTATTAGATTAGATTTTCACCCAGCAGGTCAGGGGTTTTACTGCCACTATATCCGCTATGTAATCTAATACTAGTTTCTCCTGTACGGAGAACAATGGGGTACCCTGAGGGACCTTCAGAATACGTTTCAGGAACTTGTTTTCTGCGATCTGAAGTTTATTGGTTGCAATATAACCCCAAACCTTGCTTCCGTACAGAGCCTTGGATATACACAAGGACTGATAAAGCTTTATAGTCACTCCCGGGGTCCAGGTACCTAATCTGTGGGCATAACTAGCAATGGCTCCCATGGATTTGTTCATATCGCCAACCTTCCCCTCTTAACAACTGTTTCCAGTTCAATTTCTCATCGAATAAGATTCCCAAGTAATGGAAAGCCGGGACCTTAGCTATAGTATGGGCACCTGCTTTGAATGTCTTAGAACGGGTCCCCCAAGGGCCAACTTCCAAAACGTACGACTTTGTGAAGTTGGTCGACAAATCCAACCCGCTCATAAAGGCAACAAATCCATCGATCAGGGCCTGTAGATGCAAGATGGTCAGCTTACTGTCCTGAAGGAGAAAGTGGAGGATTTAGAAAATCTGCAACGCAGGAACATTTTAAGACTCTTTGGGATACCTGAAGGGGGAGAGGGATCTGACCCAGGAGCATTTATTGTGCAACTCTTTCTGAAGGAATTTCCAGATTTAGCGGACTGGGATTGGGACTCCCAGATCCAGTGAGCCTACAGACTTCCAATCTTCCTAAATCAGGAAGCCAGGACAAAGCAGCAGCATCCCCGTCCAATGCTTATTTTTATTGGTAATTTTTTGTTGCAACAGGCTATTTTTTATAGAGCCCGCCCTGCGGCCCCCATTTTGGTCGAGTCCTTCACTATTTTTGTAAGTCAGACTTCTGCAAATGCAAGATGGATGGACGCTGAAAGATGCGCCAGCTGATTGACCCTCTAAAGGCGGTAGGGGCGCAGGTTTAAAGGTCATTAGAGAGGGCCGCTCTCAAATGTTTAATACTGACACTGATGCTCAGCGGGCTCTTAGCCAATGGCAACATTAGGCAACTAATTAGCTGGTCAGTGGGGGTTTTTCAGTCTAGTATTGTTTTTTTTTCTTAAATAGAAAAATAGGTTAAGCATTGAATGTAGACATTTGGTCTGGATAAATGTATGCAATATTGCATGTTTTCTCTTTTGCTCCTTTACTTCATTTTTTGTTTCTTAACACTTTGAACTGCTTTCTTTGTTAGTTTTATTGTTGAGGGGATGGGGCTGCTGCAGCGGGGGGGCCTACGGTCTTGTGCTCTCTGTCTGCTGTCATTCCATCGACAGCTCCGAGGGGGATGATTCCTTTTTCATGACACAGCAGGGGAGGTCTAGGGGTCGGTAGGGGGTTCTGTTCTACACAGAAGGCAAATCGTCCAGCTTATTCTACTTACTCTCACGGGTTATTTTTGCATCAGAAGGAAGGAGGGTGGAATGTGGGGAGGAGGGTGCTCAAGGAGGACTGGGGGGTGGTGGTAAAAAACCGAAGGGAATGATCGGGGGGAATAATGTAATGGGAAATGGATTTGGAATTATGAGGCCAAGTTGGTTTGAAGGATTGCTGTTTAGATTTTCAGATTTAAAGGAGAGGGAATGGCATAGGCACACAGTTCCTGGAGGTATTATTATTACTTCATAATGGGAGTAATTAGATGTACGTGGTGGAATGTTTCTGGCTTAAACGCCGCTACTAAACGCCAGTTAGTTCAGGACGCGCTGAAGATGTATAAAACTCATATAGTATCCCTTACAGAAACTCATTTAGCATCTAAAGACATGGGTCTGTTTAAGCAACTGGGGGATAATATGATTGTTTGTACATCTCAGACCATGTCTATCAGAGGGGTAGCCATATCGATGGACAGGCCATTCCAATATACTCTTCTTAAGGCCTCTTCTGACCAGCGGGAAAGATGGGCAATAGCGCAAGTTCTAATCAAGGACACAAAGTGTGTGCTGTGTACCATTTATGGACCTAACCTAGATGAACCTGAACTTTTTGATATGCTAACACTAGAATTGCTGGAGTGGCAAGAGAAGTTATTAGTTATGGGCGGCTTTAACTGCATCATAGACTGTGCCATAGACTCTACTAATCAGAGGGCTTCATTAAGGATGGTCAAAGTAAGGGCTTGGGTAGCTGAGATGGCTTGTCTGCATTGTCTCGGAGATGTATGGCGGACATTATTCCCAAATAAGCCAGGATATACATAATATAATGCCCCACATAAGCAGTATTCTAGGATCGACATGTTTTTTGCTAATAACAAAATATTGGCCTCGGCAGACATGGAGGTATGCCCTAAGATGACGTTGGATCACAATCCTATTCTTGTTTTGTTCCAAGCAGATGTGGTTAGTGAATGAATGAATGAAGGAACATTTCTAGAGCGCGTGGTTACCCGAAGGCATCCCAGCGCTATGACATCAGTTATGCTATGAGACGATCAAAGAAAAAGAGAAGTTCTCAATAGTTTTCTGAACTTAAGGTAGTTAGGTTCAAACCGTATGTGGAGGGGAAGATTATTCCAAAACCTGGCTGCGTTATATGTGAACAGTCGGCCTCCACTCCGAGAACGTTTAATCTTGGGAACTACAATAAGGCCTTTGTTCTCCGATCTAATGGGTCTGTTGGGACAGTAAGGTTGAATCCATGAACGAATCAGGAGGGAGCCGTTCTCAGAAAGTGCTTTGTGTACAATGCACATAGCTTTGAATTGAATTCTCCGGCAGACAGGGAGCCAGTGCAGAGTAGTAAGAGCAGATTTAGCCGAAGTGCGTCTAGGGATATTTAACAGCATGCGAGCCGCACAATTCTGCACTGTTTGAAGTCTTCTGGTAGTGGACTGAGGGGCTCCCAGGTAAACAGCATTAGCATAGTCCAGCCGTGATAGAATAAGAGCTTGGACTAGCAATCGTCTGGCAGCGAAAGGTAGTAAAGGGAGTATCCTCCGAACCATTCTTAAAAGGCTGTAGCAACAGGCCGCTACTTTACGTGCTGGTTCATTGAAGTCTAAGTTGGAATCAAGCCAAACCCCTAGGCTTTTAAGTTGCCGCTTTGGAACAGGGGGTGGGCCTAGGCAGCTGGGCCAAAAGAGATCAATGTTTCGAGGGGCAGACTTCCCCAGAAGCATAAGTTCAGTCTTTGCTCCATTAAGTTTTAAAAATGAATTATTCATCCAATTGAAGACCTTCTCAAGGCAGGCAGCGAGATTATGGCCTTGTTGGGATTGTTGGGTCAGAGAAACAATCATTTGGGTATCGTCAGCGTATGTGACGATCTGTATGCCAGAAGGGTGTACTGTTTCTGCCAATGACCGCAGATATATATTGAACATGGTGGGGCTAAGGGAGGATCCCTGAGGAACCCCACATGTCAAAGGTTTTGTTTTGAGGATGATTCTTCTTCAAAGACTGTAAAGACCCTATTTTGCAGGAAGGATTGTAGCCATTTTAGTGCTAATCCGGCCACTCCAGCTTCCCTAAGTCTTTGGATCATCAGATGAAGATTTACCGTGTCGAAGGCTGCGCTAAGATCTAATAAAATCAAAGCTGCACAGCCTCCGAGATCAAGAATCTTCCTAGTTTCTTCAACTACGGTAATGAGGGCAGTTTCAGTGCCCTGTTGAGGTCTAAAACCAGTCTGAGTGGGATGGAGGCGATTATTATTTTCTAAGAAGGTTGATAAGACCGAATTAGTGTGCTTCTCTGCAAGTTTACTTAATCCTGGTAATAAAGAAATGGGTCGGTAGTTAGCCCAGTCTTCAGGGTCAAGATTGGGCTTCTTCAAAAGTGCTTTGACCCTGGCATGTTTCCATAGGGATGGCACTATACCTGTCTTGAGAGAAGTGTTAATCACGTCAAGTATGACTGGTGACACAACCTCGCAAATCTGGTGAAGGATGGTGGGAGGGACAGGATCTAAGGGAGAGCCTGACTTTAAGTCTATCAGAAGCCCTTGCAGGGTGGAAAGATCTAACGGCGGGAAATCCTCCAACAAGATTTGGGCTTCCGAGGTGGCTACGTTTCCTGATAAAGAGGGATGTTGCTCTGGGAACGATTTATATATGGCTTATATTTTTTCAAAGAAAAAATCTGCTATTCGATTACATCGCAGTTGGGTTTGTCCGAAGCGATAGGAGGAGCGGGAGGTGTGAGGAGAGAATTAGCAATTTTAAATATTTCCCGTGGGGAATTTGCCGCTCTTATAATTTTTCTTGAAAATAGAGGGCTTGGGTGTTTTTTATTTCTGTTTTATAAGTTCTAATAGCTTCTCTATATATGGCTTTCCTGGATGTGGAAAAGTCCTTCCTCCAACTTCTTTCATATTTCTTACACTCCTGTTTCAGTTCCCTTAATTTCTGTGAGTACCAGGGATTTGTTTTCCTCCAGCCTTTTCTGGGATCGCTACCTTGGGGAGAATTCGGTTGAGTGATGACTCAAGCCAGTTGTTAAAATTCTCATTAGCAACGTTAGGGTTTGAGTGGGGTGATGGGATAGTGTTATTTAGATTATCTATCCACGCTTCTAAAGGGAGTTTCGACCACTTGCGCGCAAGTTTAATGGTTCGCACAGCAGGCGAAATGGGGTCAGCTAAAGTCCAACTGAAAGGAAGTAGAAAATGGTCGGACCAGGGTAAAGGGACTGAGTTGCCAACCTGTAGATTCTGTATATTGGAAAAAATGGGGTCAAGCATGTGACCTTTAATATGGGTTGGGCCGTGCCCTTTTAGAGACAGTTGAAAGGTTGAAAGCTCATCAATGAGTTCTGAGGAGGATGCAGATTCAGCATCATCGAAATGCATATTAAAATCTCCCAAAATTGTAAAGTTGGGAGAAGAGCTGGCGAGATGTGCTACAAGCTCGGGTAGGTCTTTGTTAAAAAGGCCAAGAGGACCCGGAGGACGGTAAACTAGAATCCCCGAAAAAGTGAAAGTAGGAGATAGGTTGATTATAAAAAATATACTTTCACAGTCAGGAATAGGGTTAGTCGTAATCCGGCATATGAAGCTGTCTCTATAAATTATAGCTAGCCCGCCTCCACGTCCTAGGTTTCGATCAAGTCTCTGGATTACATAGTTTGGAGGGAGTGCTTGGACAATGTCGACGTCTGCCTCATTATTTAGCCAGGTCTCTGTTAGAAATAGAACGTCTGGCTTAATCTCTTCTAGGAGTAGGTAAATTTCAGCGGAATGTTTAGGGAGTGAACGGCAATTCAATAGAAGCATCGAGATCTGTTTTATATTGCCAGTGCCTGTCCCAGATTGAAGAGTTGTTTGAAATCTAAAGTCGCAATGTGCGCAATACGTGCTGAAGCTATCTACCAGTAGGTTATGTTCACACTTACAATCTGATTCTTGTCTCAAGTGGTAGAGTTCTTCAGGGGTATAGACGGTCCTCTCTTTCCCCAAATCAGCAGGGGTTCCTGCCCCTGGCCACGGTTGGGCGCGGATGGGCGCAGGCGGGCTTGCCTTAGGCGCGCCAGCGGCACGCCCGCTGCACGGTCGCGTCATCGGCCGTTATAAGGGGCCGGTGTTGTTACGTCAAGGTCAGCAACTAGAGCGCTGACTTGCAAATATATCTACGCCCCTGAGCTATAACACAGCTCGTAATACAGTACAACGATAATAGTGCAATGCAGCAAGTCTAATTTATACAGTGAATTTTAAAAAGAGCTACAGATGTATGCTAAAAACAAAATGCAGGGAATTCCGTTCTGACTTCAATTCTAATCGCACATAGCATCAAAGGCGCCGCATAGTAAGCATAGACGGTCAATTTCGTTTCCTCGATATATACTTATGAATACGGAATATGTTTCATTAATTAAAAAAAACTTAATAGAGTTCTTTCAGGAGAATGTTGGCCCTGCTTCCCCCCTCATCGTTTGTCATGCAATGGAGGCTTTTATAAGGGGTATCACTCAGCAATATATCTTACGACAAAACAGAAGTAAATAATCTACTACAAGAACAGTTTGTCAGGCATTATTACAGTTAGAATTTCTTCCTGCTAAAGAGATTAAACAAGGGGGTGCGCAAATATATCTTTCTCAGATTGGGAAACGGGCTACTTTGGGGAGGATACTGAAAGAAAAGAATGCAGAGAAATACAACTGACACCGCTCTCTTCAATATGAATATGGAGAGCATGTTGGGAGAATCTTAGCACATCAGCTTACTAATAAAAAAGCTCAGAGTCTGATAAAGGCCATTAAAGGTGAGAATGGATCATTGCACACACATCCCCAGTTAATAGTTGAGCAGTTTGCTCAGTTCTATCAGGATCTACATGGCCAATCTGACACTTTCGATAGAAGTAGATATGCTGAGTATATAAGGAAGAGTGATGGCTAAATGAAGAACAGACGAATGTTCCCCCTCAGGGGATGTCTCAAGGGGAGATTCAGGAAGCATCATCAGCCTTGCCTTCTGGAAAGGCCGCAGGAGATGACGCTATACCAGTTGAATTTTTACAAAACTTTCAAAGACTGTTTTGTGCCGTTCATGAGTAAAGTTATACAACATATAGGGGAAAGTGGGGAGTCCCTGATTCAATGGCTATGACAAATATTGTTTTCTTTTTGAAAAAGAATAAACCCCCAGAAGAATGTGGGTCTTATCGCACCATTTCTCTCATAAACGTGGACGCAAACATTTTTGCTAAGATGTTGGTAACTCTATTAGCACCCTTGATGCCAGGACTTGTGTCAAGCCAGCAGCACGGGTTCATTTTATGTAAAAACACCACAGCTCATGTGAACTCAGCCGTAGTTGTTTTTGATGTAGCAAAAACTAGGATTAGAAATGGGGATGGTGCTACTGGATGCCGGGAAGGCATTTGATCAAGTTGCCTGGGGCTGTCTCTGGGCTATACTAATGGATTTTGGCTTGGGTTATCGGTATTGTACGTGGGTACAAGTTCTGCATAGCAAACCTCAGGCTAAACTGGTCTATTTGCAATTACAGTCTACCTCTTTTCGGATCTCTCGGGGCATCCGTCAGGGATGCCCCCTTTCTCCATTGCTTTTTACATTATATATTGAACCATTTATACTGTCACTACTTCTGAATACACATATACTTCTGGCGCGATCTGGCTTCGGTGAGTTGAAGGTAGCCATCTTTGCTGATGACATAGCTGTTTTCTCTGTTGACCCGGCAACTGCCATAGATACTATTAGATCTGAGGCTAACAAGTTTGGCCTTTTTTTGTTTAGGTTACAAACTAAATGTAAGACACAAGTCTTACTCAGTTGTCAATCTAATATGGTAATCCCGAGATCCTGTTCGGCAGTTACTTATCTGGGAGTTCGGATTTCTCCGAAGGTCGAACAAGTATTAGGATTAAACTACGATCCTCTGTTGCAGACTGTCATTAAAAGTTTTAAGAACTGGCGTAAATTACCTATTAGCATTATAGGGAAATGCAACATCATTAAGATGAACGTACTACCTAAATTCTTATATTTGTTTCACGCAATACCCCTTCGGGTCCCAAATTATAAAAAAAAAAAATTAGAAGGGGCGATTAGCAGCTTTATTTGGGGGTACAAACAACCACGACGGGCAATAAGATGTGTTAAATTCCCCTATGAACAGGGGGGACTCCAGCTCCCAGATTTCAAGTTATATTATTGGGCCTCTTTTGTGAGGCGCCTGCGTAGCCCGCTGTCCATAGGCAGTTTGGACTACTGTTACTACTTTGCGTTAGGACCTGATATTAGAATGTTTTTATACAGAACAAATGACCCCAACTATTTTAAAAGAGTGCGCTTCAAGACAGTTAGGGATATTGTTCATATTTGGCGGGAACTGCTATTTAAGTACTTTCTTCCTGTGGTGGTTGTTTTGTCTTCCAAAGGCAGAGGAGGACGTTTTGCCTGAAGAGCACCTAAAATATATTGAGTCCTTGTAAAGTATTTTTTCAGACACACAAGATAGTGGATGTGCATGTTAAATCTGGCAGCTTCTGCCTTGGTTGTTTTGTGAAATACTTTCTTCCTCTTGTTCACACCAGTGTCCCCTTGTTGGGTAACCCGTCACTTCCGGAAATTTTCCATGACAGGATACTGGCAAACAGTGGTTTGGATCAGCTGGGGCATCTGTACGACGAGAACGGATTCCGAGCATTCAAGCACCTGCAAACTTCGTTCGACCTTCCATAATGGTTCTTTTTGAATATTTGCAGCTCAGAGATTTATTTCTAGGACGGCAGGGTATAAAGGCACTTAAAAGTTCTGACTTTTTTTATTTCTTTTTTATTTATTTGAGTTTTATATAGCGCTGGCTAGACCCAGAGGTATCAGAGCGCTTTACATAAGGAAACAGCATGTTACAAGTTACAAAAATTTCAAATTAGTTACAGCATGATTACGTAGTTAAGACAGGAGTTACTAGCGAACAAGAAAATCAAGATCCAAAAAAGATCAAGGGGAGTTGGGAGGCCACAGGAAGGAGACAGCAGCGGAGAAACTGACGAGACATATGTCCGAAGTCCGGCTGGGTAGGTGACGGCCATAGCGGTGTGCCAGAGCCAATCTCCCCTATAGCTGTCGGAGCAGCTCCACCGGGAATCGGCCATGTGATTCGTGCTCAGCCGGCTTAGTGTGAGGATCAGGAAGTGGATTAGTATATACAGAGCCAGCTTGCTACAAAACGTGCTGCACTGTGCCCTTCTTCTTGCTGCATAATTTACTTAAGCCTGCCGCATAATTTGGCCCTCTCTGGCCGCACAATTCCAGGGGGCCTGAGCATCCTGGACCTAACTAAAGGGTGCAGTGGCATTGGAATGGTGTGCTCTTTGTTAGGTCATAATTAGTGTTACATATCAATGTGTATGTGCAAGCTTGCGCAAGCTTCTTACAAATACTGCAACTTAAAAGGGTATGGGGAAGGATCACTAGGAATCGCTTTCTGGATCGTAATTGTACATGAAGGCTGAATTGCGGATTAAACTACTTTTGCTCCAAAAGTTGTCGGCTCTGTGGGATTATTTTATGCAGCGATCTCATCAGTTTGCCTTACAATTAGGACTAGAGCTAGTATGTTCAGCGGCTTACATTGTTTTAATAAAAAGCGGCAACGTTGGATGGAACTTCCAGGTTGATTTTCTTTGCTGCTAAAGTTTAAAATGATGAAGCAGTAGTCATTATTGAGGCCCGAGTCTTGCAATAAAATGGGAGTATCAGAAATTATGAAATCCTGAGCTGCAAGTAAAATACGAAGAATATTCTTTGGAGCAACAGCTACAAAGTTGTTGTTAGAGGTCTGCATGCACGGTATGATACTGTAGATGCCGTTCTTACAACAGGTTGGTAAGAGAAACACACTATCGGTGTCTAAACAATCATTTCACAGCACAACATGCAACCCGCACGCAGCCTGTTTTGTGGCAAAATAAAGTTAAACTCATCTGCATGAGAGACTTTCGGCTGCACGGCAGAAGCGTCGCCTTTTTCGAAGAGGAAAGTGTGCGAGTGAGCAGGGGCCGAAGCAGGCAGTAAGACCAGGCGCCTGGCAGCACTGAGCGGCTGTTGTTTCTTGCGAGGTGACCTCGCAGTACCCCGCAGGAGGCACAGCCAGGCCCGGGCGGGCGGGTGTCCTGAGATGGCTCCGCCGCGAGTGCAGACACGTTCCGCCCCTCCAACTGGATGGACGTGTGGGCACAGAGTGAAAGTCAGCACCCTCTTTCAATGCTCCATGGTACTCTGTGAGGAGCGTTCCAATAGGACGAAGCGGTCGGTATGTGTTTCCATTCCGAACACGTTTTCCAGCAAAGTTATTATCTCTCGGCCACCCCCACTTATTCGGCTGCGTCAGCTAGTCTGCAGCGCGGCACCGCTCTCCAGGATCTTTTTCGTATTTACTCGGCGGGAGCGAGCGTACTGGGTGACGTCAAGGGTTAGTCTTGTCTCTTGCCACTTCATGTCATGCTTACATTCTGCCTCCCAGAAACCATCAATCAGTAATATTTATCAGATATTGTGCCAGTATAGAACTTACGATATCTTAAATTTGGCATCTAAATGGAGCAATCTTTTGTCAGTGGGCATTACTCCCTCAGATATTAATAATGCATTAGAAACACTGGATGAGTCAGTACATTACATCAGTCTAAAACTGCCACAATTTCGAACTATATGTATGCTGTCCTACACTCCTGACAGAATATCTATCTGGGCTTGGAGCAAGGGAAGGGATGCTGGGGATAAGGGCAAATGCCCTAAATGTCGTTTGGTTGCTGCAGATATTTTGCATATGTTTTCCATCTGCCCAGGATTGAATTTGGTCTGGAAGGAAGTGGGTCGGATTGCTGATACACAGTTAGGTTTAGATCTTCAATTAACAGAAAAAGAAATCATGCTGGGTATAAGTCTGAACCAGAATTAGGCCTGAGATCTCTTCTTTCTATCATTATAGTCACCGCTCGACTGTGTATTGCCCGGGCATAGATATCCCCAATCCCTCCAAGAGCATTAGAATGGTGGGCAGCTTTAAGAGAAATATATGAAAGGGAGATGGCCCTAGCCAAAACTAGAGGAATTCGCTTTATGAGAAAATTTGAATGCACATGGGGGTAATGGAAAATGGTGGTTAGTACGAGACATCGTGGGCTCTCATGGGGCTTTTTCTTTTACTAGGAATTGTTGAAGCAATTTTAATATTCCAAGCGTCAATAATTAAGTTCTTTTCCTTTCTCTACCCTCCGTATGTTTCTTATTATCTGTTGTATGCTTTCAATGTAATTTCATTGACAGGAGTAATCATAGAGCTATTTTATTTTAGTACTGTCAAAGAATTTATTGTTTATGTTGCTATATCCTAAACCGGATGTTTGTTCCCTTTGGGAAGAAAAGATAAATAAAAATGAATCCGTTTTCTGATTGCGGCACCACTTGTTGTGATTGTCAGATGTTGGCCTGGCATATGCTGTCCACTAATTATATTGGGCACCTTGCACCAGTCCAAACAACCCCTTATTGGAGATAGGTTAAAGACAACCTTATTGAAAGCTATCCTAGTGGTAGCTATGGAGAGCAGCCTTCAGGCTAAGTCTTGAAGGAATGTAAAGCAGCTTGTTTTACCAGTCTATAATCTCTTGAGTGACCAAATGAAAGGGGACCACACCAGGAATATATTCAAAATATATGTATTTATTGCTAAACACACCCCTCTAGTCTCTTTATGAGGCTAGAGTTCGAAGTACATAAGTTATAAGTTAGTTATCTACAGTAATAGCACAAATACACGTTTGAGCCCTAGGGGCGTACCAAACCATATACCAATAAAGTGGTATAAGAACCACGACTGAGCTAGACACAGGGCCTAGAGCCTGTAGAAGTGCTTGGACCACAAGGAACCACCCAAGGTAGTGACACAGGGGACCCTCGGGGACGCGTGCAGTGTATGAACACAGCCGCGAATCGCCGTTGACTTCTATGGGGAAAGTCGCGGTTGAAATTTAAAAGAAAAGGGACACTTAGAGGAGGACTTGGAGCAAACCCTTTGAGAACTAGGCTGTTCTAGTGTCAATACCCACGGGAGCACCGGAGTACTCGAGTTACCTCACCCAGGGGAGCCGGGTGCATAGGTGTCTTTCGGGGTCGGGTTTCGTCGTCGCTTTCAATGGCGATCTGCTGCAAAGTGCTGCTGGCGGCCAAGTCGAAAGTGTTCGGGTGGATCCAAAGGTGGATCGAAGATTTGAAGAACCTGAAAGCAGAGGGGACAGAGTCTGGGTCACTAGCCAGTGACCAGGAAGGCGATGAGCAGATGCCCACCGATGTCGAGTGCTTCCGGTAGGTTGATGGTCGTCTTGACTCTTCAGCCACGAGGTCCAGGAGGCGTTGACGACAACCAGGAGCTGGATTCGAGCTGTCCCACAACGTCTGTCGATTGCAGGGGTGTCGGCGACCGGATTGGACCCAACAAGCCTTGGCAACGGCAAGTCTCGTGGAAATGGAAGAAGGACGATGTTGCAGACCAGCAAGGTCTGTGGGACTCACCCAGTGAGGGTAAGTCAGGACACGCCTGGAGCAACCAGGGAGCCCAAGCAGAAGAAGATCGGCCTTCGGGAGGGCCTACTAGCCAACGGACTAGCGACCGCGAAGGAGCCTCGAGTCGACGCACGTGGAGCTGGCTCACAGGACACTCGTGGAGTGGAGGCCAGTGATCTTCGGTGCAGTCGGTGCTGGAGGCTGGGGCTACTCGGAGCCCAAAGCACGACTTCGTGGGAGACACAGAAGAGGATGCACTTGCAAATGCGATCGGTGTCCAGGGGTCACGGTTCCACGTTACCCACGACAGCTACGGGCCTCAGTGTAGGAGAGTAGGATCTGCTTCACAGGGGTACCCCCACTTTTTGCTGATACTTCACTGGTTTTCGACATTAGTCTGGCTGGGGCCCTGCTATTCAGAACCCCAGCCTAGCTGTTTCCTCTTTAAAAGGGTCTCCATGTGCCTTAGGCACATCACTGATTGGGATCTGGAGTGCCCTTGTAAGTCCCTAGTATATGGTATACTATGTACCAAGGGCATAGGCACCTCAGAGGCCTGCCAGGGGCTGCAGCATGTATTATGCCACCCCGGTAGGCCATCCAAACTGGCACCACAGGTCTGCTACTGCAGCCTGGGTAAGGTGGTGCATGCACCCCTTGCAGTGGTATAGGTTACCTATATCACTAAATGCATACACACATATAAACCTATAAGTCACTCCTAAGGCAGGCCTTATCAATCCTAAAGGCAGAGTGCATGGTTCCTATGTGAGAGGGTGCCCCTGCATGAGCAGGGCCCCTCTGCAGCGTTCGGAGACCATCTCTGATGCTGTTTGTAGTGCAGCCTGACCATATACTCTTAAACGCATTATATCCTCGCGGTAAAATGCTAACTATGGAATGGCTGCACCTAAACATGTCGTGTTTGGTGTCAAACATCTTGGAATACTACCCCCCGCCAATCCTGGCGGCGGGGGTAGCATTCCACCCTTCTAGAGGGAAAGGCATGTTAACTCTGACGAGTCCGGTAACTTCTTTCCAGAGCCTGGCATCACAAAATGGATGCTGCTGCCACAGACACGAGTCTGGCCTCCTGCTGCTGGACGAAACTCCGGCAGGGGAGGCCTGGACAATAGGTTTCCTGTCCCAGGGAGGTGTGACCACCTCCCAGACAGGACAATGTGTATTGGGGCTGGGCGGGAGCACTTTCGGGTGCTTTGAAGTCCTGCACTGGGGGCACATTTGGTGTCCCTGTGCATACCCCAGTTCAAACCGGATCAGGGGCTTGCAGCCCCTGCTTTGGCGCGAACTGGACAAAGGGAAAGGGGTGTAGCCACCCTCTGCCCTGACCCACCCATAGGTGGGGCCAGAGTAGTCCATCCCCTATTTTTAGAATAAAGGTAGGAACCCAGTCCCTAGGACTTTAGATTATACCTGGACGAAACTCTGACACTGAATCCTGGACCTTCGACGCTCTACGATAAGATTAGAGGACTGAAGAATCTCCCTTGGGGTCAAGGAGTGACTCCCCTGCTTGGCAGGCACCAAAGAAGCATCTGTCCGGTTCGCATCACTGAAGCTCCCGTCGGACGCCGAAGTCATCGCATCACCAGAGGTGGATTCTCAGACTTCCCGAGGCTACCCTGAGTCCCCAGCAAAGCTGAGGCCCGTGGCTATCGTGGGTAACGTGAGACCGTGACCCCTGGACACCGAGCACATTTGCAAGTGCACCATCTTCTGGGTCTCCCAAGAAGTCGTGCTTTGGGCTCCGAGTAGCCCTAGCCTCCAGCACCACCTGCACCGAAGATCACTGGCCCCCACTCCACGAGTGTCCTGTAAGCCAGCTCCATGTGCGGCGTCACGAGGCTCCTTCGCGGTCGCTAGCCCGTTGGCTAGTAGCCCTTCCCGAAGGCCAATCTTTTCTTTACTTGGCAGTCTGGTTTCTCCAGGCCTGCCCTCACTTACCCTTGCTGGGTGAGTTCCCCAGACCTTGCTGGTCTGCATCATCGACGATCTACATCTTGCTCGAGACTTGCCGTTGCCAAGGCTTGTTGGGTCCAATCTGGTCGACGACACCTCTGCACTCGACAGACATCGAGCAACAGCCCGAATCCTGCTCCTGGTCGCCGACAACGCCTCCTGGACCTCGTGGCTGAAGAGTCAAGACGACCGTCATCGAATCTGAAGCACTCGGCATCGGTGGGCATCGGTCCATCGCCTCCCTGGTCACTGGCTAGTGACCCAGACTCTGTCCCCTCTGCTTTCAGGTTCTTCAGAACTCCGATCCACTCTTGGATCCACCCGGACACTTTTCTCCTGGTCGCCAGCAGCACTTTGCAGCAGATCACCATAAGAGTCGATTTGGACTGGTGCAAGGTGCCCACTATAATTAGTGGACAGCATATGCCAGGCCAACTTCTCACATTGGTGTGCAGCGTGTGGGATTCCAGCTTGCTATTGTTTTACCAGATAATCTCAATTGAATTGATCAACTGAAAACCACTAAAGGTACCTAAGGTACATATAATTTAAGCTTAGAATATCAGTAAGTTCTACTGAACTTAGAGTTGTGTGTTAAGGGATAGCACAACCCTTTCTACAACTCAAGAGAGTTTAGTAGGCCACACTAGAGTAGGTAGTGCATACACCACACCACACTAGTAATGTCTTTAAAAGCAGGATCTAGAGATGCCCTGCAGGAAGCCATTGAGCTTCCCCCTCCAAGTATGACACACTCCCATTCTTGGAACTGAGAGCTTTGTGTAACGTGAGGAAATTAAGGACAGGCCAAAGTCCCACCACCCAACACCTCCAGGAGTTGTTGGTGGCTTATGATCTTAGTAAGTCTTCAGAGACTGAAGGGGTAGGAGCAGAGGGTGGGCCAGCAGATGAGGAAGGGGCCAGGGGTACTACTACCCCCAGCCCCCCTCTGAAACTGACCAGGAGGGTGACAATGACCCTGACCTGGAAAACCCAATCCCTTCTGGGGAAGATGAAGATGAGGATCTTGAGAACCACACCTTTGTCCCCCAGGAAGGATTATGAGTGTGCTCAGAAAGTCTAGGTCTCCTTCTCAGGAGTCTAACCACTCTGGCACCTCAATAGGGAGCTCTGTTTCTTCTCACAGGAGGGAATCCTCTCATGAGAGAAGAAAGAGACTGGTCCAGTATGAGGAAACTCAACTGGAGATCAGGAAGAAGCAATTGGCTTTAGATAGAGAATCCCTAGATCTCCTTAAAGAGAGAAGAAAGTTGGGACTAGAGTCCCATGGTGGCAGCCATGTCCCTAGAGATAGGAAAGGTCCTATGACCATAGGAACCTGAGCAAGATTGTCCCTCCCTACCAGAGTGGGGATGACATCCACAAATGGATAACTGCTTTAGAGAGGGCCTGTAAAGTACAGAAGGTCCCTCAGGAGCAGTGGGCAGCAATCTTGTGGCTCTCCTTTGCTGACAAAGGTAGAGACAAGCTCCTCACTGTTAGAGAGGAGGATGCTGATAATTACAAGGTCTTGAAGAGTGCTCTTATTGATGGGTTTGGCCTAACCACTGAACAGTACAGGTTGAAGTTCAGAGACACCCAAAAGCACAGACTCAAGACTGGGTAGACTATGTGGATTGTTCTGCCAAGGCTCTGGAAGGCTGGTTGATGGGCAGTAAGGTGTGTGACTTCTCAGGATTGTATAATCTGATAATGAGGAGCAGATTCTTAATAACTGTCAAAACCAGCTGTTGCATCAGTACCTGGTTGACTCTGATCTGACCTCTCCCCAAGAATTGGGAAAGAAGGCAGACAAATGGGTCAGAACCAGGGTGAAGCAGAAGGTACAGAACCAAGGTGGGGAAACCAAGAAGCAAGATGCTAAGAACTCTGACAAGGGTGGGGAGAAGGGTAAAGATCAAAAGTCTTCATCAGGCCCCCAAAAATCTTCTTCTGGTGGGGATTCCCAGTCTACCAAGGGTAAAGGCCAAAGAAAACCATGGTGCAAGGTCTGTAAGCAAAGACCCACTGGACCAGTGATTGCACCAAGTCCAAAGACTCCAGTCCAGCACCCACCAATGCCCCTAAGGCACCTGTTCCCCTAGTACAGTTGGTGGAGGTGCTCCAGCAAAGGGTTTAGTAGGGTTCACCCTGGGAACTGAGTTGGGCTCTGACTTAGTCAGGGAACTGACTCAGGCTGTGTTAGTCTGTGATGGAGGCATGGATGTGACCTCCACTGTGAGTCCCAGTAATCTGGGCAAGTACAGACAACAGCCTTTAATCAATGGACGAGAGGCTTTGGCATTTAGGGACACAGGGGCAAGTGTCACAATGGTGACACAAGACCTTGTGCTACCTGGGCAAGTTATACTTGGTGAAATGTACCAAGTGACCAATGCTAGCAATGTCAGAACAGACCATACTCTGGCAGTTGTTAACTTCTCCTGGGGAGGGGTAACTGGCCTTAAGAAGGTTGTGGTAAGTGCAAACCTACCAGTCGAATGCTTGCTTGGCAATGACTTGGAGACTTCTGCTTGGGCAGAAGTGGAGCTCAGGACCCATGCAGAAATGCTGGGGATCCCTGCAGATGTGTTTGCTGTGAACAGGTCACAAGCTAAACTGTCTAAAACTGAACAGGCCTTGGATTCTGGAAGAATGGACCAAGTGCCTTCCAAGAGGAGGAGTAGTAGGGTTAAGGCAGTGCCTTCCCCTTGGCTCAGGAGGAAGATCAGTCCCTTGAGGGGGATGATCTCAGCCCTGAAGAAGGAACTGTCCCAGTGGAACTTGAACCTGAACAGGTTGAGTTCTTGGGGACAGGGGGACCTTCTAGGGCAGATCTGAGCCAGGAGCAGCAGAGCTGCCCCTCCCTTGAACCCCTCAGACAGCAAGCTGCTGCTGAGGCTGCTGGGAAAGCTAGTGGTCCCCATACAGAGGAGAGGTGTGGTGCAGCGGCCAGGGCAGCTGACTTCGGAGCACGGGGCTCACGGTTCGATCCCCGGTTCCGGCGGCAGCTCAGCTCAGCACCATGTGACTCTGGGCAATAGCTCACTTAATTTCCACGACGGCCCCCAGCGCCTTGAGACCCGTAAGGGTGAGTAGTTCGCGCTTTACAAATACGGATTTACATTTACATTTACATACAGTGTATTGGGATGATGGACTCCTGTACTCAGAGAGTAGAGACCCCAAGCCTGGTGCTACCAGGAGGTTGGTAATACCTTTGAAGTTCAGGGGCTTCCTATTGACCCTAGCCCATGATATTCCCTTAGCAGGACACCTGGGCCAGAACAAGACTTGGGACAGAATTGTCCCTCACTTTCACTGGCCCCATATGTCTGAAGACAGTAAGGAGTTTTGTCGCTCCTGTGTAACCTGCCAAGCCAGTGGCAAAGCAGGTGGCACTACAAAGGCCCCCTGATACCACTACCTGTGGTGGGGGTGCCCTTTGAGAGGGTAGGGATTGACATTGTTGGTCCCATGGATCCCCAAACAGCCTCTGGGCACAGGTTTATCCTGGTGGTAGTGGATCATGCCACCAGGTACCCAGAAGCTATTCCCCTCAGGACCACTACAGCACCTGTGGTGGCAAGGGCCCTCCTGGGAATCTTCTCAAGAGTGGGCTTTCCTAAGGAGGTAGTATCAGACAGGGGTGCAAACTTCATGTCTGGTTACTTAAAAGCAATGTGGAAGGAGTGTGGAGTTACTTATAAGTTCACCACACCCTATCACCCACAATGCAATGGTTTAGTTGAGAGATTCAACAAAACCTTGAAGGGCATGATTAAAGGGCTCCCAGAAAAGCTTAGGCGTAGATGGGACATACTCTTGCCCTGCCTTTTATTCGCATATAGGAGGTGCCTCAGAAGGGGTTGGTTACAGCCCTTTTGAACTTCTGTTTGGCCACCCTGTGAGGGGTCCACTGTGCTTGGTGAAGGAAGGATGGGAGTTACCTCTCAAGCCCCCAAAGCAAGATATAGTGGACTATGTACTTGGTCTCCGCTCCAGGATGGCTGAGTACATGAAAAAGGCAACCAAAACCTTGAGGCTAGCCAGGAACTGCAGAAGGCCTGGCATGACCAAAAGGCTGTTCTGACTGTTTACCAGCCAGGACAGAAGGTGTGGGTGTTGGAGCCAGTGGCCCCAGCAGCTCTCCAAGACAAATGGAGTGGACCCCACACTATTGTTGAGCAGAAGATTGAGGTCACTTACTTAGTAGACCTGGGAACACCCAGGAGTCCCCAAAGGGTTCTCCATGTCAACAGACTTAAGCCATATGTGGACAGGGCAGACATGGGCTTGCTCATGGCTACTGATGAAGGGCAGGAGGAAGAGAGTGACCCACTCCCTGACCTGCTCTCACAGAACCCTGACGATGGGTCAGTTGATGGTGCAGCCTTGGCAGGCAGCCTCACTACCCAGCAACAAACTGATTGCAGGCAAGTCCTCAATCAGTTTAGACATATGTTTTCACTGACACCCAGTCAGACCACCTGGTGCACTCATGAAGTGGACACTGGGGACAGTCTGCCTATTAAAAACAAGATTTATAGGCAACCTGACCATGTCAGGGACTGTATCAGGACTGAAGTCCAGAAGATGTTGGAATTGGGAGTGATTGAGCCCTCAGATAGCCCTTGGGCTAGTCCAGTAGTCCTAGTACCTAAACCTCACACCAGTGGTGGGAAAAGAGAGATGAGGTTTTGTGTAGACTACAGAGGCCTCAATGCAGTCACTAGGACTGATGCCCATCCAATACCCAGGGCAGATGAGCTCATAGATACTTTGGCCTCTGCCAAATATCTCAGCACATTTGACCTAACAGCTGGCTACTGGCAGATCAGACTAGCTGATGCTGCAAAGCCCAAAACAGCATTTTCAACCCCTAGTGGGCATTATCAATTTGTGGTGATGCCCTTTGGTCTGAAAAATGCACCTGCCACTTTCCAGAGGTTGGTGAACACAGTTCTCACAGGACTGAAGCCTATAGTGCAGCTTATCTAGATGATATTGCTGTCTTTAGCTCCACCTGGGAGGATCACCTGGTCCACCTCAGGAATGTTTTACAGGCCCTGCAAAGGCAGGCCTGACTATCAAGGCCACTAAGTGCCAGATAGGGCAGAGTCAGGTTGTGTACCTGGGCCACCTTGTGGGTGGAGGCCAGGTTCAACCTTTGCAGAGCAAGATCCAGACCATCATGGACTGGACTGCTCCCACTACCCAGACTCAGGTGAGAGCCTTCTTAGGCCTGACTGGGTACTATAGGAGATTTGTCAAGGGGTATGGATCAATAGTGACACCCTTGAATGACTTAACTTCTAAGAAAATGCCCAAAAGGTTCAGTGGACAGTTAGCTGTCAAAAGGCATTTGATGACCTCAAGCAGGCCATGTGCACTGCTCCAATTCTGCAGAGTCCTGATTACTCCAAGAAGTTCATTGTTCAAACTGATGCATCTGAGTTGGGGGTAGGGGCTGTACTGTCACAATTGAATGAAGAAGGTCAGGATCAGCCAGTAGCTTTTATTAGCAGAAGGCTGACCCCTAGAGAGAAACGTTGGTCAGCCATAGAGAGGAGGCCTTTGCTGTGGTCTGGGCTCTGAAGAAGTTGAGGCCATACTTGTTTGGTACACACTTCCTGGTTCAGACAGACCATAAGCCCCTCTTATGGCTAAAACAAATGAAGGGTGAAAACCCCAAACTGATTAGGTGGTCCATTTCCCTACAGGGGATGGACTTTACAGTGGAACATAGGCCTGGGAGTAACCATGCGAATGCAGATGGACTCTCTAGGTATTTCCACTTAGAACATGAAGACTTAACTGGGCAAGGTTAGTTTAATGTCCCTACGTTTGGGGGGTTGTGTAGGAGAGTAGGATCTGCTTCACAGGGGTACCCCCACTTTTGCTGATACTTCACTGGTTTTCGACATTAGTCTGGCTGGGGCCCTGCTATTCAGAACCCCAGCCTAGCTGTTTCCTCTTTAAAAGGGTCTCCATGTGCCTTAGGCACATCACTGATTGGGATCTGGAGTGCCCTTGTAAGTCCCTAGTATATGGTATACTATGTACCAAGGGCATAGGCACCTCAGAGGCCTGCCAGGGGCTGCAGCATGTATTATGCCACCCCTGGTAGGCCATCCAAACTGGCACCACAGGTCTGCTACTGCAGCCTGGGTAAGGTGGTGCATGCACCCCTTGCAGTGGTATAGGTTACCTATATCACTAAATGCATACACACATATAAACCTATAAGTCACTCCTAAGGCAGGCCTTATCAATCCTAAAGGCAGAGTGCATGGTTCCTATGTGAGAGGGTGCCCCTGCATGAGCAGGGCCCTCTGCAGCGTTCGGAGACCATCTCTGATGCTGTTTGTAGTGCAGCCTGACCATATACTCTTAAACGCATTATATCCTCGCGGTAAAATGCTAACTATGGAATGGCTGCACCTAAACATGTCGTGTTTGGTGTCAAACATCTTGGAATACTACCCCCCGCCAATCCTGGCGGCGGGGTAGCATTCCACCCTTCTAGAGGGAAAGGCATGTTAACTCTGACGAGTCCGGTAACTTCTTTCCAGAGCCTGGCATCACAAAATGGATGCTGCTGCCACAGACACGAGTCTGGCCTCCTGCTGCTGGACGAAACTCCGGCAGGGGAGGCCTGGACAATAGGTTTCCTGTCCCAGGGAGGTGTGACCACCTCCCCAGACAGGACAATGTGTATTGGGGCTGGGCGGGAGCACTTTCGGGTGCTTTGAAGTCCTGCACTGGGGGCACATTTGGTGTCCCTGTGCATACCCCAGTTCAAACCGGATCAGGGGCTTGCAGCCCCTGCTTTGGCGCGAACTGGACAAAGGGAAAGGGGTGTAGCCACCCCTCTGCCCTGACCCACCCATAGGTGGGGCCACAGAGTAGTCCATCCCCTATTTTTAGAATAAAGGTAGGAACCCAGTCCCTAGGACTTTAGATTATACCTGGACGAAACTCTGACACTGAATCCTGGACCTTCGACGCTCTACGATCAAGATTAGAGGACTGAAGAATCTCCTTGGGGTCAAGGAGTGACTCCCCTGCTTGGCAGGCACCAAAGAAGCATCTGTCCGGTTCGCATCACTGAAGCTCCCGTCGGACGCCGAAGTCATCGCATCACCAGAGGTGGATTCTCAGACTTCCCCGAGGCTACCCTGAGTCCCCAGCAAAGCTGAGGCCCGTGGCTATCGTGGGTAACGTGAGACCGTGACCCCTGGACACCGAGCACATTTGCAAGTGCACCATCTTCTGGGTCTCCCAAGAAGTCGTGCTTTGGGCTCCGAGTAGCCCTAGCCTCCAGCACCACCTGCACCGAAGATCACTGGCCCCCACTCCACGAGTGTCCTGTAAGCCAGCTCCACGTGCGGCGTCATGAGGCTCCTTCGCGGTCGCTAGCCCGTTGGCTAGTAGCCCTTCCCGAAGGCCAATCTTTTCTTTACTTGGCAGTCTGGTTGCTCCAGGCCTGCCCTCACTTACCCTTGCTGGGTGAGTTCCCCAGACCTTGCTGGTCTGCATCATCGACGATCTACATCTTGCTCGAGACTTGCCGTTGCCAAGGCTTGTTGGGTCCAATCTGGTCGCCGACACCTCTGCACTCGACAGACATCGAGCAACAGCCCGAATCCTGCTCCTGGGCGCCGACAACGCCTCCTGGACCTCGTGGCTGAAGAGTCAAGACGACCGTCATCGAATCTGAAGCACTCGGCATCGGTGGGCATCGGTCCATCGCCTCCCTGGTCACTGGCTAGTGACCCAGACTCTGTCCCCTCTGCTTTCAGGTTCTTCAGAACTCCGATCCACTCTTGGATCCACCCGGACACTTTTCTCCTGGTCGCCAGCAGCACTTTGCAGCAGATCACCATAAGAGTCGATTTGGACTGGTGCAAGGTGCCCACTATAATTAGTGGACAGCATATGCCAGGCCAACTTCTCACACTCAGCTTTTCTGGGGACTCAGGGCAGCCTCGGAGAAGTCTGGAAATCCACCTCTGGTGATGCAAAGACTTCGGTGTCCGGCGGGAGCTTCAGCGATGCAGACCGGACAATTGCTTCTTTGGTGCCTGCCAAGCAGCGGAGTCACTCCTTGACCCCAAGGGAGATTCTTCAGTCCTCTAATCTTGAAGTAGAGCATCGAAGGTCCAGGATTCTGTGTCAGAGTTTCGTCCAGGTTAATCTAAAGTCCTAAGGACTGGGGTCCTATACTTATACTAAGGTAGGGGGTTGGACATATTCTGTGGACCCACCTATGGGAGGGTCAGGGCAGAGGGGTGGTTACACCCTTTCCCTTTGTCCAGTTTCGCGCCAGAGCAGGGGCTGGAAGCCCCTGAGCCGGTTTGAACTGGGGTATGCACAGGGACACCAAATGTGCCCCCAGTGCAGGACTTCAAAGCACCAGAGAGTGCTCCCGCCCAGCCCCAATACACACTATCCTGTCTGGGGAGGTGGTTACACCTCCCTGGGACAGGAAACCTATTGTCCAGGCCTCCCTGCCGGAGTTTCGGTCAGCAGCAGGAGGCCAGACTCGTGTCTGTGGCAGCGGCATCCATTTTGTGATGCCAGGGCTCTGGAAAGTCAGTACCGGGTATACCGGTGTGTACATGTCTCTCCCTCTAGAAGGGTGGAATGCTACCCCCGCCGCCAGAACTGGCGGGGGGGTAGTATTCCAAGATGTTTGACACCAAACACGACATGTTTCCGTGCAGCCATCCCAAAGTTAGCATTTAACGCGAGGTTATAATGCGCTTAAGAGTATATGGTCGGGCTGCACTACAAACAGCATCAGAGAAGGGTCTCCGAACGCTGCAGAGGGGCCCAGCTCATGCAGGGGCACCCTCTCACATAGGAACCACGCACTCTGCCTCCAGGATTGATAAGGCCTGCCATAGGAGTGACTTATAGGTTTATATGTGTGTATGTATGTAGTGATATAGGTAGCCTATATCACAGTAAGGGGTGCATGCACCACCTTACCCAGGCTGCAGTAGCAGACCCGTGGTGTCCTTTTGGCTGGCCTTCCAGGAGTGGCACAATACATGCTTCAGCCCCTGGCAGGCCTCTGAGGTACCTATGCCCTGGGTACATAGTATACCATATACTAGGGACTTATAAGGGCACTCCAGATTCCAATCAGAGATGTGCCTAAGGCACATGGAAACCATTTTAGAGAGGAAGCAGCTAGGCTGGGGTTCTGATTAGCAGGGCCCCAGCCAGACTAAAGTCGAAAAACAGTGAAGCATTAGCAAAAGTGGGGGTACCCATGTGAAGCAGATCCTACTCTCCTACACAACCCCCCAAACGTAGGGACATTAAACTAACCTTGCCCAGTTAAGTCTTCATGTTCTAAGTGGAAGTACCTAGAGAGTCCATCTGCATTGGCATGGTTACTCCCAGGTCTATGTTCCACTGTGAAGTCCATCCCCTGTAGGAAATGGACCACCTAAGCAGTTTGGGGTTTTCACCCTTCATTTGTTTTAGCCATAAGAGGGGCTTATGGTCTGTTTGAACAAGGAAGTGAGTACCAAACACGTATGGCCTCAACTTCTTCAGAGCCCAGACCACAGCAAAGGCCTCCCTCTCAAAGGCTGACCAACGTTTCTCTCTAGGGGTCAGCATTCTGCTAATAAAAGCTACTGGCTGATCCTGACCTTCATCATTCAATTGTGACAGTACAGCCCCTACCCCCAATTCAGATGCATCTGTTTGGACAATGAACTTATTGGAGTAATCAGGACTGTGTAGAATGGGAGCAGTGCACATGGCCTGCTTTAGGTCATCAAATGCCTTTTGACAGCTAACTGTCCACTGAACCTTTTTGGGCATTTTCTTGGAAGTTAAGTCATTCAGGGGTGTCACTATTGATCCATACCCCTTGACAAATCTCCTATAGTACCCAGTCAGGCCTAAAAAGGCTCTCACCTGAGTCTGGGTAGTTGGAGCAGTCCAGTCCATGATGGTCTGGATCTTGCTCTGCAGTGGTTGAACCTGGCCTCCACCCACAAGGTGGCCAGGGTACACAACCTGACTCTGCCCTATCTGGCACTTTGTGGCCTTGATAGTCAGGCCTGCTTTCTGCAGGGCCTGCAAAACATTTCTGAGGTGGACCAGGTGATCCTCCCAGGTGGAGCTAAAGACAGCAATATCATCTAGATATGCTGCACTATAGGATTCCAGACCTGTAAGGACTGTATTCACCAACCTCTGAAAAGTGGCAGGTGCATTCTTCAGACCAAAGGGCATCACCACAAATTGATAATGCCCACTAGGGGTTGAGAATGCTGTCTTTGGCTTTGCATCATCAGCTAGTCTGATCTGCCAGTAGCCAGCTGTCAGGTCAAATGTGCTTAGATACTTGGCTGAGGCCAAGTGTCTATCAGCTCATCTGCCCTAGGTATTGGATGGGCATCAGTCCTAGTGACTGCATTGAGTCCCCTGTAGTCCACACAAAACCTCATCTCTCTTTTCCCACCATTGGTGTGAGGTTTTGGCACAAGGACCACTGATCTAGCCCAAGGGCTATCTGAGGGTTCAATAACTCCCAAATCCAACATCTTCTGGACTTCTGTCCTGATACAGTCCCTGACATGGTCAGGTTGCCTATAAATCTTATTTTTAATAGGCAGACTGTCCCCAGTGTCCACTTCATGAGTGCACCAGGTAGTCTGACTGGGTGTCAGTGAGAATATGTGTCTGAACTGATTGAGCACCTGTCTGCAATCAGTTTGCTGCTGGGCAGTGAGGCTGCCTGCCAAGGCTACACCATCCACTGACCCATCATCAGGGTTCTGTGAGAGCAGGTCAGGGAGTGGGTCACTCTCTTCCTCCTGTCCCTCATCAGTAGCCATGAGCAAGCCCATGTCTGCCCTGTCCACATATGGTTTTAACCTGTTGACATGGAGAACCCTGTGGGGACTCCTGGGTGTTCCTAGGTCTACTAAATAGGTAACCTCACCCTTCTGTTCAACAATGGTATGGGGTCCACTCCATTTGTCTTGGAGAGCTGCTGGGGCCACTGGCTCCAACACCCACACCTTCTGTCCTGGCTGGTAAACAGTCAGTACAGCCTTTTGGTCATGCCAGGCTTTTTGCAGTTCCTGGCTAGCCTCAAGGTTTTTAGTTGCCTTTTTCATGTACTCAGCCATCCAGGAGCGGAGACCAAGTACATAGTCCACTATGTCTTGCTTTGGGGGCTTGAGAGGTAACTCCCACCCTTCCTTCACCAAGCACAATGGACCCCTGACAGGGTGACCAAACAAAAGTTGAAAAGGGCTGTAGCCAACCCCCTTTTGAGGCACCTCCCTGTATGCAAATAAAAGGCAGGGCAAGAGTATGTCCCATCTTCGCCTAAGCTTTTCTGGGAACCCTTTAATCATGCCCTTCAAGGTTTGGTTGAATCTCTCAACTAAACCATTGCATTGTGGGTGATAGGGTGTGGTGAACTTGTAAGTCACTCCACACTCCTTCCACATTGCTTTTAAGTATCCAGACATAAAGGTAGCACCCCTGTCTGATACAACCTCCTTAGGGAAGCCCACTCTTGAGAAAATTCCCAGGAGGGCTCTTGCCACCACAGGCGCTGTAGTGGTCCTAAGGGGAATAGCCTCTGGGTACCTGGTGGCATGATCCACTACCACCAGGATAAACCTGTGCCCAGATGCTGTTTGGGGATCCATGGGACCAACAATGGCAATCCCCACCCTTTCAAAGGGAACCCCCACCACAGGTAGTGGTATCAGGGGGCCTTTGTAGTGCCACCTGCCTTGCCACTGGCCTGGCAGGTTACACAGGAGCGACAAAACTCCTTGGTGTCTTCAGACATGTGGGGCCAGTGAAAGTGAGGGACAATTCTGTCCCAAGTCTTGTTCTGGCCCAGGTGACCTGCTAAGGGAATGTCATGGGCTAGGGTCAATAGGAAGCCCCTGAACTTCAGAGGTATAACCAACCTCCTGGTGGCACCAGGCTTGGGGTCTCTACACTCTGAGTACAAGAGTCCATCATCCCAATACACTGTATGGGGACCACTAGCTTTCCCAGCAGCCTCAGCAGCAGCTTGCTGTCTGAGGGGTTCAAGAGAGGGGCAGCTCTGCTGCTCCTGGCTCAGATCTGCCCTGGAAGGGCCCCCTGTCCCCAAGAACTCAACCTGGTCAGGTTCAAGCTCCTCTGGGACAGTTTCTTCCTCAGGACTGAGATCATCCCCCTCAAGAGACTGATCTTCCTTCTGAGCCAAGGGGGAAGGCACTGCCTTTACCCTACTACTCCTCTTCTTGGAGGGCACTTGGTCCATTATGCCAGAATCCAAGGCCTGTTCAGTGTTAGACATTTTGGCTTGTGACCTGGTCACAGCAAACACATCTGCAGGGATGCCCAGCATTTCTGCATGGGTCCTGAGCTCCACTTCTGCCCAAGCTGAAGTTTCTAAGTCATTGCCAAGCAAGCATTCAACGGGTAGGTCTGCACTTACCACAACCTTCTTAAGGCCAGTTACCCCTCCCCAGGAGAAGTTAACAACTGCCAGAGTATGGTCTGTTCTGACGTTGCTAGCATTAGTCACTTGGTACATTTCACCAAGTATAATCTGCCCAGGATTCACAAGGTCTTGTGTCACCATGGTGACACTTGCCCCTGTGTCCCTAAATGCCAAAGCTTCTTTTCCATTGATTAAGGGCTGTTGCCTGTACTTGCCCAGATTACTGGGACTCACAGAGGAGGTCACATCCATGCCTCCATCACAGACTAGGACAGCCTGAGTGAGTTCTCTGACTAGGTCAGAGCTCATCTCCTTACCCAGGGTCAACCCTACTAAACCCTTGGCTTGTGTAGTCCCACCACCAATTGTAACTGCACTAGGGGGAGCAGGTGCCTTAGGGGCATTGGTGGGGGCTGGAGTAGAGTCTTTGGACTTGGTGCAATCACTGGTCCAGTGGGTCTTTTGCTTACAGACCTTGCACCATGGTTTCTTTTGGCCTCTTCCCTTGTTAGACTGTGAATCCCCACCTGAAGAAGATTTTTGGGGGCCTTGTGAAGACTTTTGGTCTTTACCCTTCTCCCCACCCTTATCAGAGTTTTTCGAATCTTGCTTCTTAGGGTCACCACCTTGGTTCTGTACCTTCTGCCTCACCCTGGTTCTGACCCATTTGCCTGCCTTCTTTCCCAATTCTTGGGGAGAGGTCAGGTCAGAGTCCACCAGGTGCTGATGCAACAGCTGATTTTGACAATTGTTAAGGATCTGCTCCCTCATGATAAGATTGTACAATCCTGTGAAGTCACATACCTTACTGCCCAATAACCAACCTTCCAGAGCCTTGGCAGAACAATCAACAAAGTCCACCCAGTCTTGAGTCTGTGCCTTTTGGGTATCTCTGAACTTTAACCTGTACTGTTCAGTGGTTAGGCCAAACCCATCAATCAGAGCACTCTTCAAGACTTTGTAATTATCAGCATCCTCCTCTCTAACAGTGAGGAGCTTGTCTCTACCTTTGTCTGCAAAGGAGAGCCACAAGATTGCTGCCCACTGCTCCTGAGGGACCCTCTGTACTTTACAGGCCCTCTCTAGAGCAGTTATCCATTTGTCGATGTCATCCCCACTCTGGTAGGGAGGGACAATCTTGCTCAGGTTTCTATGGTCATAAGACCTTTCCCTATCTCTGGGGAAATTGCTGCCACCATGGGACTCTAGTCCCATCTTTTTTCTCTCTTTGTAGAGATCTAGGGACTCCCTGTCTATAGCCAATTGCTGTTTTCTGAGTTCAAGCTGGGCTTGTTCATACTGAAGCAATCTCTTTCTCCTTTCATGAGAGGATTCTCTCCTATGAGAGGAGACAGAGGTCCCTATTGAGGTGTCAGAGTGGTTAGACTCCTGAGAAGGAGATCTAGACCTTCTGGGCACACTCACTATTCTTCCTGGGGGGACAAAGGGGAGGTCATTCTGATCATCCTCCTCAGGAGGAATTGGGTTTTCCAGGACAAGGTCATTTTCACCTTCCTGGCCAGTTTCAGAGGGGGGGGCCTGGGTTTCTTCACCCCTGACCCCTTCCTCATCTTCTGCCCCACCCTCTCTGCCTACCCCTTCAGACCCTAGGGGCCTACTGAGATCATCAGCTAGTAACACCTCCCTGAGGTGTTGGGTGCTGGCACTTTTGCCTGCCTTCAGCTTCCTAGTATTGCATAATGCTCTCAATTCCAAGAATGGGAGTTTATCATACTTGGAGGGAAGAAGCCCACTGGCTTCTGGCAAGGACTCACTGGGTCCTGGCTTTGAAGACATTACTAGTGAGGTGTGGTGTATGCACTACCTACTCTAGTGTGGCCTACTAAACTCTCTTGAGTTGTAGAAAGGGTGTGCTATCCCTTAACACACAACTCTAAGTTCAGTAGAACTTACTGTATACTAAGCTTGATTTATATGTACCTTAGGTACGTTTAGTGGTTTTCAGTTGATCAATTCAATTGAGATTATCTGGTAAAACAATAACAAGCTGGAATCCCACACGCTGCACACCAATGTGAGATGTTGGCCTGGCATATGCTGTCCACTAATTATAGTGGGCACCTTGCACCAGTCCAAACAACCCCTTATTGGAGATAGGTTAAAGACAACCTTTATTGAAAGCTATCCTAGTGGTAGCTATGGAGAGCAGCCTTCAGGCTAAGTCTTGAAGGAATGTAAAGCAGCTTGTTTTACCAGTCTATAATCTCTTGAGTGACCAAATGAAAGGGGACCACACCAGGTATATATTCAAAATATATGTATTTATTGCTAAACACACCCCTCTAGTCTCTTTATGAGGCTAGAGTTCAAGTACATAAGTTATAAGTTAGTTATCTACAGTAATAGCACAAATACACGTTTGAGCCCTAGGGGCGTACTCAAACCATATACCAATAAAGTGGTATAAGAACCACGACTGAGCTAGACACAGGGCCTAGAGCCTGTAGAAGTGCTTGGACCACAAGGAACCACCCAAGGTAGTGACACAGGGGACCCTCGGGGGACGCGTGCAGTGTATGAACACAGCCGCGAATCGCCGTTGACTTCTATGGCGAAAGTCGCGGTTGGAATTTAAAAGAAAAGGGACACTTAGAGGAGGACTTGGAGCAAACCCTTTGAGAACTAGGCTGTTCTAGTGTCAATACCCACGGGAGCACCGGAGTACTCGAGTTCCCTCACCCAGGGGAGCCGGGTGCATAGGTGTCTTTCGGGGTCGGGTTTCGTCGTCGCTTTCAATGGCGATCTGCTGCAAAGTGCATACTGGCGGCCAAGTCGAAAGTGTTCGGGTGGATCCAAAGGTGGATCGAAGATTTGAAGAACCTGGAAGCAGAGGGGACAGAGTCTGGGTCACTAGCCAGTGACCAGAAAGGCGATGAGCAGATGCCCACCGATGTCGCGTGCTTCCGGTAGGTTGACGGTCGTCTTGACTCTTCAGCCACGAGGTCCAGGAGGCATCGACGATGACCAAGAGCTGGATTCGAGCTGACCCACAACGTTTGTCGATTGCAGGGGTGTCAGCGACCGGATTGGACCCAACAAGCCTTGGCAACGGCAAGTCTCGTGGAAATGGAAGAAGGACGATGTTGCAGACCAGCAAGGTCTGTGGGACTCACCCAGCGAGGGTAAGTCAGGGCACTCCTGGTGCAACCAGGGAGCCCAAGCAGAAGAAGATTGGCCTTCGGGAGGGCCTACTAGCCAACGGACTAGCGACCGCGAAGGAGCCTCGAGTCAACGCACGTGGAGCTGGCTCACAGGGCACTCATGGAGTGGAGGCCAGTGATCTTCGGTGAAGTCAGTGCTGGAGGCTGGGGCTACTCGGATCCCAAAGCACGACTTCGTGGGAGACCCAGAAGAGGATGCACTTGCAAATGCAATCGGTGTCCAGGGGTCACGGTTCCACGTTACCCACGACAGCTACGGGCCTCAGCTTTGCTGGGGACTCTGGGCAGCCTCGGGGAAGTCTGGAAATCCACCTCTGGTGATGCAAAGACTTCGGCGTCCGGCGGGAGCTTCAGCGATGCAGACCGGACAATTGCTTCTTTGGTGCCTGCCAAGCAGGGGAGTCACTCCTTGACCCCAAGGGAGATTCTTCAGTCCTCTAATCTTGAAGTAGAGCGTCGAAGGTCCAGGATTCTGTGTCAGAGTTTCGTCCAGGTTAATCTAAAGTCCTAAGGACTGGGGTCCCATACTTATACTAAGGTAGGGGGTTGGACATACTCTGTGGACCCACCTATGGGAGGGTCAGGGCAGAGGGGTGGTTACACCCCTTACCCTTTGTCCAGTTTCGCGCCAGAGCAGGGGCTGGAAGCCCCTGAGCCGGTTTGAACTGGAGTATGCACAGGGACACCAAATGTGCCCCCAGTGCAGGACTTCAAAGCAGCAGAGAGTGCTCCCGCCCAGCCCCAATACACACTATCCTGTCTGGGGAGGTGGTTACACCTCCCTGGGACAGGAAACCTATTGTCCAGGCCTCCCCTGCCGGAGTTTCGGTCAGCAGCAGGAGGCCAGACTCGTGTCTGTGGCAGCGGCATCCATTTTGTGATGCCAGGGCTCTGGAAAGTCAGTACCGGGTATACCGGTGTGTACATGTCTCTCCCTCTAGAAGGGTGGAATGCTACCCCCACCGCCAGAACTGGCGGGGGGGTAGTATTCCAAGATGTTTGACACCAAACACGACATGTTTCCGTGCAGCCATCTCAAAGTTAGCATTTAACGCGAGGTTATAATGCGCTTAAGAGTATATGGTCGGGCTGCACTACAAACAGCATCAGAGAAGGGTCTCCGAATGCTGCAGAGGGGCCCAGCTCATGCAGGGGCACCCTCTCACATAGGAACCACGCACTCTGCCTCCAGGATTGATAAGGCCTGCCATAGGAGTGACTTATAGGTTTATATGTGTTGTTATTGTTAACCAGATTTATATAGCGCACAGCTGCCCCAGCGAAGAGGCGTCCCGGCGCTGCCAGCCACAGAAAGTAGCAGGGTAAAGGAGAAACTAGTAAGCAACAGGAAAAAAAGAGCAGGCGGCCTAACAATAACAATAACAATATGTGTGTATGTATGTAGGGATATAGGTAGCCTATATCACAGTAAGGGGTGCATGTACCACCTTACCCAGGCTGCAGTAGCAGACCCGTGGTGTCCTTTTGGCTGGCCTTCCAGGGGTGGCACAATACATGCTTCAGCCCCTGGCAGGCCTCTGAGGTACCTATGCCCTGGGTACATAGTATACCATATACTAGGGACTTATAAGGGCACTCCAGATTCCAATCAGAGATGTGCCTAAGGCACATGGAAACCATTTTAGAGAGGAAGCAGCTAGGCTGGGGTTCTGATTAGCAGGGCCCCAGCCAGACTAAGGTCGAAAAACAGTGAAGCATCAGCAAAAAGTGGGGGTACCCATGTGAAGCAGATCCTACTCTCCTACAGTGATGAGAGTAAACTTTAGGGTACCAGTAACACAACTTCTCAATGGAAGAGGTTACTCTGACATGGGGGAGTGCAGTAACTTGTGCTGTAAATGCACATGCTGCATACTCCTTTGAAATATTGAAATCTTTTACTCATGGGTAGAGTTTGACCCTGTACATCCAAACACTGGGCTCTTTCGTACATGTTAAGCCGCCCCTAGAGTATATGGCCCTTATCGTTACTTAGAAATCCAGTAAGGATCTCAGGAACACCAAAGCTCAAATTCACAAAGGCTTAGCGTCGGGTTAGCTTTACTTTTTTAACGCACACCCGACGGTAAACCTGTTTGGGGATTAACAAACCAACGCAAACTGGTTGTGTACGGAAAAGTAACGCAAAGCAGCGTGAAACACTGTTTTGCATTGCTTTGAGCCAAGGGGGCATTACATGGGTGGTACATGGGTGTTCCCATTCAACCACCCATGCTTTTTGACGCAAAACCCTATCTACTAACAGTAGTAGACAGGGTTTGGCGCCAAAAATTAACGCTGCTGGAAACACATTTTTAATTTCTCCTTACTTTTTGGGCTTTGCATGTGTGCTGCACTGTACAGCACACATGCAAAGTTGGAAAAGGTTTTTAACTTGCGGAGCCACAGTATTTTGTACTGGAAAGGTCTCTTCCTGTATAAAACATGTGTGAATCTCTGTGAATATGGTGCTCCTCTGCTCTCTCCCTGTCACACAAGGCAGCGCAGCCTCTTTGGGTGCTGCGCTGCGTTGCGTGACACCTTTGTGAATCTAGGCCTATGCTTGGTTTGGTGGACAATTACTGCATGTAGGGCAGAATGACATGCTGTACCAAGTAATACTGGGGTTGCCTGGCCAGCGCTGGCTGCTTATACACCACATACAGATATATCTAATCTGAGTGCTCCAGAGGTAAGTCAGTTAGTGGCTATATATAGACCACGTCAGCATTATGTTTTACAGACTACAGGATCTGGAGCGTTGGTTCCAAGCGCTGCACATCAATGGTGTAAAAACAAATACAGAACAAGCATGGAGCTGCATCAGCTATTGTTTTAGAGATGAAATTGATGGGTAATTTTGAAATGGTCTCTCTCTGAAGTTGTCACTAACATTCGAGGGGAAGTGCAGTATGCTAGCGCTTGGCTGGTGTTTGTGTTAAAATTGTGAATGGGAGATTTCTAAAATTACTTTAGAAATAAATACCTTTGTTAAGTTCTCAAGCCGGAGAATGGTGATTCTAAACAAAAATGAGTCTGATTGTTCGGGTTAAGAATAGGTTTCACTGAAAACCAATAAAAAGCAGAAAGCTAAGAGGAAAATTAGGACTACGTCTCCGCCACTGAGGGAGCCCAGCAGGGCAGTGACAATTTGAGGAACTGTGATAACATTAAAAAACAGATGGTATCATGATTCGGATCATGATAAACCAGATGGTATTATGATTCGGATCATGATAAACCAGATGGTATTATGATTCGGATCATGATAAACCAGATGGTATCATGATTCGGATCATGATAAACCAGATCGGATCATGATTCGGATCATGATAAACCAGATCGTATCATGATTCGGATCATGATAAACCAGATCGTATCTTGATTCGGATCATGATAAAGCAGATCGTATCATGATTCGGATCCTGATAAACCAGATCGTATCATGATTCGGATCATGATAAAGCAGATCGTATCATGATTCGGATCCTGATAAACCAGATCGTATCATGATTCGGATCATGATAAACCAGATCGTATCATGATTCGGATCATGATAAACCAGATAGTATCATGATTCGGATCATGATAAACCAGATCGTATCTTGATTCGGATCATGATAAAGCAGATCGTATCATGATTCGGATCCTGATAAACCAGATCGTATCATGATTCGGATCATGATAAAGCAGATCGTATCATGATTCGGATCCTGATAAACAAGATCGTATCATGATTCGGATCATGATAAACCAGATCGTATCATGATTCGGATCATGATAAACCAGATAGTATCATGATTCGGATAGCCGTTCTTCCTGTTTTTGCAGGACTCTGGAGATAATAAAAGGACAGAAAGGAGCAGACAAACTGAGTAGCGCATAAGCACGAACACAACAGGCAGAAAAGTGAAAGAGACTCGGCATGAGAAAGAAGGAACAGAAAGATTCAGACTCAAAAGCTCATTTTAAGAAAAGAAAAGCAGCTGGACTGACAAAAAAGAGACATGCCTCAAAAATGCAAATACTTATGCAGAACGGGGCTTGGGCTGTAGCGCTTCTGAACGGCGCAGTGAAGTAGCTATAGGCCTACAGACTCTCAAAGAGCATCTGGTGGTGACTTCCACTGAAGAATACATATAGGTTGAGACACCGGTGAACACGTAAACTTCCATATAGGGTTTATGATGTAGAAATACTGATCGAAGGGTATATATTTCATGCAATTAAAATAGTGTTCTGGTTCTGTTTGTCGGAGCCTATGACATCATTCTTGCAGAGTATGATTGGTTTCCATCATTTACAAGGGATGCAGGCATTTTCCTCCTTAGTACCTTAAGATCTTAGGGAAATATATGCAAACAAACGTACTTTAAAGCAGACTCCGCCATTGCATAGAGACCAAGAGGGATGGGACACAAATTCTGTGCCACATGTGAGTCTCTTAAGTAGTGATCCAGAAGGTAAAACTCAATATCCATTGAAACCAGAAGCTAAGTGCAATATAAGGGCCATCTTAGATAAATCACAGTATCGTGGAGTAATAGTGCCTTGTCACTCAACCATGAACACTCCCCTTTTCCAGTGTTGATCCCAGAAAACACATATAGAATAGTTTTAGGTTATAGAAATGTAAATGCACATAAACGTACACATGCAGTGCAAAATGCTTAAAGTACTGGACTGATAATAAATTTTAAGCAAAACTACAAAACAATACTAGATATTACAAATGGGTTCTTTAGTCAACATATAACCCACGAATCACAGCATCTAACTACTTTCTTGTTTCTTAGCATATACAAGATTGCCCCAGGGATATAGGAATAGCCCCGGACTCTTTGCTGCAAGAATAATGGAGATCTTGAAAGACCATCCAGTGGTGTTATCAGATATTGATGACTTGTAGATGCTGTGTGCTTCATTTTCCCATCATCCATCTGCACAGGAAGTGACATCACTGGTTTACCGCCAAAACCCTCTTTTAAAGAAGAAACCAAGTACGAGGACTTTATTTCCTGCCATCCCTCTGCACTGAAAGTGACATCACTTCCTGCCTTTGTCCTACTTCAGTCAACTCTTCAGGGCGTCCCATTGCCTGGGCATCCCTGTCAAAGGGCGGACACAGACAAGAGTATCACCTGTTTCGGCCTGTTTGGGCCAGAAAGGGCTTTGGACCAGAACCCCTGTCCACTGAAACTTACAAGGCAAGATATACTGATATACCACACTGCCAATCCGGACACTCACATAGCATTCACACAACACAAACCAAACCTTGCATACATCCGACTGACTACCACACACCCTTAACCTAAAAAGACACATTTCAACTCATGCTCATCAACTCTCATTCCGCATTCCATGCAACAGACATCGCAGACCTAATCACATATCTCAAGCTTGACGTCCTGTTCATCTCAGAAACATGGTTCACACTCATATCTTCGCACATCCTAGACGTCCTTCACATAGGCTGCAGCATCCATCTTGTGGACCGCACACATAAGAAGAGAGACGGCCGCTCTATCATACATGAGTCCTCCTGATCCTCCACCCTAGGCAGGAAAGGAACACTCAAGTCCTTGGAGCTGTTGACGTCACTTCCCATTCTCAGAAACTCAGATCCCCGCCTTCCATCTCATCTTCAGGCCTCCAGGGCAAACCAAGGGCTTCATCGGTGTATTCTCAGATCTCACTACCTCGTCCATCCGACAGGCGTACACCACCCTCTTGGGTGACATCAACCTTCCAGGCAAAAACAAGTTAAAAAAAGCAAGAGGCACCCTCTTCAACCTCATTGATATGCTCAACTTGGTACAGCATGTCACATATCCAACACACTCCAAATGCTTCATCCTCAACATTGTCTTCCTAATATCACCGACAATCCAGTGCCGACCACCAATAGCCCGGACTAGACTGACCACTTTGCCATCCCTATCTCCATGCTTAGCGTCCCTCCAACAAATCAAGGTCGACACAAAAGAGAAGACCACATCTTCAGATCATTCAAAGACTTCTCAATAGACAACCTACTGCTTGAACACATCTCACACTCTATCAGCTCCACATCCAATGCCAACACCTTTCTAAACAACTTCAGAAATGTTTGGAAGATATGTGAACATCCACGCCCCAATTGCAACATGCAAGTGGAAGCCAAAGCCGTCAGCACCCTGGTATTGTAAAGACCATGCTGACAATAAACCATCCCTCTGCAGACAGGAAAGAAGGTGGAAGAAAAACAGAACTCCCGAGGACCTCTTAATGCTGAAGTCTCTCAGATCGAACCACAGAAGGCTCAACACATCAGCCAAAGAAAAGTACAAAAACAGCACCCTCAATAAAGCCACTAACAGAAGCAGAACACTAAGACGAGCACAACTTCAACATTGACTCAACAAGTCAAGACCTATTCTCATCATGCTCCCGTTCATAGTGTTCCAATGTATATCAAATTGTTTACCACTGGATTCTTTCGACAATAAAAAGATACAACCTGTAACGAGTCAACTCCTTTTGAATAGGATAAAGTGACCTTGCCAGATACTTTACACTGAACTCTTGAAGTGGAGGATTGGAACAATACTACGAACGGTGTGGGGAGTTGGTTAAAGAAGGATTCGATTAATTTAATTTCCTGCAACATTGCTGGCCTTAAAAGCAAACGCTGATTGGATTATATCAAAGTATACACTATTATCAGCTTACAGGAAAGCTGGGCTCTTGATATACATCCTATTGACGGAACATCTCGTATTCCCACCAGCAACTAGGTCCAGATGGGGCGGGGCGTAGGGCAGGGCACAGGGCGGGCTGTAATCCTGCTATATGTCTCACTGCCACCCAAACCATGGTGGAGCTGTTCAGATTCGCCTGACTTTCAGCTGCTGTGCTTGAAGGGAAGCGGCTGCCATAAAATATTAGTGATTCATTTTTAGTAACAATGTATTTAACAAATAGAATCTGGGACTCTTACACAGCTTTAGAAAATCCCTAGAGACTTGGCATGAGAGAGACAAGGGTAATGTTTCCATTTTATGGCCGGTGATTTTAACACCACATCTTTCCAAGTACCTGCTGGAGTAGCCTGTGGGGTACAAGGCCTGAATCCCAATAATATATGACATTTTAAACACAACCTGCAAGGCAAAGCCGTAAATGATATTGAAATGACATATACTTTGGGGCATATTTACTAGCCCCTATCGCCACCACAACGTCACTTTTCTCGACGTTGTGTTGGCAATAGGGGCTCCGCCTTATTCACAAGGCGGCGTTAAACCACTTAACATGGCTTAACGCCGCCTTGTGAATAAGGCACCCTTTCACGCTACACTTAGCATGAAAGGGGCTGGCAATGGGCCGCCACAACGCCCATTGATTTTGACGCTGCCCCCTATTTACAAGGGCAGCGTAAATATGGAGAAGCGTCAAAATTAAGACCAGGAAAAACCTGGTCTTACCCTGGAACAACATTGGAGAAATGTTTAATTTCTCCTTGTTTTAGCTGTTTCCATGTGTGCTGTGTTGTGCAGCACGCATAGAAACAGCAAAAGGCCATTGATTGTTTGTGTGCAGGAAGGTACCCCTCCCTGCACATAAACAATCATTAGAAAAATATGACGAGCTGCAACTTCTATGTGTGCTGCATTAAGCAGCACACCGGGGGTGGGGGATTTACTAAGATTATACGCTGTTTTTGTGTCGCCAAAGTGACCCAAATTGGCGCAAAATCTTTTTTTCACGATTTACTTTCCAGCGCTAAACTTGTTAAGCGCTGGAAATAACAGGAAAGTAATGTAAAGCAGCGCACAGCGCTGCTCTGCATTACTTAGCGCCTAGGGGTATCCCATGGGTGGAGCATGGGCGTCACTTAACAAAATAGTCCTCACAGACTGTAAATAAATCATCCGGAGTAACAACACAGTAAGAGGGCCAGTCCTCATGGGAGGTTACAACAACTGAAAAGGTGGTACTAAGGAGGGACTACTAAGCATATTGACCAATGAAAAGACACCATTTACAAAGGACAGTAACAGGAGCCAATTAAAAAGATGTGCGGTAAGTGGGCAGAGCTTCAAGTCCATACCTGAATACAGCATGTCTCGAAGAGGCAGTACAAGCGCTGCCTATGCGAGACCTAAAAACAGCCACTACTGGTACATTTTCAACATATGGAGTCCTGAGGGTTCAGACGACTTGTAATCCTTATTTTAACATTTTATTGATGTAAGTTTCTTGATTCTTGTTACAGACCTATAGTTCGGATTATCGAGGTGGATACCTGACATCTTACATACACTGCAGATGCGGGTAGTGTCTAAAACTAGTACTTTGACTATACCATGTGTAGGAGAGTAGGATCTGCTTCTTATAGTTACCCCCACTTTTTGCTGATGTTTCACTGTTTTTCGACTTAGCCAGACTGAGGCCCTGCTAATCAGGACCCCAGTCTATCTGCTTTCTACTCTAAATTGATTGCATGTACTTTAGGTACACTCCAGATTGGATTCTGGGGTACCCTTATGAGTCCCTAGTATATGGTATACTATGTACCCAGGGCATAGGTACCCCAGAGGCCTCCCAGGGGCTGCAGCATGTATTATGCCACCCCTGAGAGGCCATCCAAAATGACACAACAGGTCTGCTACAGCAGCCTGTGTAAGGTGGTGTATGCACCCCTTACTGAGATATAGGTTCCCTATATCTCTCCATATCACTGCACCTGTAAACCTATCAGTCACCCCTATGGCAGGCCTTAACAATCCTGAAGGCAGGGTGCTGGGTTTCATGTGAGAGGGTGCCCATGCAGCTTTCGGAATCTTCATTCCGGGGTTGTTTGTGATGCAGCCAAACCATATACTCTTAAGTGCATTATAACCTCCCGGTAAATGCTAACTTTAGAATGGCTACATGGAAACATGTCGTGTTTGGTGTCAAACACCTTGGAATCATACCTCCACCCCAGTAACTGGGGTGGGAGGTATGATTCCACCCTACTAGAGGGAGAAACATGGCACCACCGGTACACCCGGTACCAGCTTAACAGAACCCTGGCATCACAAAATGAATGCTACAGCCACAGACACGAGTCTGCCCTCCTGCTGCTGGACGAAACTCCGGCAGGGGAGGCCTGGACAATAGGTTTCCTGTCACAGGGAGGTGTGACCACCTCCCAGACAGGCTTTAGTGTATTGGGGCTGGGTGGGTGCACTCCAAGAGTGCTTTGAAGTCTACACTGGGGGCACATTTGGCGTCCCTGTGCATAGTCCAGCTCAAACCGGTTGCAGGGGCACTCAGCCCCTGCTCTGGCACGAAACTGGACAAAGGAAATGGGGGTAGCCACCCCTCTTTCCTAACCCTCCCATAGGTGGGTCCCCAGAGTTTGTCCCACCCCTTCCTTGGGTATAAAGTAGGAACCCCTGACTACAGGACTTTAGATTTACCTGGAGAAAACTCTGCTACAGAATCCCAGAACTTCAACTATCTACACGACGTTGGATGACCGAAGAATCTCCCTTGGAGTAAAGGAGTTACTCTCCTGCTTGGCAGGCACCAAAGACGCAACTGACTGGTTGGCATCTCCGAAGCTCCTGAGGACTCCGAAGAATATTGTCACACAGGAGGTGGGTTCCCGAGGTCCCTGAGGTCGATCTGGGCCTACAGCAAGTCTGAGGCCCGTATCCCTCGTGGAGACCGTGCAACCTGAACCCCTGGACACCGCAACCATTTGCAGAAGCATCAGCTTTGAGGCAACCTCTGAGGCTGAGCTTTGGGTTACTTGTAGTCCTGACCCCGAGCAGCAATTCCACCGAAGATTGCCAGCCTACACTCCACAAGTGTTCCGTGAGCTGGCCCTTTGTGTTTTCTCTCAAGGTCCCTTCGCAATCCCTGGTCCGTCGACTGGTGGGTCCCTGTGAAGGCAACACTAAGATTAATTGGGCTACCCTGTTTGCTCCAGACGTGCACTGACTCTCCATCACTTGGGGAGTCCCCTGGACCTTGCTGGTCCGCACCAAAGCATCTTTACTCCTCCTGCATGGGTTGCTGTTGCCAAGGCTTGTTGTGTTCAATCTGAGCACCGACATGCCAGCACTCGACATCCTTCGTGGGACAGCTCGAATCCAGCTCCTGGTCATCCTCGACGTCTCCTGGACCCCGTGGCTGCAGAGTCAAGCTTCACCTCTTCGCACCTGAAGCACCCGACATCGGTGGGCATTTTGATTGCTCCGCTCTTGGTCACTGGCTAGTGACCCAGACTCTGTCCCCTCTGCTTTCAGGTTCTTCACATCTTTGATCCAGGCTTGGATCACCCCGGACACTTTTCTTCTTCACGGCAACAGCACTTTGCAGCAGATCGCCATTGAAATCAACGACGATTCCCGACACCCTTTGACACCTATGCACCCGGCTTCCCTGGGTGGGGTAACTCGAGTACTCCGGTGCTCCCATGGGTGTTGGCCCTCGAACACCTTAAGTCTAAAGGGGTTTGCTCATAGTCCTCTCCTAAGTGTCCTTTTGCTTTAAAATTCCAACCGCGACTTTCCTCATAGAATACTACGGCGCTCGCGGCTGTGTTCTCACACTGCACACGTCCCCCGTGGGTCTCCTGTGTCACTACCTTGGGTGGTTCCTTGAGGTCCGAGCGATTCTATGTGCTCTAGGCACTGTGTCTAGTCAAGTCGTGGTTCTTATACCACTTTCTTAATATATGGTTTGGTCCCCCCCTGGGGCCCATTGTATATTGTGCTATTTACAGTCGTTTTAATACTGTGATATTGTGTATCTTGGACTCTAATCTCATAAAGAGATTAGTAGTGAGTGTTTAGAAATAAATACATATATTTTATATATATCTTGTGTGGTTCTCCTTTCATTTGGTCATTCAAGAGGTTATAATCTGGTAAACCAAGCTGCTTTACACTCCTTCAAGACTTAGCCTGAAGGCTGCTCTCCATAACTACCACTAGGATAGCTTTCAATAAAGGTTGTCTTTAAACCTATCATCAATAAGGGTCGTTTGGACTGGTGCAAGGTGCCGCTATAACTAGTGGACAGCATATGCCAGGCCAACTTCTCACATTGGTGTGCAGCGGTTGGATTAAAGCTTGCTATTGCTTTACCAGATAATCTCTTTGAGTCAGTGGCGGCTGGTGGATTTTGAAAGTGGCAGGGCGCAATTTTTTGTGCCTGAGTATAATGAGCGAGCGAAGCGAGCGAGCCCGAACTGCAAAAGGAGGGTGCGGGGGGTTCTCCCCCGCAAGAAGAATTTTGAAAAAATGGATTCAAATTGTGGTTTTTACGCCACATATTTACCGCAAATTGTTGAAAAAAGGGATCCAAATATAGCATTTTAAAGCACAAGTGTGAAGAAAACATTAGAAACAAATAAAAAATGTGCCCAATCCTCAAACTGGTCTGCTTGCAAAATGACCCCAAAGCCAAGCACACCCAACCAATGGAAACAGGCCAGCATGAAAAGCGGAGGATCTCTTATACTGCTAGATGCCATGTGTGCAGTGCAGCTACTGTAGGACGCGAGTGAAGGCAGGGTGAACAGACCAAAAGTCAGTGGCCAGATCAGTGCCTCTGATAGGCTGGAAGGGATGGTATGGTGTCAGTCATATGTCAGATCAGTGCCTCTGATAGGCTGGAAGGGATGGTATGGTGTCAGTCATATGTCAGATCAGTGCCTCTGATAGGCTGGAAGGGATGGTATGGTGTCAGTCATATGTCAGATCAGTGCCTCTGATAGGCTGGAAGGGATGGTATGGTGTCAGTCATATGTCAGATCAGTGCCTCTGATAGGCTGGAAGGGATGGTATGGTGTCAGTCATATGTCAGATCAGTGCCTCTGATAGGCTGGAAGGGATGGTATGGTGTCAGTCATATGTCAGATCAGTGCCTCTGATAGGCTGGAAGGGATGGTATGGTGTCAGTCATATGTCAGATCAGTGCCTCTGATAGGCTGGAAGGGATGGTATGGTGTCAGTCATATGTCAGATCAGTGCCTCTGATAGGCTGGAAGGGATGGCATGGTGTCAGTCATATGTCAGATCAGTGCCTCTGATAGGCTGGAAGGGATGATATGGTGTCAGTCATATGTCAGATCAGTGCCTCTGATAGGCTGGAAGGGATGGTATGGTGTCAGTCATATGTCAGATCAGTGCCTCTGATAGGCTGGAAGGGATGGTATGGTGTCAGTCATATGTCAGATCAGTGCCTCTGATAGGCTGGAAGGGATGGTATGGTGTCAGTCATATGTCAGATCAGTGCCTCTGATAGGCTGGAAGGGATGGTATGGTGTCAGTCATATGTCAGATCAGTGCCTCTGTTAGGCTGGAAGGGATGGTATGGTGTCAGTCATATGTCAGATCAGTGCCTCTGATAGGCTGGAAGGGATGGTATGGTGTCAGTCATATGTCAGATCAGTGCCTCTGATAGGCTGGAAGGGATGGTATGGTGTCAGTCATATGTCAGATCAGTGCCTCTGATAGGCTGGAAGGGATGGTATGGTGTCAGTCATATGTCAGATCAGTGCCTCTGATAGGCTGGAAGGGATGGTATGGTGTCAGTCATATGTCAGATCAGTGCCTCTGATAGGCTGGAAGGGATGGTATGGTGTCAGTCATATGTCAGATCAGTGCCTCTGATAGGCTGGAAGGGATGGTATGGTGTCAGTCATATGTCAGATCAGTGCCTCTGATAGGCTGGAAGGGATGGTATGGTGTCAGTCATATGTCAGATCAGTGCCTCTGATAGGCTGGAAGGGATGGTATGGTGTCAGTCATATGTCAGATCAGTGCCTCTGATAGGCTGGAAGGGATGGTATGGTGTCAGTCATATGTCAGATCAGTGCCTCTGATAGGCTGGAAGGGATGGTATGGTGTCAGTCATATGTCAGATCAGTGCCTCTGATAGGCTGGAAGGGATGGTATGGTGTCAGTCATATGTCAGATCAGTGCCTCTGATAGGCTGGAAGGGATGGTATGGTGTCAGTCATATGTCAGATCAGTGCCTCTGATAGGCTGGAAGGGATGGTATGGTGTCAGTCATATGTCAGATCAGTGCCTCTGATAGGCTGGAAGGGATGGTATGGTGTCAGTCATATGTCAGATCAGTGCCTCTGATAGGCTGGAAGGGATGGTATGGTGTCAGTCATATGTCAGATCAGTGCCTCTGATAGGCTGGAAGGGATGGTATGGTGTCAGTCATATGTCAGATCCGTGCCTCTGACAGTCCGACAGCCTGGGCAGGTTCAGCTCCTTTGTTTACAGTCTCTCAGATTTACGGAGGTTGCAGTCCTGACTTGCTCTCCCAATCCTTGTGTTGGAGGCATTAGTTATTTTGATGAGCCTGCCTGGTCCAAACATTGTCCTGCCCTATACTAACCCTTTAGAGGTTTGGAGCCTGGCACTACCTTCATGAGCTCAGGTGGGTAGCCACCCTAGTGACCCGGGGATGCATCTGGTAAACATGGGGGCGATGCGGCCTTTCCTCTGGACTGTTTTTCTGAATTCTTGGTACTGTAGTCAATGCTTTCTGGGTTATGTCACGATAGTGCGGGATAGGAGTAGGCTGCAATGGGTCCGACAGGCCTAGCAGGTTAGGGTACTGCAAAGAAGGAGCCCAAGATCCCCCTCGGACTGCACATGATCGCAATGCGTTTGTGCACATGGGTGCACAGCAGTGTGCAAGCAAAGGCGTGTACCAACCAAGCTCAAACTGTGAGCTTACTTGACACATCCTTAAGATGTTTGAGGGATAGTGTCTTTTCATTTGTCTCAAGTTTTACCTCAAAATGAAATTACTTAAAATTTAAATGTCTGTAAATGAATTCAGCAAATATTTCAGAATTAGCAAAGCACAAATCAACCACTTTTGTTTGTAATCCTGAAATTTGCTGGAAGCAAATATTTTAATACGATCAATACAAATCAATACAGTAGGTGATGCCATTTCCACACATTTCTGTTTTGCCAATGCTTGTTTTTCCAAGAGACCACAGCAGACACGTTAACATGCACTTGCCCTCCCTCCAAATCAGAAGCCTTCAGTGGCTTTTGTCGCAGGCCAAAATTACCTTCAAGATTCTATAAGTCACCTACAAAAGGACCAGGACCCAGCTACCACCTGAAAAAACTTAAAACAGTACCAATCACATCCACTCTGATTAAGCCACCATCCTAGAGATCCACAGGAGCAAGGAAAAGCAAAGGAGATAAGTGATTTTTGGAGGGTGGTCCACATCTCTGGATCAACTTTCCTCATGAGATGAAGAGCAACACTGAAAATCCACATATCCCCCTTTCATCACCAGAGTTCTAGATACAGCATGTAAATCTTATTCCAGGTAAGAAGGCTATCATATGTCATATGTCGTGACTGAATAAAAGCAAGCATGCCCTTTTTTGGGGGGGGGGGGTGTTATATAGCACAAACTAGATCCGAAGGTATCAGAACACCAGTTGCGTTACAGACGGGCACATTCATTTTTTTTTGTTTTTTTGTTGGGCAGGGGGAGATTAAGTGACTTGCCAAGAATCACAGAATGTTGAGCATCTCTGCCGAGACTCCAACCCAGGCCCGGTTCCAGGAATTTTGATCTGGATAGGCCAAGGGTTTGTTTGGGTGGGCCAATGTGGGTCCAATTTTTGTCAATTCAGTAATCCCAAGATTTACATCATATCTTCTTCCAAACATGCATACAGAGCATCTAGAAAGTTATTTTAGAGTCGCAGCTGATGCCTCTACTCAGCAGCTCAACTCTTATAATTTCCAGCAGGCTCGGCTTTAGCACCAGCACCAGGATTCCAAGCAGAGTGGAATAGCAGTTTAAGGTTAAGGAGGTCCCTGTTACCACACCTGAGCCTTGACATTTCGCACTAGGAAGACAGGCACTGAAAGCTTCATCGGGGCTTGAGCCTGAAGCCTGGCTCTGGCTCAGCTTGAGGTCCTGTTGGAAATTCGAGCCCATAATGAGCCGAACTATTATGTACGTTCTGCCTGCCACCCGCAATCTACCCAGGATGTGGCGTTACAGCGAGAGCTTCCAACTTTGGAACTGAACAAGCGAGGTTTGAGTCATGGCGTTGGTTCAACATCCTGTGATTCTGGGCAAATCTCAAGTGCCTAAAGAAATGAATGTGACCTTGTATAATGTAACTGGTGTTGGTGTGAAGCACTTTAATATCTCCAGGTAGAGTTCACACTATATAAAAATCGCAGAAAACCTGGGAGGCAAAAACAAAGCATTAGCATAAGAAGGAGAGACAAATAGCCATATAGCGGCTGATTTGTAAAAAGTGAAAACATAAAACCTGGATAAATTGCAGCATCTTCTCTTAAAGTGTGTGAGCTTGGGCAAATATTTTTTCACCTAAACTCGATTTTCTTCATATTTGCGCATAAAAGCATATTCAAATACTTGAATCAGAAAACCAACTATACAAAACCTATTGTGTTGTATTTAATAGACTAATGTTGCTCTTTAATAATCCAGGCCACATACAGGGTCCACGTGACAACTGTCTTGCCTGTTGGTTCACTAATAGCACTGTCACCATTTTGAGGACAGGGCACGAATGACTGACTCAAAGCTCATGTTTAAAAACTATCACTTTTAACAAGTGCTTCTTAGTGCAGCGCTATATTGTGACATATTTATGTCAAAGCTTCCTTGTGTTAAAGAAATACAGTCTCATCAAAATTTTAAAAAGTGTATCATATTTTACGTGATGTTTGCTGTATGTTTTACATAGCAAACATTTTCAGGGCTCGGATTGTGCGTGGGCTCTAAGAGCCAAGCCAGAGCCTGAGCTCGGCTCTCCCTGTTAATTTATTTGCTCGCCCACCTCTAACCCCAAAACCCAATTTCAATTTTAAAGACAATGAAAACAAAATTTCGACGTTCTGACATTGAGATTGATGAAGCACTTAACAGGTGCCTTCTCCGTGGCCTCTACTGCTGTGATTGGGTGGGCCAAAGGGCATGTGTGGGTGGGCCTGGCCCACCCGGCCCCCCTGCTAGAACCGGGCCTGCTCCAACCTGGTTCCCCAGCTTGGAGATTGACCGCTCTAGCTGTTAGGCCACATCCTCTGTCTGCCCTTCTAGCTTCTACCACATATCTTTTAAAGATAAGGCCAACAAAACCAATACTACATGCTCCCTTGACCTACCTCCTGTGGTGTAGGCATGGCCCACACTATCTCCCCAGATCTCTCTCTTTCTGTTCTCACTCCGTCTTTCTTGCGCTCCACAGCTCTCTCCTGATCTCTTACCATGTTCACTCTCTCATGCGGCCTGTCCCCCTCTTGCTCTCCTTGTGCCTGTTCTGCAGTATCTCCCGCTTTCTCCTCCTCTTCCCTCCTCTCTTTCGCCGATCTCGCGTCCTTTCTTCTCCTCTTGTTATTATCCTGTTATCCCACCTCTCCCTTGCTCGCTCTGTTACTCTCATGCTTTATCTTCTTTCGCCCCTGCTCCCTCTCCTGTGCTCTTGCTGTGTTCTCCTTTCTCTATCCCTCTTTCTATCACGCACTCTCCTGCTCTTTAATCTCTCTCCCGCTTTACCTGCCTTCCTTCTTCTCCATGTATTCTTTCCTGTCTATATTGTGTTCCGGTTTTCTTCTTTTCTTGCCCGCTCTCCCGCTCATGCACGCCCTCGATTTTGCTCTCTTTTTCTCGCGCCGTGGCAGTGGCAATAACAATTCCAAAAGGAACTTGTGCAAATTACACACCTAACACTCGCCCACCTCTAACTAAACTAGATTGTAGTGCCTGGAGCACTTGTATTCCTGCCATCGCCTTGCTTGCACGACTGCCTTACCTTGCATTTTTTTTCGGAAAGGAGAAGTTACAATCGCCTCAAACATTTTTATTTCACGTCCCTGGGCTTTACGTTTTTCACCGGGCCCTTCTCTGCTCCTGAAAATGGCAATATAGTGCGCATTAGGTTACTGTAATTGTTCCGGTCATGGGCAGATGGTGCGTATATCTTTTTTTCATCCCAGCAGTGGAACCGCGGCGCTTTTTCTCATATGATTCAAGGACACTCAAAAGAGTGTGCTCTGCCTTAACTCCACAATATGGCCTTTCAAATCCTGCACAACTGAAAACAAGCACTTGCATACTTTGATTAATAAAAATGTCAGCGCTCAGGTTGTGCACGGCTTTTAGAGCCAGTGCCAACCCTTGCCTCTTTAATGTTTATTTCAAGGACACTTGCCTGAAATTTATGCCAGTGTCTGGGAAGGGTCATCGGATGCCGAGTGAAGCTAAAACTCTGCAGCGCGATCTCTCCAGGCAGCATGATTGATAACGAGGGAAGCTGTGAACTGGCGTCTGCGCAGTGGATTCCATGAAACTCGGGTGGATTCACTGCGCAGAATCCAGTGCTCAGCTTCTTGCTTCCAGACTCTAACCCCACCCTTGCCCAACTACTAACAGAGTGGGGTGGGGGTCAGTGAGGCTCCCTGACTCCACCCCATTCTATGACGAATTAGGGAAGGGTGGAGTGGTGAGGCTTCAGTCCTTGACTGACGTGAAGCTCTGGCGCTGCAGGGCTTTAACCTCAAGCGCCCAGGGCAAACTTCTACAAAACGTCATCAAGGGGTGGAGCCCGGCACAAGTGAATGGTGCTTTGCCGGGCTGATGACCTCACAGGCTTCAGGGCTGTGAGATCGTCAGCCTGGCAATTTGATCGGTAGTAGGCTGTGCAAAGTGCGCATGCGTACCATCCGTTAATTTTAGGGACGGACTGGACTGATGGTGAGTTTTCTGCATGCATGCGTGTGTGTGTGTGAGAGTTGCTACGAGTGACTGTGGCCATGAGTGTGGGAGACTTTAAGCTTGTGTGTGTATGTGCATTTTTGTTTTTAATCTCCATTACGTGTTTTTCCCAACTTGGGACAGGAGTGTGTTTGAGACAGGAAAGCACACAAAATAAACAGGGGGGGCGCCGCTCCAGCGCCCTCTAGGGCCAGCCGCCCCTGCTTTGAGTGACTAACTGAAAACCACTATAGGTACATAGGTACATATAAATCAAGTTAGAATACAGTAACTTCTACTGAACTTAGAGTTGTGTGTCAAGGGCTTAGCATACCCTTTCTACAACTCAAGAGAGTTTAGTAGGCCCCACTAGAGTAGGTAGGTGCATACACCACACCACACTAGTCATGTCTTCAAGGGCAGAAACCTGTGGGTCTCTCCCAGCTAAGTATGACCAGGTCTCATACCAAGAGTTGAGGACTATGTGTGCCTCTAGGAAATTGAAGACAGGGATAAGCCCAACCACACAACAACTCATAAAGTTGTTGCTTGCAGATGACCTCAATAAGACCCCAGGGTCTGATGAGGTTGGTAGAGTGGGTGGGACAGCAGAAGAGGAAAGGCCAGGTAGTGAACACTACTATGACCCAGACTCTGATGCTGGCCAGGAGGATCAAAATGATTCTAACCTGGAAAATCCAATTCTTCCTGAAGGTGAGGAAGGGGACTCCATTGGGGTTCTCGTTGCCCCACCTGGAAGGGTTAATAGTCTACCAAGAAGATCAAGATCTCCTTCTCAGGAATCTAATCATTCTGGTACTTCTATAGGGTCCTCTGCTTCTCATAAAAGGGCATCCTCTTATGAGAAGAAATGCCAACTGCTTGAGTTTGAGAGAGCTAAGCTCAGAATCAAGAGAGAGCAATTGGCCTTAGACAGGGAATCCCTGGAGCTTCAGAGAGCTTCTCAGAAGTTGGGACTAGAGTCCCATGGTGGCAGCCAGTGTCCCTAGAGGTAGAGATCATACTCATGACCATAGGAACCTGAACAAGATTGTCCCTCCCTACCAGAGTGGGGATGACATCCACAAATGGATAACTGCACTTGAAAGGGCCTGTAAGGTACAGAGGGTCCCTCAGGAGCAGTGGGCAGCAATCTTGTGGCTCTCCTTTGCAGACAAAGGTAGAGACAAGCTCCTCACTGTAAGAGAAGAGGATGCTGACAATTACAAAGTCCTGAAGAGTGCTCTGATTGATGGGTTTGGCCTAACCACTGAACAATACAGGTTAAAGTTCAGAGATACCCAAAAGGCACAGACTCAGGACTGGGTTGACTTTGTTGATTGTGCTACTAAGGCTCTGGAAGGTTGGTTACTTGGCAGTAAGGTGTGTGATTTCAAAGGATTGTATAATTTAATCATGAGAGAGCAGATCCTTAATAACTGTCAAAATCAACTGTTGCATCAGTACCTGGTGGACTCTGATCTGACCTCTCCCCAAGAATTGGCTCAGAAGGCAGACAAGTGGGTCAGAACCAGGGTGAGGCAGAAGGTTCAGAACCAAGGTGGTGACTCCAAGAAGCAAGATTCTAAAAACTCTGATAAGGGTGGGGAGAAGGGTAAAGACCAGAAGTCTTCTCAAGGGCCCCAAAAATCTGCATCTGGTGGGGAGTCCTAATCTAACAAAGGAAAAGGCCAAAAGAAACCATGGTGTAAAATCTGTAAACAGAAAACCCATTGGACTAGTGATTGTACCAAGACCAAAGACTCAACTCCAGCCACCATTGCCCCTAAGGTAACTGTTCCCCCTAGTTCAGCTTCAAGTGGTGGTACTCAGAATAAGGGTGTAGTCGGGTTAACCCTGGGTTCTGAGGTGGACTCTGGCCTAGTCAGAGTTCCAACTCAGGCTGTACTGATCTGTGATGGAGGCATGGATATGTCCTCCTATGTGAGTCCCAGGAATCTGGGCAAATGCAGACAGCAGCCCTTGATTAATGGAAAAGAGGCTTTGGCATTCAGGGACACAGGAGCAAGTGTCACAATGGTGACAAAAGATCTTGTAGCCCCTGAGCAGGTCATACTTGGTGAAATGTACCAAGTGACCAATGCTAGCAATGTCAGGACAGACCATTCCCTGGCAGTTGTTAATTTCACCTGGGGACGGGTAACTGGCCCTAAGAAGGTTGTGGTAAGTGCAGACCTCCCTGTTGAATGCTTGCATGGAAATGATTTGGAAACAGCTCAGGACCCATGCAGAAATGTTGGGCATCCCTGCAGATGTGTTTGCTATGACCAGGTCACAGGCAAAAATGTCTAAAACTGAACAGGCCCTGGATCCTGGAAGAATGGACCAGGTGCCTTCCAAGAGGTAGAGCAGTAGGGTTAAGGCAGTGTCTTCCCCCCTGCCTCAGAATGCAGATCAGTCTCCTGAGGGAGATGATCTCAGTCCTGAAGAAGGAACTGTCCCAGAGGAGCTTGAACCTGATCAGGTTGAGTTCTTGGGGACAGGGGGCCCTTCCAGGGCAGATCTGAGCCAGGAGCAGCTGAGCTGCCCCTCTCTTGAACCCCTCAGACAGCAAGGTGCTGCTGAGGCTGCTGGGAGTGCTAGTGGTTCCCATAGGATCTACTGGGATGATGGACTCCTTTACTCAGAGTGTAGAGACCCCAAGCCTGGAGCCACCAGGAGGTTGGTTATACCTCTGAAGTTTAGGAGCTATCTATCGAGCCTAGCCCATGATATCCCATTAGCAGGTCACCTATGCCAAAACAAGACTTGGGACAGAATTGTCCCTCACTTTCATTGGCCTCATATGTCTGAAGACACCAAGGAGTTTTGTCGCTCCTGTGTCACCTGTCAAGCCAGTGGTAAGGCCTTTGTAGCACTACAAAGGCCCCCCTGATATCACAACCTGTGTTGGGGGTTCCCTTTGAGAGGGTAGGGATTGACATTGTTGGTCCCCTAGATCCTTAAACAGCATCTGGGCACAGATTTATCCTGGTGGTGGTGGACCATGCCACTAGGTACCCAGAGGCAATTCCCCTCAGGACCACCACAGCTCCTGTGGTGGCAAGGGCCCTCCTGGGAATCTTTGCCAGGGTGGGTTTTCCTAAGTAAGTAGTATCAGACAAGATGCAAACTTCATGTCTAGTTACTTAACTGCTATGTGGAAGGAGTGTGGTGTAAATTATAAATTTACCACCCCTTATCACCCACAATGCAATGGTTTAGTTTAAAGGTTCAACAAAACCTTAAAGGGCATGATTAAAGGTCTCCCAGAAAAGCTTAGGCGCATATGGGACATACTTTTGCCCTGCCTTCTCTTTGCCTACAGAGAGGTTCCACAGAAGGGGGTTGGTTACAGCCCTTTGAGCTTCTGTTTGGACATCCAGTTAGGGGTCCATTGTGTCTAGTGAAGGAGGGATGGAAGTTACCTCTCAAACCCCCTAAACAGGATATTGTGGACTATGTACTTGGTCTCCGCTCCCGGATGGCTGAGTACATGAAGAAGGCAACTAAAAACCTAGAGGCTAGCCAGGAATTACAAAAGGCCTGGCATGACCAAAAGGCTGTGTTGACTGTTTATCAGCCAGGACAGTAAGTATAGGTGCTGGAGCCTGTGGCCCCAGCAGCTCTCCAGGACAAGTGGAGTGGCCCCCATACCATTGTTGAACAGAAGGGAGAGGTTACCTACCTGGTAGACCCTGGAACTCCCAGGAGCCCCCACAGGGTGCTCCATGTCAACAGACTAAAACCATATGTTGATAGGGCAGACATGGGCTTGCTCATGGCTACTGATGAGGGACAGGAGGAAGAGAGTGACCCACTCCCTGACCTGCTTTCTCAGAACCCTGATGATGGATCAGTAGATGGTGTAGCCTTGGCAGGCAGCCTCACTGTCCAGCAACAAGTTGACTGCAGAAAGGTTCTCAGCCAGTTTAGACATATGTTTTCACTGACTCCCAGTCAGACCACCTGGTGCACTCATGAAGTGGACACTGGGGACAGTCTGCCTGTTAAAAATAAGATTTACAGGCAACCTGACCATGTCAGGGACTGCATCAGAACTGAAGTCCAGAAGATGTTGGATTTGGGTATGATTGAACCCTCAGACAGCCCTTGGGCTAGTCCAGTAGTCTTAGTGCCTAAACCTCACACCAAGGGTGGTAAGAGAGAGATGAGGTTTTGTGTAGACTACAGAGGTCTCAATGCTGTCACTAGGACTGATGCCCATCCCATACCAAGGGCAGATGAGCTCATAGACACTTTGGCCTCAGCCAAGTTTCTGAGCCCATTTGACTTGACAGCTGGCTACTGGCAGATCAGACTAGCTGATGATGCAAAGCCAAAAACAGCATTTTCTACCCCTAGTGGGATCTACCAATTTGTGGTGATGCCCTTTGGTTTGAAAAATGCACCTGCCACTTTTCAAAGGTTGATGAACAAAGTCATTACAGGCCTGGAAGCCTATAGTACATCATATCTAGATGATTTTGCTGTCTTTAGCTCCACCTGGGAGGATCACCTGGTCTACCTGCGAAATGTTTTGGAGGCCCTGCAGAAAGCAGGCCTAACTATCAAGGCCACCAAGTGCCAGATAGGGCAGAGTCAGGTTGTGTACCTGGGCCACCTTGTGGCTGGCGGCCAGGTTCAACCATTGCAGAGCAAAATCCAGACCATCATGGACTGGGTTGCTCAAACCACCCAGACTCAGGTCAGAGCTTTCTTGGGCCTGACTGAGTAATATAGAAGATTTGTCAAAGGTTATGGATCCATAGTGACCCCTTTGAATGACTTGACTTCTAAGAGAATGCCTAAGAAAGTTCAGTGGACAGTTAGCTGTCAAAAAGCATTTGACGACCTGAAGCAGGCCATGTGCACTGCTCCCATTCTGCAAAGTCCTGATTACTCCAAGCAATTCCTTGTCCAAACAGATGCATCTGAGTTGGGGGTAGGGGCTGTGTTATCACAATTGAATGATGAAGGTCAGGATCAGCCAGTAGCTTTTATTAGCAGAAGGTTGACCCCCAGAGAGAAACGTTGGTCAGCCATTGAGAGGGAGGCCTTTGCTGTGGTTTGGGCCTTGAAGAAGCTGAGGCCATACTTGTTTGGCACTCACTTCATTGTTCAGACAGACCATAAGCCCCTCTTATGGCTAAAACAGATGAAGGGTGAAAACCCCAAACTTTTGAGGTTGTCCATTTCCCTACAGGGGATGGACTATACAGTGGAACATAGACCTGGGAGTAACCATGCCAATGCAGATGGACTCTCCAGATATTTCCACTTAGAACATGAAGACTCAACTGGTCAAGGTTAGTTTAATGTCCCTGCGTTTGGGGGGGGGGGTGTTGTGCAGGAGAGTAGGATCTGCTTTTTATAGTTACCCCCACTTTTTGCTGATGTTTCACTGTTTTTCGACTTAGCCAGACTGAGGCCCTGCTGATCAGGACCCCAGTCTATCTGCTTTCTACTCTAAATTGATTGTATGTACTTTAGGTACACTCCAGATTGGATTCTGGGGTACCCTTATAAGTCCCTATTATATGGTATACTATATACCCAGGGCATAGGTACCCCAGAGGCCTACCAGGGTCTGCAGCATGTATTGTGCCACCCCTGGGAAGCATTTTAAAATGACACAACAGGTCTGCTACAGCAGCCTGTGTAAGGTGGTATATGCACACCTTACTGAGATATAGGTTCCCTATATCTCTCCATATCACTGCACATGTAAACCTATCAGTCACCCCTATGGCAGGCCTTATCAATCCTGAAGGCAGGGTGCTGGGTTTTACGTGAGAGGGTGCCCATGCATGAGCAGAGCCCCTCTGCAGCCTTCGGAACCACTATTCCGGGGTTGTCTGTGATGCATCCAACCATATACTCTTAAGTGCATTATAACCTCGTGGTAAATGCTAACTTGAGAATGGCTGCAAGGAATTATGTCGTGTTTGGTGTCAAACACCTTGGTATCATACCTCCACACCAGTAACTGGTGTGGGAGGTATGATTCCTCCCTTCTAGAGGGAGAAATATGACAGCACCGGTACTCCCGGTACCAGCTTCACAGAGCCCTGGCATCACAAAATGGATGCTTCCAGCCACAGACACGTGTCTGCCCTCCTGCTGCTGGACGAAACTCCGAAAAAAAGAAGGGGTTTACGTCCAAAAGACGCCAGGTATGGACGTATATGTACATATATCAACAAGAAAAAACAACCTGGCAATCGATTTTTGAACCGCTATTTATTTAAGCGGACCAAAGCTAAGACTAATCAGTTCTTAAGCTTTAAGTGAATAATCACATCTTTTTTGTCATGTTTGACACATTTGTATAATCATTTGTCACATGTCAGAGTTAAATACACTCTCAAATACAAAACAACTGTGAAACATATAAAGTGCTTCAAAACAGAAACATTGTGATATAAAAATACTGGACATTCATGAATAATACACAAAATTAATACACGTTATGCAGAAATTACACCAGCAAGATCTTAGTATAAATACAAAACAGTTCCAAAAGGCCCTACAATTTGGCGCGACTAAGGGAACTGTCGCCACATGGGAAAAGTTCTACTCTGTGGGGTACATTAGCTTCTGGGAACCCTCTCCAGAGATCCAAAGTTTTTTATAAATACCCTTGTGGCCAAAAGAAAAAAAGTTGCCGACGCGTTTCCAATCCCGAATCACAATTAACGGGATTTTCATCAGGGCTAGTGCACGGTGTAACCTGTGGGTTTAAAATTAGATAACAATAGGTTACCTAAGCAAAGATTTCCCCTTTCTCTTTATTCAATTATGGCCGTAATCATTTAACACGAATCGTACCTGACTTCAACAAAATGCACCTTTTATGCTTCTCACAAGGGGCAATGATCGAGTTTCCGGGACCTAAAAGTAACCGGGACATTGACATTCAGCGTCTCTCCATAGTTGTTTTATAGCCCACAACAGTTGAAAATTAGAATGCGTGAGACTTACATCTATTGGTGAAGGTGCACACCGAAAGGTTAAGCCTTCAAACTTTCAAGTAAGTGGTCCAGTTTGTACCCAATTCTGTGGTTGTTACTGAGTAGCACCGTTCATTTTAAACAGACTGTAGCGCGGAGATAGTCAAAATCATTTATTTTGTTGCAGAGAAATGGCTCGGGTTGCTGAAAGAGGCACCATTTAATTATTGACGGTGCACCTGCACGAATAGATGTAAGTCTCACGCATTCTAATTTTCAACTGTTGTGGGCTATAAAACAACTATGGAGAGACGCTGAATGTCAATGTCCCGGTTACTTTTAGGTCCCGGAAACTCGATCATTGCCCCTTGTGAGAAGCATAAAAGGTGCATTTTGTTGAAGTCAGGTACGATTCGTGTTAAATGATTACGGCCATAATTGAATAAAGAGAAAGGGAAATCTTTGCTTAGGTAACCTATTGTTATCTAATTTTAAACCCACAGGTTACACCGTGCACTAGCCCTGATGAAAATCCCGTTAATTGTGATTCGGGATTGGAAACGCGTCGGCAACTTTTTTCTTTTGGCCACAAGGGTATTTATAAAAACTTTGGATCTCTGGAGAGGGTTCCCAGAAGCTAATGTACCCCACAGAGTAGAACTTTTCCCATGTGGCGACAGTTCCCTTAGTCGCGCCAAATTGTAGGGCTTTTGGAACTGTTTTGTATTTATACTAAGATCTTGCTGGTGTAATTTCTGCATAACGTGTATTAATTTTGTGTATTATTCATGAATGTCCAGTATTTTTATATCACAATGTTTCTGTTTTGAAGCACTTTATATGTCTCACAGTTGTTTTGTATTTGAGAGTGTATTTAACTCTGACATGTGACAAATGATTATACAAATGTGTCAAACATGACAAAAAAGATGTGATTATTCACTTAAAGCTTAAGAACTGATTAGTCTTAGCTTTGGTCCGCTTAAATAAATAGCGGTTCAAAAATCGATTGCCAGGTTGTTTTTTCTTGTTGATATCTTGACGAAACTCCGGCAGGGGAAGGCTTGACAATAGGTTTCTGTCACAAGGAGGCGTGACCACCTCCCAGACAGGCTTTAGTGTATTAGGGCTGGGTGGGTGCACTCCAAGAGTGCTTTGAAGTCTGCACTGGGGGCACATTTGGTGTCCCTGTGCATAGTCCAGCTCAAACCGGTTGCAGGGGCACTCAGCCCCTGCTCTGGCGCGAAACTGGACAAAGGACATGGGTGTAGCCACCCCTCTGTCCTGACCCTCCCATAGGTGGGTCCCCAGAGTTTGTCCCACCCCTTCCTTGGGTATAAAGTAGGAACCCCTGACTACAGGACTTTAGATTTTACCTGGACTAAATTCTGCAACAGAAACCAAGTACTTCGACGACCTGCACTACGCTGGATGACTGAAGAATCTCCCTTGGAGTAAAGGAGTTACTCCCCACCAAGGCAGGCACCTTTAATGCAACTGACCGGTTGGCATCTCCGAAGCTCCTGTGGACTCCGAAGAATATTGCCACACAGAAGGTGAGTTCCCGAAGTCTCTGAGGTCGATCTGTGCCCACAGCAAGTCTGAGGCCCGTATCCCTCGTGGTGAACGTGTAACCCGAACCCCTGGACACTGCGTCTATTTGCAGAAGCATCAGCTTTCCGGTGACCCCTGAGGCTGAGCTTTGGGTTACTTGTAGCCCTCACCCCGAGCAGTAATTACACTGAAGATTGCTGGCCTACACTTAACAAGTGTTCTGTGGGCCGCCATTTTGTGATTCCTCTTGAGGTCCCTTCGCAATCCCTGGTCCGTTGATCTGTGGGTCCCTAAGAAGGCAACTCTAACTTTCAACAGGCTTCCCTGGTTGCTCCAGACGTGCCCTAACTCTCCATCGCTTGGGGAGTCCCCCGGACCTTGCTGGTCCGCACAGAAGCATCTTTACTCTTCCTGCGTGGGTTGCTGTTGCCAAGGCTTGTTGTGTTCAATCCAAGCACCGACACCCCAGCACTCGACATCCTTTGTGGGACAGCTCGAATCCGGCTCCTGGTCGTCTTTGACGTCTCCTGGACCCTGTGGCTGCAGAGTCAAGCTTCACCTCTTTGCACCTGAAGCACCCGACATCGGTGGGCATTCGTCTATCGTGCCCCTGGTCACTGGCTAGTGACCCAGACTCTGTCCCCTCTGCTTTCAGGTTCTTCACATCTTTGAACCAGGCTTGGATCATCCCGGACACTTTTCTTCTTCACGGCAGCAGCACTTTGCAGCAGATCGCCATTGAAATCAACGCCGATTCCCGACACTGTTTGACACCTATGCTTCCCTGGGTGAGGTAACTCGAGTACTCCGGTACTCTCGTGGGTGTTGGCCCTAGAACCCCTTATGTCTAAAGGGGTTTGCTCAAAGTCCTCTCCTAAGTGTCCTTTATCTCTAAAATTCCAACCGTGACTTTCCCATAGAGTTGTACGGAGCTCGCGTCTGTGTTCCCACACTGCACCCGTCCTCCGTGGGTCCCCTGTGTCACTACCTTGGGTGGTTCCTTGGGGTCCCAGCGATTCTACGTGCTCCGGGCACTGTGTCTAGTCAAGTCGTGGTTCTTATACCACTTTCTTAGTATATGGTTTGGTCTCCCCCTGGAGCCCACTGTGTATTGTGCTATTTACTGTCGTTCTAGTACTGTGTAATTGTGTGCCTTGTTCTCTAATCTCATAAAGCGGTTAGTAGAGAGTATTTAGTAATAAATATATATATTTTATATATACCTGGTGTGGTTCTCCTTTCATTTGGTCGTTCAAGAGGTTATATACTGGTAAAACAAGCTGCTTTACATTCCTTCAAGACTTAGCCTGAAGGCTGCTCTCCATAGCTACCACTAGGATAGCTTTCTATAAAGGTTGTCTTTAACCTAATCATCAATTACGGTCGTTTGGACTGGTGCAAGGTGCCCACTTTAATTAGTGGACAGCATATACCAAGCCAACTTCTCACAGAGCTGTTAACATGTTTCTCCGCAATCTTTCCCAGAATGGGTAGCAAAGAGATGGGCCGATAGTTTCCCATGGATGCAGGGTCCAATTGGGGTTTTTTGAGCAGGGGCTTTATTATAGCATGCTTCCATTCTTTGGGTACTAGGCCTTTCTCAAGGGATAGGGAGATGAGGTCGGCCAATTTGTCCAATGTGGAATCACCCCCTTGTAGAAGGATGTGAGGGGGAGCAGGATCTATTGGAGACCCTGATTTGATGTTACTTAGGTGGAGACCTGCACGTTCTTTGCTCAACCTAGGGAAGGTGAGCAATGACGGGGAAGGAGTGTGCTTGGACAGTTCTGGGCCTGAAAAGGGCTCTGGCTTGGCTGCAGAGTCCTTCGTCTCTTCGGAGATCTGGCCTGTGATTGAGTGAAGTGAATTGTAGATGTTTTCAACTTTACTTTTAAAGAAGGTGGCTAGATCGTTACATCTCTCCTTGGAAGGTTGGGGGATGTGTGTGTCTGGTTCAATTGTAGTCAGAGATTTAACTATTTTGAACAGTTCTTTGGAAGAATTGGAGGACCTCTCAATTCTCTCTTCAAAGAAAATTGCCTGTGCTTTCCTGATATCCTTGTGATATTGTTGGGTGGCTGCTTTATATGAGGTTTTAAGGTGTGGGGCATAAGTTTTGCTACAGTTCCTCTCTAGTTGTTTACAGTGTTTCTTTTGGGCTACTAGCTGGGGGCTGAACCAAGTAGCTCTATAAAGGTTTCGCTGCTTTATCGGTCTGGGCTTCTTAAAGTTTTTATCCACGGAACTGGTAATCCATTCTGACCACCGCTTGTGTGTCTCATCGAAGTCTACTGTGTTTGGAGGGATAGTTGCCTCCAGATCTCTGGTCCAGGATTCAGGGGCAAGCCTTGGCCATTTATGTCCTAGGACTGAGCAGCCCCCGGAGGGCTTGGGTATCGGGGCCATCTAGTACAGAATGGGGATGTAAAAGTGATCTGACCAGGGGATCTGTATAGGAGTGAGGGCCTGCAATCTGGGATCATTAGAAAAGATGGGTGTAGGAGAGTAGGATCTGGTTCACATGGGTATCCCCACTTTTTGCTGATGCTTCACTGTTTTTCGACTTTAGTCTGGCTGGGGCCCTGCTAATCAGAACCCCAGCCTAGCTGCTTCCTCTCTAAAATGGTTTCCATGTACCTTAGGTACATCTTTGATTGGAATCGGGAGTGCCCTTATAAGTCCCTAGTATATGGTATACTATGTACCCAGGGCATAGGTACCTCAGAGGCCTACCAGGGGCTGCAGCATGTATTGTGCCACCCCTGGAAGGCCATCCAAAATGACACCACAGGTCTGCTACTGCAGCCAAGGTAAGGTGGTGCATGCACCCCTTACAGTGGTATAGGCTACCTATATCACTACCATTGCACACACATATAAACCTATAAGTCACTCCTATGGCAGGCCTTTACAATCCTGAAGGCAGAGTGCTTGGTTTTTATGTGAGAGGGTGCCCCTGCATGAGCAGGGCCCCTCTGCAGCGTTCGGAGTCAATCCTCTGATGCTGTTTGTGGTGCAGCCTGACCATATACTCTTAAGTGCATTATATCCTCGCGGTAAATGCTAACTTTGGGAGGGCTGCACAGAAACATGTCGTGTTTGGTTTCAAACATCTTGGAATACTACCCCCCTGCCAATTCTGGTGGCGGGGGTAGCATTCCACCCTTCTAGAGGGAGAGACATGTACACACCGGGCTACCCGGTAACTTCTTTCCAGAGCCCTGGCATCACAAAATGGATGCCGCTGCCACAGACACGGGTCTGGCCTCCTGCTGCTGACTGAAACTCCGGCAGGGGAGGCCTGGACAATAGGTTTCCTGTCAGAGGGAGGTGTAACCACCTCCCCAGACAGGATAGTGTGTATTGGGGCTGGGCGGGAGCACCCTCTGGTGCTTTGAAGTCCTGCAGTGGGGGCACATTTGGTGTCCCTGTGCATAAGCCAGTTCAAACCGGTTGCAGGGGCTACCTGCCCCTGCTCTGGCGCGAAACTGGACAAAGGGAATGGGTGTAACCACCCCTCTTCCCTGACCCTCCCATAGGTGGGTCCCCAGAGTATGTCCAACCCCCTAACTTTGTATAAGTATGGGACCCCAGTCCTTAGGACTTTAGATTACCCTGGATGAAACTCTGATGCCGAATCCTGGACCTTCGACGCTCTACTCTAAGATTAGAGGACTGAAGAATCTCCCTTGGGGTCAAGGAGGGACTCCCCTGCTTGGCAGGCACCTAAGAAGCAATTGTCCGGTCTGCATCGCTGAAGCTCCCGCTGGACGCCGAAGTCTTTGCATCACCAGAGGTGGATTTCCAGACTTCCCCAAGGCTGCCCTGAGTCCCCAGCAAAGCTGAGGCCCGTAGCTGTCGTGGGTAACGTGGGACCGTGACCCCTGGACTCTGAGTACTTTTGCAAGTGCATCCTCTTCCTGGTCTCCCACGAAGTTGTGCTTTGGACTCCAAGTAGCCCCCACCTCCAGCACCGACTGCACCAAAGATCACTGGCCTCCACTCAACGAGTGTCCTGTGAGCCAGCTCCAAGTGCGTCCACTTGAGGCTCCTTCGCGGTCGCTAGTCCGTTGGCTAGTGGGCCCTCCCGAAGGCAACTCTTCTTCTGCTTGGGCTTTCCTGGTTGCTCCAGAATTGCCCTGACTTACCCTCGCTGGGTGAGTCCCCCAGACCTTGCTGGTCTGCAACATCGTCCTTTCTTTGTTTCTACGAGACTTGCCGTTGCCAAGGCTTGTTGGGTCCAATCCGGTCGCCGATACCGCAGCAATCGACAGACGTTGTGGGACAGCTCGAATCCAGCTCCTGGTTGTCGTCGACACCTCCTGAACCTTGTGGCTGAAGAGTCAAGACGACCGTCAACCTACCTGAAGCACCCGACATCGGTGGGCATCTGCTCATCGCCTTCCTGGTCACTGGCTAGTGACCCAGACTCTGTCCCCTCTGCTTTCAGGTTCTTCAGATCTTCGATCCACCCTTGGATCCACCCGGACACTTTCGACTTGGCCGCCAGCAGCACTTTGCAGCAGATCGCCATTGAAAACGACGAAACCCGACCCCGAAAGACACCCATGCACCCGGCTCCCCTGGGTGAGGTAACTCGAGTACTCCAGTGCTCCCGTGGGTATTGACTCTAGAACGACCTAGTTCTAAAGGGGTTTGCTCCAAGTCCTCCTCTAAGTGTCCTTTTTCTTTAAAACTCCAACCGCGACATTCCCCATAGAAGTCAACTGCGGCTCGCGGCTGTGTTCTCACACTGCACACGTCCCCCGTGGGTCCCCTGTGTCACTACCTTGGGTGGTTCCTTGTGGTCCAAGCATTTCTACAGGCTCTAGGCCTTATGTCTAGCTCAGTCGTGGTTCTTATACCACTTTATTGGTATATGGTTTGGTACGCCCCTAGGGCTCAAACGTGTATTTGTGCTATTACTGTTGATATTCGACTTGTAACTTATGTACTTCGAACTCTAGCCTCATAAAGAGACTAGAGGGGTGTGTTTAAGACTAAATACATATATTTTAAATATATACCTGGTGTGGTCCTCTTTCATTTGGTCACTCAAGAGATTATAGACTGGTAAAACAAGCTGCTTTACATTCCTTCAAGACTTAGCCTGAAGGCTGCTCTCCATAGCTACCACTAGGATAGCTTTCAATAAAGGTTGTCTTTAACCTATCTCCAATAAGGGGTTGTTTGGACTGGTGCAAGGTGCCCACTATAATTAGTGGACAGCATATACCAGGCCAACTTCTCACAATGGGGTCCAGAATATGCCCTTTTTTGTGCGTCGAAGAGCCCACACATTGCGTGAGTTGAAAGGCCTCAAGGTCGGCCAAGAGTCTCTTGGATGATGGGTTGTTAGTGTCATCCATATGGATGTTAAAATCACCTAGTGTGGTGAAAGCCCTTTTCCCTATGATCAGGCTGGCCAGGAGATCAGGTATGAACTCTCCAAAAGACGTACAAGTCCCTGGAGGCCTGTAGATGAGGCTGCCCGAGAAGGAGGATGTGGGGATGAATTGGATGGCCTCGCAATTGGTTAGATTGAGGGGGCTGGCGGAGCAGTTTAGATGCAATTTATAAATGATGGCAACGCCGCCTCCTGCTTTTCCCACTCTGTCAAGCCGATGTATCCCATAGCCTTGGGCAAGGGTACCTATCATGTCTGGAGATGAGCTCTCTTTAAGCCACGTTTCGGTGAGAAACAAGGCATCAAGGTCTTCCTCCTCTATAAGCATCCCTATCTTAATTTTATGTCCTGGGAGGGATCGGCAGTTGATTAGACCCATCTTCCACTGCTTGTGGTTATGGCTCATCAACTCTTTGCAACTGCTGATCGGTAGGGAAGTGTCTAATGAGAAACCGCATTTTTGGCAGCTCAGAGGCTTGTTGGCATCGAGGAAGTGGAGGCAGAGAGGGGACATAACTGGCCTGAGTGATTCAAGTTCCTTTTTAGTGAACTTGATTATTCTTGTGGGGTCAGGCCAAATTGGGCAGGGTTTCTGGCCCCTGGTCCCGGCCGGCCGCGGACGGGCGCATATGCCAGCGGCGCGTCCGCGCAGCTGCTGTCATAAGTAGGCGAGCCACTTGAGTCTAGATCGCTAACCCACCCACTCCGTGACCGAGGGGAGGAGCGATCCTCTCTATGATCTGAGGGGGTGGAGTGGCTTCCCTTCACGCTATGGATCTTCCTGAAGACACGGTAAGACTTTGGGTGCAATGCCTACTTGCGCAATTAAATGCGGTACAGCGCAGAACAAATTCAATTTCAAATTCAGTCAGCAAATAGTGACACAGTAATTTTTTTAAACAGGCTAAAACATTTTAAAACAGTGCGCATTAAAATGACTTGAACTTGTGTGAGCAAAGCAGCGCGATGAAGCGACGCTGCGATACCTCCCAGAGAGTGAGGCAGCAGAGTGCTCCTCTCAGCACATGTGTGTCATGGCCCAGAGCAGCACATGTGTGTCATGGCCCAGAGCATCACACGTTTGTCATGGCCCAGAGCAGCGCATGTTTGTCTTGGCCCAGAGCAGATAGTGTGTGTCATGGCCAAGAGCGGCACATGTTTGACATGGCCCAGAGTGGCACATGTGTGTCATGGCCCAGAGCAGCATTTTTGTCATGGCCCAGAGCAGCACATGTGTGTCATGGCCCAGAGCATCACACGTTTGTCACGGCCCAGAGCAGCCCATGTTTGTCATGGCCCAGAGCAGATAGTCTGTGTCATGGCCCAGAGTGGCACATGTTTGCCATGACCCAGAGCAGCACATGTGTGTCATGGCCCAGAGCAGTACATGTGTGTCATGGCCCAGAGCGGCACATGTTTGTCATGGTCCAGAGCAGCACATATGTGTCATGGCCCAGAGCAGCATGTTTGTCATGGCCCAGAGCAGCATGTGTTTTATTGCCCAGAGCAGCACATGTGTGTCATGGCCCAGAGGAGCATATGTGTGTCATGGCCCAGAGCAGCACCTTTGTCATGGACCAGAGCGGCACGTGTTTGTCATGGCCCAGAGCAGCACGCTTGTTATGGCCCAGAGCAGCAAGTGTGTTATTGCCCAGAGCAGCACATGTTTGTCATGGCCCAGAGCAGCACATGTTTGTCATGGCCCAGAGCAGCACATGTGTGTCATTGCCCAGAGCAGCACATGTATGTCATGGCTTAGAGCAGCACATGTGTGTCATGGCCCAGAGCGGCACTTGTTTGCCATGGCCCAGAGCAGCACATGTTGTTTATGGGCCAGAGTAGCACATGTGTCTCGTGGCCCAGAGCAGCACATGTGTGTCATGGCCCAGTGCGGCACATGTTTGCCATGGCCCAGAGTGGCACATGTGTGTCATGGTCCAGAGCAGCATGTTTGGCATGTCCCAGAGCATCACATGTGTGTCATGGCCCAGAGCATCACACGTTTGTCATGGCCCTGAGCAGATAGTGTGTGTCATGGCCCAGAGCAGCACGAGTTTGCCATGACCCAGAGCAGCACATGTGTGTCATGGCCCAGAGCAGTACATTTGTGTCATTGCCCAGAGCAGCACATGTGTGTCGTGGCCCAGAGCGGCACATGTTTGTCATGGCCCAGAGCAGCACATATGTGTCATGGCCCAGAGCAGCATGTTTGTCATGGCCCAGAGCAACGCATGTGTTATTGCCCAGAGCAGCACATGTGTGTCATGGCGCACAGCCGCATATGTGTGTCATGGCCCAGAGCAGCACGTTTGTCATGGCCCAGAACGGCACATGTTTGCCAAGGCCCAGAGCAGCACGCTTGTCATGGCCCAGAGCAGCATGTGTGTTATTGCCCAGAGCAGCACATGTTTGTCATGGCTCAGAGCAGCACATGTGTGTCTTGGCCCAGAGCAGCACATGTGTGTCATGGCCCAGAGTAGCACATGTGTGTCGTGGCACAAAGCAGCACATGTGTGTCTTGGCCCAGAGCGGCACATGTTTGCCATGATCCAGAGCAGCACATGTGTGTCATTGCCCAGAGCAGCACATGTGTGTCATGGCTCAGAGCAGCACATGTGTGTCTTGGCCCAGAGCAGCACATGTGTATCATGGCCCAGAGTAGCACATGTGTGTCATGGCCCAGAGCAGCACATGCATGTCATGGCCCAGAGCAGCATGTGTGTGTCATGGCTCAGAGCAGCACATGTGTGTCATGGCCCAGAGCAGTACAGGTGTGTCATGGCCCAGAGCAGCACATATGTGTCATGGCCCAGAGCAGCACATGTGTGTCATGGCCCAGAGCGGAACATGTTTGCCATGGCCCAGAGCAGCATGTTTGTCATGGCCCAGAGCAGCACATGTATGTCATGGCCCAGAGCAGCACACGTGTGTCATGGCCTAAAGCATCACACGTTTGTCATGGCCCAGAGCAGCACATGTTTGTTGTGGCCCAGAGCACATAGTGTTTGTCATGGCCCAGAGCGGCACATGTTTGCCATGACCCAGAGCAGAACATGTGTCTCATGGCCCAGAGCAGCACATGTGTGTTATTGCTCAGAGCAGCACACCTGTGTCATGGCCCACAGCGGCACATGTTTGTCATGGCCCAGAGCAGCACACGTTTGTCATGGCCCAGAGCAGCATGTTTGTCATGGCCCAGAGCAGCATGTGTGTTATTGCCCAGAGCAGCACATGTGTGTCATGGCCCAGAGCAGCACATGTTTGCCATGACCCAGAGCAGCACATGTTTGCCATGACCCAGAGCAGCACATATGTGCCATGGCCCAGAGCAGCACATGTGTGTCATTGCCATGAACAGCATATGTGTGTCATGGCCCAGAGCGGCACATGTTTGTCATGGCCCAGAGCAGCACATGTGCATCATGGCCCAGAGCAGCACATGTGTTATTGCTCAGAGAAGCACATGTGTGTCATGGCCCAGAGCAGCATTTGTGTGTCGTGGCCCAGAGCAGCACGTTTGTCATGGCCCAGAGCGGCACATGTTTGCCATGACCCAGAGCAGCACATGTGTGTCATGGCCCAGAGCAGCACATGTATGTCATAGCCTAGAGCAGCACCTGTTTGCCATGACATAGAGCAGCGCATGTTTGTCATGGCCCTGAGCAGATAGTGTGTGTCATGGCCCAGAGCAGCACGAGTTTGCCATGACCCAGAGCAGCACATGTGTGTCATGGCCCAGAGCAGTAAATTTGTGTCATTGCCCAGAGCAGCACATGTCTGTCGTGGCCCAGAGTGGCACATGTTTGTCATGGCCCAGAGCAGCACATATGTGTCATGGCCCAGAGGAGCATGTTTGTCATGGCCCAGAGCAGCGCATGTGTTATTGCCCAGAGCAGCACATGTGTGTCATGGCGCACAGCAGCATATGTGTGTCATGGCCCAGAGCAGCACGTTTGTCATGGCCCAGAGCGGCACATGTTTGCCATGGCCCAGAGCAGCACGCTTGTCATGGCCCAGAGCAGCATGTGTGTTATTGCCCAGAGCAGCACATGTTTGTCATGGCTCAGAGCAGCACATGTGTGTCTTGGCCCAGAGCAGCACATGTGTGTCATGGCCCAGAGTAGTACATGTGTGTCGTGGCACAAAGCAGCACATGTGTGTCTTGGCCCAGAGCGGCACATGTTTGCCATGATCCAGAGCGGCACATGTTTGCCATGATCCAGAGCAGCACATGTGTGTCATGGCCCAGAGCAGCACATGTGTGTCATTGCCCAGAGCAGTACATGTGTGTCATGGCTCAGAGCAGCACATGTGTGTCTTGGCCCAGAGCAGCACATGTGTGTCATGGCCCAGAGTAGCACATGTGTGTCGTGGCACAAAGCAGCACATGTGTGTCATGGCCCAGAGCAGCACATGCATGTCATGGCCCAGAGCAGCACGTGTGTGTCATGGCTCAGAGCAGCACATGTGTGTCATGGCCCAGAGCAGTACATGTGTGTCATGGCCCAGAGCAGCACATATGTGTCATGGCCCAGAGCAGCACATGTGTGTCATGGCCCAGAGTGGAACATGTTTGTCATGGCCCAGAGCAGCACATGTATGTCATGGCCCAGAGCAGCACACGTGTGTCATGTCCTAAAGCATCACATGTTTGTCATGGCCCAGAGCAGCACATGTTTGTCGTGGCCCAGAACACATAGTGTTTGTCATGGCCCAGAGCGGCACATGTTTGCCATGACCCAGAGCAGAACATGTGTGTCATGGCCCAGAGCAGCACATGTGTGTCATTGCTCAGAGCGGCACACCTGTGTCATGGCCCAGAGCTGCACATGTTTGTCATGGCCCGGAGCAGCACATATGTGTCATGGCCCAGAGCATCACACGTTTATCATGGCCCAGAGCAGCACATTTGTCATGGCACAGAGCGGCACATATTTGTCCTGGCCCAGAGCAGCACATGCTTATCATGGCCCAGAGCACCACATGTGTCATGGCCCAGAGCAGCACATGTTTGTCATGGCCCGGAGCGGCACATCTTTGTTGTGACCCAGAGCAGCACATGCTTACCATGGCTCGAGTGTCACATTTTTGCATGGCCCAGAGCGGCACGTGTGTGTCATAGCCCAGAGCGGCACATGTGTGTCATGGCCCAGAGCAGCACATTTGTCATGGCCCAGAGCGGCACATGTTTGTCATGGCCCAAAGCATCACATGCTTACCATGGCCCAGAGCACCACATGTGTGTCATGGCCCAGAGCGGCACATGTTTGTCATGGCCCGGAGCGGCACATGTTTGTCGTGGCCCAGAGCAGCACATGCTTACCATGGCCCAAGTGGCACATGTTTGCCTTGGCCCAGAGCGGCACGTGTGTGTCATGGCCCGGAGCGGCACATGTTTACATTGGCCCAGAGCGGCACATGTGTGTCATGGCCCAGAGCGGCACATGTTTGTCATGGCCCAGTGTGTACACTTCCCGCTGAAGAGATCCCTTGGTGATTCCTCCTGGTTCAGTCGGTCATGGGGTTCGGGTTCCCGTTTCCACTGATTCCGCTTCTATCAAGGGTCCTGCTGAAGGCGCGAAAGAAGAGGAACTTTGAGGTTGACTCTGATTACTAATAGGGAGGAAGAGACCTGTACGTCTATTGGGAGCGAATCCCAAAGGAATGCCATAAGGGAGCACCTGGTCCTCCTGTAACATTAACTCATCAGATGCTCAGGATTGAAGCTGATGAGTAAATGAATGAAATCAGAAAACCTTTTTGGTTTGTCAGATTAGAGATGGCAGGAAAATGGTACCTAAAAGGAGGCGATGATCTCAACAAAGGGTGTGTGGTGGATGCTAAATGCAGGGCTCGGAATTGGGACTCAATCTGCAGAGAAATGACTGCTAAATCCAGGACGTGCGTGTTAGTCCCATTCCAGGCCCTGGATCAAGGAATAGGTCAATGAAGGGATGGAAATACTGGGTGGAATGTATAATTCTGGCCCTGGTGTTTCTGGGCCCTGCACCAGCCAACTCTAAATGAGATCATATGAAGCTGGACAGTAGTGAGGGCTCCACCATGTAAAGATGGTTTGGAGAGTTCATGAGAATGGTCACGAATGATCTACTGGATTCAAAACCAGAGCGACAGCTTCGAAAGAAGGGCACCACCTTTCCAAACACCCCGCTCGTCTGAAAACCACTAGCACTCCGTAGGCGGGGGCATATGACTCGATTGGATGACCACACGCGACTGGAGCATTTTGAGTTTAAATTGTATACTTTCACTATTTTAAGAGTACTAGGTCATTAATCTCCCGAAATCACAGAACCCTCAGCCTCTTGTCTGGTCCTCCTAGCTCCCCCATAAACCCTACGTTCACATCCTTGTTCCCGCCACATTTATGAGTGAGCGTTCATTCTTCTGCTGCTCCCATGCATAACTCTAATGTAGTGATAATGCTAAGGATGAGGGCTCTACAGACTGAACGTTCACAAGCTCATGAATTAGATTATTTCAGGGGTCTCCAATCCCTTCTAAAAAGAGAACTACTTCTAGTCAATGAAGTTCATCCTGCGTTACTGTCAAATATAATAACTATTACACTAGTTACCACCTCAGACAAGGTCATCAGATTTTCATAAAGCTTGCACACCTACATTCCTGCACTCAAGCTTCTCTGCTCTTCCTCCCAGCCCTGTGTTCGCACATACACCGTGACTAGCAGCGCAGGGCTGGTTTACGACCAGTGAGATGGCTGCTTTTCTGTCTGATGAATGGTCCTATTGTAGGCTGTGCGGTGTAACTAGGCTTTCCTGTTTTCAGTTTCTATTCTTGGTAAATTCTGGTGGGGTTTTTTCAGTGTTTTCAAGTGATTTCAATACCTTAAAAAAACAGTGGTCATCAGTGGTTACACAATTTCGCGCCACTAAAAACAACAGAAACAGTGTTTTTCCGGTGTTTATGGAAAGTTTTGCTTTTATTATTACTTGCTTTCTGCACTGATTATGCATGGTATATAGACAGTGTACGTACAGTGTATATTTGGTCATGTGCGCTCGCTCTTTTCTTCCTGAAAAGGCCCTCTCAACATTGGCACTTGAGACGGGCAACGCCAAAACAGCCAGTACACAATTTGCTATCTCTGGCCACTGACATAGCTTTCCATGCCAATACTGGTGCACTTGAAGATTGTGATTCTCTGGGCAGGTTCTGCAACATTTGCGTTGAACTGGGCGCTTACGCCCTCAGAGTTATTGAAGCAGTAAAAAATGAAGCAGCACTTTTGAAACTACGGAGAAAATTCCCCTTTATGGAAGGGATCTAGATCTTGTAAGAGTACCACAGTGAGGTTTCATTGACTTCAAATGCCATGGTTGGCGAATGGACATTTCTCTGCATCATTACAAGCCATTTCTCATACATTGTAAAATAAAAGTTCCTGAATTGCTCTTCAACATTGCTTTGCTTACCAAGTGACAAGCCCTCTAACATGGAACATGTTGCAGTTCCTAAGTCATTAAGCATGTCGCCTAGCCTACTCTCAAGGAGATATTTCACATATACACCAATTATGCTGAACACTGGGCAGACAAGGGCGTTTTCAGACTCTAGTTTTTTTATTATGAACACTACAGCAGTTATGTTTTCCTGTAACAATCTAAGAATGCAGTACAGTGTACTTTTTTCACATCACTATCAATATCAGACCAAAGATCCTCACATTTCTTGCCTTTGGCATCATCACTCAGCAAAAATTCTGTAAATGGTTGTCACATGGATAATATAGCATTCACAGCCCGTGGGACTGAGAACCATCAGCTAAATGACACAGTTGGGATGACTCTTTCTTTGATGCCACACAAAGCACAAAATGAGAAATATTTGCGTTTTAGTTCTTGCGCATAACAAAGCAGTGCACCAGAATGGACGAAAAGTTAATAGAATTCTTCATTAACTCTGAAGATAGTAAAGATGCTTTCAGCATACCATCTAACAAGTGGCAAGGATCTCTTACAGGAAGCACTTCAGCTCAGGTATCGATTTTATCAGGTCATCACACAACTTTTTCATATACGTAGCTGAATCACTGCAAATACAAACAATATCCCTCTAATCTTTGTTGAACTTGGAAAGAACCTTATAGCAGCAGCATTCCAAGTGACACTGCGTTCCATGTTTTCCAAAAGCCTGGTGTCATGTTTTCACCACTATCCCATATGCTTGGTGATAGCGATCTTTTCACATATACTTGTCACTAAACCTTGCATTGAATGTTTAAAGCCTGAGGGGTTGGCAATTCACCTACTATCAAAACTGACTCACTAGAAACTGGGGGCTGATGTATCAAGGGTTTTTACCCGTTCTCTGTGGGTAAATGGGATGACACAATTAGGAAAGATTCTTATGAAACCAGCAATTTTACCCTTCAATGAAAGACTCAAAAGCAGCCAAAATATCAAATATGATTTTGATATGTCCTGATTCTCTACAGTTTATAAAATAATTGAACAAGACCTAAAACATGCTTCTTAACCCGGCATCTTTAGACCAAAGACCACAAAACCGAAAAAAGCAAAAGGAAGAACAAACAATATTTTAGTGAAATCCCTAAACAAAACTCCAGCAGAATTATGTTAGCCCAGTCTTTCTTGCTGCTAGTTTGTATAACAAAGTTATATTGTATTGGCCCCTCAGTAAGAAAAGAAATGACTCTTTCACTCTTCTTTTCCTTTCTTTGAATGGCATTTATTTTGTGGTTGTGCAGGTGTTTTTTCAGTGTTGATATGTTTACACTGGTGAGGGCTATTTCCCTTTCGGTGGGGTTTTATCAGTTATTATAGGTTTAAACCTAAAACCGGACAGCCTAGGTGTAACTCACCTTGTGTATGTGCTCTAACCTGGGGTTTGGCCAGTGTTTTGGCTAGCTGTCACTTCAAGGGTCTGCAGAGCAGATGTATTGCCTCTTTCTGTATCCAGGACGCAACATTACTCAATTTCCAGACCCTCTGAATGATGTGCTATGCTCAACTCCATGTCCAAGAGCTACTTATTGACACTTGAGCTCCCAGTTGCTCCCAAGCTACCCGTTGGAGACCCCTGCTTTAGTTCAAAGGATACAGTGGGGCGAGAAGGCTCAGAGGTGATGTGCTCTGTGTGTACATCCATGTTTGTCTCCTTACTGAGTTGTGTACGGCTTCTGACTGTACTGTGTCATGCTGTGTCTATACACAGCATGACACAGTACAGTCAGAAGCAGGACACAATGTCTTACCAATGTCAATGTCTTATGCAAATCTGCCATCATTGGTTTTCTTTCTGAAATGCTGATAATATTGAAGGCAACTTTATTATGTTTACATTTATTTGTTTTATTCAGTGTAGAATTTACTTTATTTTGTAAACTGTGAGTAGTTAATTTATTGATATTGCTTATTTTCAAAGCGGAGATGGAAACAATAGTCAACGTATTAAAGATTTGTTTTAGATCTTATGTAATTAACTTTCATCAGAGCCTCTTCTAATGATGATTCCAAATGTTTTTATATCCGACAGGGAGAGAGTCCTTGAATACATATGATATTGGAGGAAACATCTAAAAGACTGACTACATCTGATATCTCCTGGGAGAACCTGAGCATAAGGCCCTCAAAATTCAGAAACAGATTAATGAATCGAAAGACAGATGAACTCATGGGTGAACAGACATTATCCCATAAGAAGCATGAAAGATGGCCTCGTCAATTCAAGAATCTGAGCTGAGGTCTGTTACGGCATTGGAGTAAATGACCACAAGCACAATCAGTCATGTCAAAGGCACTGATATCCAGTACAAACCGTCTTAACAAGAGCCATAGATCTGGTCGCAGTGTAAGCTGGTTATCACAGTGCCCAGAGGTCTAAAGTGTTTAACTGCATTTATACCTCCATTTTAAACCCTGTGTACAGAATCACCATAAAGGTTCTAGAAGGTACAGGGGTAGAGAAAATCAACCAGACCTCTGCTGCGTAGGAGGATGAGCGTTATCCCAATAATCTCTGTCTTTGCAATGCTGCCAGTTCTTTGATCTTGTGTTGAAAACAAGCTAGATGGGGACTAGAGAAGCCATACTTCTGTCATGGGTGGTTCAAACAGTTTCAGAACCATCCAACTTTGATTTGCCAACCCACAGCAGAACTATCGTAGGTAGCAGCTAATAGGAGACATCTGTTGAATTTCACTAATCATGTACCATCTACAGAAACAGTCATTGAATGTATGCAAAAAAGTACAAAAATTAAAGACTATATCACCAAGGCAAAAATCATACACATGCAGCAAGTGTAAGAAGACCTTTAGTTTTATCTCCCAACTAAAGCGTCACGAGCGAACACATACAGGAAAGAAGCTTTTCCGATGCCTTAAATGTGGTAAAAACTTTAACTACTCATCACATCTAAGGGACCATCAGAAAACACACACTGGAGAAAAACCATATGTATGCAGTGATTGTGGGAAGAGTTTTAATAGATCATACGACCTAAGGAGCCATCAGCGAACACACACTGGAGAAAAACCGTACAGGTGCAGTGTATGCAAAAAAAGCTTCATAGATAATTCAGCACTAAGGCGTCATCACCGGACGCACACGGGAGAGAAGCCCTACAGGTGCAGTCAATGCGAAAAGAGCTTCATTAGGTCATCCCACCTTAACGCTCATGAGAGAACACACTCTGGAGAAAAACCATACAGGTGCAGTGAATGTGGGAAGAGCTTTAGTGCCCCTTCAGGACTTCGGTACCATCAACAAACTCACACAGGAGAGAAACCATACAAATGCAATGAATGTGGGAAGGATTTTATTTTCTCATCCCATTTAAAGCAGCATGAGCGAACACACACAGGAGAGAAACCATACAGGTGCAGTGAATGTGGTAAAAACTTCAACCACTCATCACACTTAAGGAACCATAAGCGACTACATACTGGCGAAAGAGCAAACATATGCAGTGAATGTGGGAAGAGCTTTAATAGATCATCAGATTTAAGAAACCATCTGCGAACACACTCTGGAGAAAAACCATACAGTTGCAATAAATGTGAGAGGTGCTTCAGTGATCCCTCCACATTAAGGCGCCATCATCGGACACACACCGGAGAGAAACCATACAAGTGCAATGAGTGTGGTAAGAGCTTTATTAGACCATCACATCTAACAGCACATGAGAGAACACACTCTGGAGAAAAACCATACAAGTGCAATGAATGTGGGAAGAGCTTTAGTGATCCCTCAACACTAAGGTGCCATCATTGGGTACACACAGGAGAGAGACCATACAAGTGCAGTGAATGTGGTAAGAGCTTTCAGAGAGCATCAATTTTAAAGACCCATCAGCGAACACACGCCACAGAAGGAATGATAAATGTGATAATAATAAAGGAAGAACCTTAATCACCTTTCAAACCTAAGATGCCATCATTAGAGAAACACAGGAGGAAAACCATACAGATGCCATGAATGTGAAAAAAACTTGTTTCAAAGACAAAGAGACTTCTACTAGACTATCAAATATAAGAAGCTGGCTAATGCCCAGAGCCTATCAAGTATATATGCTATATACACACATACATGAACACTCGTTGGTCCGAGAGATGGACCAGGTTTTAGAAACAATCATGCACGGTTCTGTTGCCTGTGCAGGCTGTTCTCAATAATGTTCCTATGAATGCTGTCTGTAAACAGTTCTTGGTGAGGCAGTCACTCACTAAACCCTTCTCCATTTCGAACATGCAGTGACGGCCCAAGAGATAGGCTCGATCTTTCATTGGCATATATTATTGAGTGAAAGGAATTCAATGGGTAATCTTGAGGTCACATTCGTACTTTCTGATAAGTACAGTTACATTAGTAGCTGTCTGGCGTCTCTAGTGCAACTGAATAGAATGTTCAATGGCAGGAACCTGAAAGCTTGACTGCACAGACCTCAAAACCCACATTTAAAGAGGGCTTGTTTTGTTTCACTGGCTCTGGGTCCACTCACAGCCTGTTTCAAAGTTAGTTTATGTTAGTATTCTGTATGTACACTTTTCTCTGTAATGTTATTTACCATAATCTCGATGCAGATTTGAGGAAGAAGTGTTAGTGGTTTTAGCACTTGGAATTACATATTTGGGAATTTTTGGTCTGTTAGCAGAGGGAGGCAGTGTGTTGTTTAGGTAGAAGTTAGAGCTTGTATTATTTACTGGTAATGTTTATTCCTTTGAGTCCGGATTGTTTTCATCCCACTCCTTCCTTCATGAGGAGGTCTCCCTCAACGAGACAGGTTTCCCGGTAGATAAGGTAAAACTGGGAAGAAGGCTTTTTGCGCCTGTCTTCCCTTTCTATGCTAACGTTTCGCCCTTTCCCCTTCTAACACCTCTTTCCCTGCAGTGTCACCTGTAAAAGCTCAAATAAATAACTCCAGACTTCAGAGTGTTCTGTGCAGGAGATAAAGACTGGACTGTGGGAATAAGACTGGACTGTGGGAATAGGACTTGACTGTGGGATGTGGGGATAAAACTGGACTGTGGGGATAAGACTGGACTGTGAGAATAAGACTGGACTGTGGGAATAGGACTGGACTGTGGGTATAGGACTGGACTCTGGTAATAAGACTGGAGTGTGGGAATAGGACTGGACTGTGGGAATAGGACTGAACTGTGGGAATAGGACTGAACTGTGGGAATAAGACTGGACTGTGGGGTGTGGGGATAAGACTGGACTGTAGGGATAAGACTGGACTGTGGGAATAGGACTGGACTGTGGGAATAAGACTGGACTGGACTGTGGGAATAGGACTGAACTGTGGGAATAAGACTGGACTGTGGGATGTGGGGATAAGACTGGACTGTGGGGATAAGACTGGACTGTGGGAATAAGACTGGAGTCGGGGAATAAGACTGGACTGTGGGAATAGGACTGAACTGTGGGAACAGGACTGAACTGGACTGTGGGAACAGGACTTCACTTTTGGAATCGGACTAGACTGTGGGAATAGGACTGGACTGTGGGAATAGGACTGGATTGTGGGAATAAGACTGGACTGTTGGAATAAGACTGGACTGTGGGAACAGGACTGGCTAAAGGCAGTCCAGGGCTCAGTGTAATAAAGATTGCTGGGCAGTGTAGGACACAGTGTATTAAAGCTTGCCGGGCAGCGTAGGACTCAGTGTAATAAAGCTTGCCGGGCAGCGCAGGACTCAGTGTAATAAAGCTTGGAGGGCAGCGCAGGACTCAGTGTAACAAAGCTTGCAGGGCAGCGTAGGACTCAGTGTCAGAAAGCTTGCCGGGCAGCACAGGACTCAGTGTAATAAAGCTTGCAGGGCAGCGTAGGACTCAGCGTAATAAAGCTTGCAGGACAGCGTAGGACTCAGTGTAATAAAGCTTGCAGGGCAGCGTAGGACTCAGTGTAATAAAGCTTGCAGGGCAGCGTAGAACTCAGTGTAATAAAGCTTGCCGGGCAGTGTAGGACTCAGTGTAATAAAGCTTGCAGGGCAGCGTAGGACTCAGTGTAATAAAGCTTGCTGGGCAGCGTAGGACTCAGTGTAATAAAGCTTGCCGGTAAGTCTGTACGTTTTTCCTTCTTTCCCATTTTCCTAGTCCCAGTCATTACTTCTTGAGGAAATAACTAAGCTCATAGTTAAGAGCATCAAAACTAAGCCATGATGCAGTCTCTAAAAAAATACTGTATCTATTTATAAATGATGTTCAATTTTTAGAATATTATCAGAGAACTTGCCCTAAATTTAAAATATCCAGTCAATGGTGATTAACAAAGGCAGTGCTTAATTTGTGCCGGTATTTTCCAATGCTCAGCACTGGCACTTATTTGTAAACACCGGCACATTTTTATGAGAAACGACCACATTGTGGTGCGGTGTGTGTATTTTTAAGCAACATTCATTCGTGAAGCATTGAGCTATTTGGTATATGCTTAAAAATGATAAAACTTTAACTTAAACCTGCAGTTTAAAATGACGTGAGTTGTGCCAGCTGCAGTGGACCAGTAAGTAATACCTTGAGCTCCGGCACTTATTTCTTTACAAATTAAGCACGGAACAAAGGTATTTTAACAGATAGCTAGCTGCTCTGCAGATCTGTTGGAGTGGAGCGCTACCCACGTCTGCTCAGAGGGCTGCTGCCCTCTAGTGGAATGACCGTGAATTGGACGTTTTTGACCGACTGCGGAGAGAAGTTGCATAATGTACCCAGTGAATTGATGTCGCTATTGAGGGTTTTTTACGCTGCTTCGTTCGCCTAATGATACAGGAATTCAGAAGAATAAAATATGTTTGTGCAATCTAAATAAATGGATGCGGCTTTATGAATATCTAGAGACTGAGGAGAACATTTCCCACCGTGAGGACAAAAAAAAGCAAATTTATTTATTGGGAACAATAAAACTGAGAGGAAATCTTCAGGATGACTCGCAGCCCAGGTCTAAGAATTACCTAGTCTGGAAAAAATGTAAATATTGAGGAGAAATCAGTAAAGATCCTTTTTTGCATAATCTTCAGGCTCAAGTGATGGCAGTTGAGAGGGCAGTCTTTGCTGATAGTCAGTATCCATTTGAGGAGGCCAGAGGTGAAAGAGGAGCTGCTGCAAATCTAGCAGAGCAATATGTAAACCCCAAAAAAGAATTGAAGAAAGAACAATTGGCCCTTTATTCCCATAGCTCTTAAGAATCTTTAAGACCAAAGAGAGTCAAGAAACTCCAAGATTCTCTGAGCATTTAAGCTGGAAAAGCTAGACCTTTTGTAAATGCTTCACTAATAAAATCCAAAATGAAAAATTGATTTTTGGAATTTAAATGTCACTGATTATTAGATCCTGTTTTCAAAGTGTGTCCAATGTTTTGTATAATGTCCCATGGTAGAAGGTTCTAAAGCCTCCTCGATAGCTGAAGCGACCTGTAATTGAAGACCTATCCTCTCAACGTCCTGCAGTGAGGTGAGGACCGCTGAGAGTGCACCATGGCTATACCAGGCCTTATAGATGGGTGGAGGGTCAGATTTTGATTGCTGTGGTTGCTGTTGAATTTGAGACTTGGATTTACTCACCAGCACAGCCCCGGGCTCAGGTGCAGATTACTTTCTCCGCAATCATTTCTCTTGTTTTCCTTGGTTCTTATCCCCATGTCGCTGTTAGTAGAAGATCATCGTCCTTCAGTGTGAGCTCAGTCCTACCATATGAGGAGGTCCACAGGAACTGCTTGCTATTTCAGCAGCGCCCTCAAAGGAAGTCTAGTGCGCCTTGCATCTTCTCCGAGCTGGGGTGCCCTGAGTGGTCTGGTGTCTAAGCAGTCTTTCGTCCTGTCCTTGCATCTTCTCCGAGCTGGGTTGCCCTGAGTGGTCTGGTGTCTAAGCAGTCTTTCATCCTGTCCTCGCATCTTCTCCGAGCTGTGGTGCCCTGAGTGGTCTGGTGTCTAAGCAGTCTTTCGTCCTGTCCTTGCATCTTCTCCGAGCTGGGTTGCCCTGAGTGGTCTGGTGTCTAAGCAGTCTTTCGTCCTGTCCTTGCATCTTCTCCGAGCTGGGTTGCCCTGAGTGGTCTGGTGTCTAAGCAGTCTTTCGTCCTGTCCTTGCTGTAGGAGAGTAGGATCTGCCTCTTATGGTTACCCCCACTTTTTGCTGGTGTATCACTGTTTTCGACTTTAGTCTGGCTGGGGCCCTGCTATTCAGGACCCCAGCCTAGCTGCTTCCTCTCTAAATTGATTCCCTGTACTTTAAGTACATCACAGATTGGATTCTGGAGTGCCCTTATAAGTCCCTAGTATATGGTATACTATGTACCCAGGGCATAGGTACCCCAGAGGTCTACCAGGGGCTGAAGCATGTATTGTGCCACCCCTGGAAGGCCATCCAAAATGACACCACAGGACTGCTACTGCAGCCTGAGTAAGGTGGTGCATGCACCCCTTACAAAGATATAGCTTCACTATATCTCACCTAACACTGCACATAGAAACCTATCAGTCACCTCTATGGCAGGCCTTATCAATCCTGAAGGCAGGGTGCTTGGTTATATGTGAGAGGGTGCCCATGCATGAGCAGAGCCCCTCTGCAGCCTTCGGAATCTACTCTCCGGGGTTGTCTGTGGTGAAGCCTGACCATATACTCTTAAGTGCATTATATCTAAACGGTAAATGCTAACTTTGGGATGACTGCACGGAAACATGTTGTGTTTGGTGTCAAACACCTTGGAATCATACCCCCACACCAGTAACTGGTGTGGGAGTATGATCCCACCCTTCTAGAGGGAGAGAAATGACAGCACCGGTATACCCGGTACCAACTAAACAGAGCCTGGCATCACAAAAAGGATGCTGCAGCCACAGACACGAGTCTGGCCTCCTGCTGCTGACCGAAACTCCGGCAGGGTAGGCCTGGACAATAGGTTTCCTGTCACAGGGAGGTGTTACCACCTCCCAGACAGGCCTTAGTGGATTGGGGCTGGGTGGGTGCACTCTCTGAGTGCTTTGAAGTCCTGCACTGGGGGCACATTTGGTGTCCTCGTGCATACCCCAGTTCAAACCGGTTGCAGGGGCTACCAGCCCCTGCTCTGGCGCGAAACTGGACAAAGGAAATGGGTGTAGCCACCCCTCTTTCCAAACCCTCCCATTGGTGGGTCCCCAGAGTTAGTCCACCCCCTTCTTTAGTATAAGTAAGGGAACCCTGGCAACAGGACTTTAGATATCCCTGGACGAAACTCTGCTACTGAATCCTGGAACTTTGATGCTCTACTAAAGACTAGAGGACTGAAGAAATCTCCCTTGGGGTCAAGGAGTGACTCCCCTGCTTGGCAGGCACCAACAAAGCATTTGCCAGTCTGCATCTCCGAAGCTCCCGCCGGACTCCGAAGTACTTGCAGCCCAGGAAGAGGATTTCCAGACATCTCAGAGGCCGACCCGAGTCCCCAGCAAAGCTGAGACCCGCAGCCCTCATGAGTAGCGTGGAACCGGAACTCCAGGTCACTGTGCATATTTGCTAGTGCATTGACTTCTCGATGACTTTTGAAGTCCTGCTTTGGATTACTCGTAGCCCAAGCCCCGAGCACCATTTGCACCGAAGATTGTGAGCCTACACTCCACGAGTGTCCCGTGGGCCCGCTTCCTGCATTTCCGCATGGGGCTCCTTCGCGATCCCTGGTCCGTCGACTGGTGGGTCCCTGTGAAGGCAACTCTGATTTTCTTTGGACGTTTCTGGTTGCTCCAGAAGTGCCCTAACACCCCACCAAGTGGTGAGTCCCTCAGACCTTGCTGGTCTGCTCCGAAGCATCGTTCTCCTTTCTGCGTGGGTTGATGTTGCCAAGGCTTGTTGTGTTCACTCCGGACACCAATGCTGCAGCACTCGACATCCTTTGTGGGACAGCTCGAATCCAGCTCCTGGTTGTCGTCGACGCCTCCTGGTCCTCGTGGCTGAAGAGTCAAGCTTCACCTCTTTCACCTGAAGCACCCGACATCGGTGGGCATTCGACTATCGTGCCCCTGGTCACTGGCAAGTGACCCAGACTCTGTCCCCTCTGCTTTCAGGTTCTTCTCATCTTCGATCCAGGCTTGGATCTCTTCGGACACTTCGCATCTTCCCGGCAGCAGCACTTCGTGGCAGGCTGCCATTGAAAACGACGACGCGACCCGACACCATTTGACACCTATGCACCCGGCTTCCCTGGGTGAGGTAACTCGAGTACTACGGTGCTCCCGTGGGTGTTGACCCTAGAACTGTCTAAGTCCAAGAGGGTTTGGTCCTAGTCCAATTCTAAGTGTCCCTAATCTCTAAAACGATAACCGCGACTTTCCCATAGACTTTAACGGAGCTCGCGGCTGTGTTCACACACTGCACACAGCCCCCGTGGGTCCCCTGTGTCACTACCTTGGGTGGTTCCTTGGGGTCCCAGCGATTCTACAGGCTCTAGGCCTTGTGTCTACTTAAGTCATGGTTCTTATACCACTTTCTTAATATATGGTTTGGTACGCCCCTAGGGCTAATCGTATATTGTGCTAATTTACTGTGCTATCTGACTTGTAACTTGTGTACTTTGACCTCTAGCCTCATAAAGAGACTATTGGGTAGTGTTTAGTAATACATACATATATTTTATATATATACCTGGTGTGGTTCTCCTTTCATTTAGTCCTTCATGAGCTTATAACTGGTAAAACAAACAGCTTAACACTCCTTCAAGACTTAGCCTGAAGGCTGCTCTCCATAGCTACCACTAGGATAGCTTTCAATAAAGGTTGTCTTTAAACCTATCATCAATAAAGGTCGTTTGGACTGGTGCAAGGTGCCCACTATAACTAGTGGACAGCATATACCAGGCCAACTTCTCACATTGGTGTGCAGCGGTTGGATTCAAGCTTGCCTTTGTTTTACCAGATAATCTCAAGTGTGTGATCAACTGAAAACCTCTAAAGGTACCTCAGGTACATATAAATTCAAGCTTAGCAATACAGTAAGTTCTACTGAACTTAGAGTTGAGTGTTAAGGGGTTAGCACACCCTTTCTACAACTCAAGAGAGTTTAGTAGGCCACACTAGAGTAGGTAGTGCATACACCACACCTCACTAGTGATGTCTTCAGTGCCAGGAACCAGTAGGTCCCTGCCAGGAACCAGTGGGCTCCTACCCTCCAAATATGACAACCTCCCTCTTGGAATTGAGAGAGTTGTGCAAGATTAGGAAGCTGAAGACAGGCAAAAGTGCCAACACCCAACGTCTCATGGAGATGCTTCTGCTAGATGATCTCAGAAGACCCATAGGGTCTGCAGGGGTAGGCAGAGAGGGTGGGGCAGAAGATGAGGAAGGGACCAGGCGTGAAAATACCCAGGACCTGACCTCTGAAACTGGCCAGGAAGATGAAAATGATCTTGCCCTGGACAATTCAGCTCCTCCTGCAGATGAGGAGGAGGATCAGAATGACCTCCCCTTTGTCCCACCAGGAAGAGTTGTGAGTGTGCCTAGAAGGTCCAGATCTCCTTCTCAGGAGTCTAACCATTCTGACACCTCAGTAGCCACCTCTGTTTCTTCTCATAGGAGGGAGACCTGTAATGAAAGGAAAAAGAGACTGCTCCAGTATGAAGAAGCTCAGCTTAGGATCAGAAGAGAGCAGCTGGCTATAGACAGGGAGTCCCTAGAGCTTCATAGACAAAGAAGACATTTGGGACTAGAGTCCCATGGTGGCAGCAACTTCCCTAGTGGTAGGGAAAGGTCTTATGACCATAGAAACCTGAGCAAGATTGTCCCTCCCTACCCGAGTGGGAATGACATCCACAAATGGATTACTGCACTGGAGAGGGCCTGTAAAGTTCAGAGGGTCCCCCAGGAGCAGTGGGCAGCAATCGTGTGGCTCTCCTTTGCAGACAAAGGTAGAGACAAGCTCCTCACTGTAAGAGAAGAGGATGCTGATGATTACCAAGTCCTGAAAAGTGCCCTAATAGATGGGTTTGGCCTAACCACTGAGCAATACAGGTTAAAGTTCAGAGATACCCAAAAGGCACAGACACAGGACTGGGTGGACTTTGTAGATTGTGCTACTAAGGCTCTGGAAGGCTGGTTACTTGGCAGTAAGGTGTGTGACTTCAAAGGATTGTATAATTTAATAATGAGGGAGCAGATTCTTAATAACTGTCAGAATCAGTTGCTACATCAGTACCTGGTTGACTCTGATCTGACCTCTCCCCAAGAATTGGGAGAGAAGGCCGACAAATGGGTCAGAACCAGGGTGAAGCAGAAAGTACAGAACCAAGGTGGTGACCAGAAGAAGCAAGATTCCAAAAACTCTGACAAGGGTGGGGCAAAGGGTAAAGACCAGAAGTCTTCTCAAGGTCCCCAAAATTCTGCATCTGGTGGGGAATCCCAATCTACTAAAGGAAAAGGCCAAAAGAAACCATGGTGCAAAATCTGTAAGCAGAAGACTCACTGGACAAGTCCAAAGACTCCAATCCAGCCACCATTGCCCCTAAGGCAACTGTTCCCCCTAGTCCAGCTACAAATGGTGGTGGAAACACTCAGAATAAGGGTTTAGTAGGGTTGAGCCTCGGTACTGAGATGGGCTCTGGCCTAGTCAGAGTGCCAACTCAGGCTGTCCTAGTCTGTGATGGGGCATGGATATGTCCCCCTTTGTGAGTCCCAATAATTTGGGCAAATACAGACAGCAGCCTTTAATTAATGGAAGAGAGGCTTTGGCATTTAGGGACACTGGGGCGAATGTCACCATGGTGACACAAGATCTTGTGGATCCTGGGCAGATTATACTTGGTGAAATGTACCAAGTGACCAATGCTAGCAATGTCAGAACAGACCATTCTCTGGCAGTTGTTAACTTCTCCTGGGGAGGGTAACTGGCCTTAAGAAGGTTGTGGTGAGTGCAGACCTACCAGTTGCATGCTTGCTTGGCAATGATCTTGAAACCTCAGCTTGGGCAGAGGTGGAGCTCAGGAAACATGCAGAAATGCTAGGGATCCCTGCACATGTCTTTGCTGTGACTAGGTCACAGGCAAAAATGTCAAAAGCTGAACAGGCCCTGGATTCTGGAATAATGGACCAGGTGCCTCCCAAGAGGAGGAGCAGTAGGGTTAAGGCAGTGCCTTCCCCTTGGCTCAGGAAGAAGATCAGTCTTTTGAGGAAGATGATCTCAGTCCTGAAGAAGGAACTGTCCCAGAGGAGCTTGAACCTGATCAGGTTGAGTTCTTGGGGAGAGGGGGGCCCATCCAGGGCAGATCTGAGCCAGGAGCAGCTGAACTGCCCCTCTCTTGAACCCCTCAGACAGCAAGCTGCTGCTGAGGCTGCTGGGAATGCTAGTGGCACCCATAAGATATATTGGGATGATGGACTCCTGTACTCAGAGAGTAGAGACCCCAAGCCTGGAGCAGCCAGGAGGTTGGTTATACCTCTGAAGTTCAGGGGCTTCCTATTGACACTAGCCCATGATATTCCCTTAGCAGGTCACTTGGGCCAGAACAAGACTTGGGACAGAATTGTCCCTCACTTTCACTGGACCCACATGTCTGAATACACCAAGGAGTTTTGTCGCTCCTGTGTAACCTGCCAAGCCAGTGGGAAGGCAGGTGGCACCACAAAGGCCCCCCTGATACCACTACCTGTGGTGGGGGTTCCCTTTGAGAGGGTGGGTATTGACATAGTTGGTCCCATGGATCCCCAAACAGCATCTGGGCACAGGTTTACCTGGTGGTGGTGGACCATGCCACCAGGTACCCAGAAGCCATTCCCCTTAGGACCACTACAGCCCCTGTGGTGGCAAGGGCCCTCCTGGGAATTTTCTCAAGAGTGGGCTTTCCTAAGGAGGTAGTATCTGACAGAGTTGCAAACTTTATGTCCAGCTACTTGACTGCAATGTGGAAGGAGTGGGGAGTGACTTACAAGTTCACCACACCCTATCACCCACAATGCAATTGTTTAGTTGAGAGATTCAACAAAACCTTGAAGGGCATGATTAAAGGGCTCCCAGAAAAGCTTAGGTGAAGATGGGACATACTCTTGCCCTGCCTTTTATTTGCATACAGGGAGGTGCCTCAAAAGGGGTTGGCTACAGCCCTTTTGAACTTTTGTTTAGCCATCCTGTCAGGGGTCCATTGTGTCTGGTGAAGGAAGGTTGGGAGTTATCTCTCAAACCACCTAAACAGGACATAGTGGACTATGTACTTGGTCTCCGCTCCAGGATGGCTGAGTACATGAAAAGGCAACCAAAAACCTTGAGGCTAGCCAGGAATTACAGAAAGCCTGGCATGACCAAAAGGCTGTGCTGACTGTTTACCAGCCAGGGCAGAAGGTGTGGGTGTTGGAGCCAGTGGCCCCAGCAGCCCTCCAAGACAAGTGGAGTGGCCCCCATACAATTGTTGAGCAGAAGGGAGAGGTTACCTATCTGGTAGACCTGGGAACTCCCAGGAGCCCCCACAGGGTGCTCCATGTCAACAGGCTGAAGCCATATGTGGACAGGGCTGACATGGGCTTGCTCATGGCAACTGATGAGGGAAAGAAGGAGGAGAGTGACCCTCTCCTTGACCTGCTCTCACAGAACCCTGATGATGGGTCAGTAGATGGTGTAGCCTTGGCAGGCAGCCTCACTGCCCAGCAGCAAACTGATTGTAGACAGGTGCTCAATCAGTTCAGACACATGTTTTCTATGACTCCAAGTCAGACCACCTGGTGCACTCATGAAGTGGACACTGGGGACAGTCTGCCTGTTAAAAGTAAGATTTACAGGCAACCTGACCAAGTCAGGGACTGTATCAGGACAGAAGTCCAGAAAATGTTGGAACTGGGTGTCATTGAGCCTTCAGATAGCCCTTGGGCTAGTCCAGCGGTCCTGGTGCCAAAACCTCACACCAAAGATGGTAAGAGAGAGATGAGGTTTGGACTACAGAGGCCTCAATGCAGTCACTAGGACTGATGCCCATCCAATCCCAAGGGCAGATGAGCTAATAGACACTTTAGCCTCAGCCAAGTATCTAAGCACATTTGACCTAACAGCTGGCTACTGGCAGATCAGACTAGCTGATGATGCTAAGCCAAAAACTGCATTTGCTACCCTTGGTGGGCTTTACCAATTTGTGGTGATGCCCTTTGGTTTGAAAAATGCACCTGCCACTTTTCAGAGGTTGGTGAACACAGTCCTTACAGGTCTGGAAGCCTATTGTGCAGCATATCTAGATGATATAGCTGTCTTTAGCTCCACCTGGGAGGATCACCTGGTCAACCTCAGAAATGTTTTGGAGGACCTGCAGAAGGCAGGCCTCACTATCAAGGCCACCAAGTGCCAGATAGGGCAGAGTCAGGTTGTGTACCTGGGCCACCTTGTGGGTGAAGGCCAGGTTCAACCATTGCAGAGCAAAATCCAGACCATCATGGACTGGGTTGCTCCAACTACCCAGACTCAGGTGAGAGCCTTTTTAGGCCTGACTGGGTACTACAGAAGATTTGTCAAGGGGTATGGTCAATAGTGACACCCCTGAATGACTTAACCTCTAAGAAAATGCCCAAAAAGGTTCAGTGGACAGTTAGCTGTCAAAAGGCATTTGAAGACCTGAAGCAGGCCATGTGCACTGCTCCCATTCTGCAGAGTCCTGATTACTCCAAAAAGTTAATTGTGCAAACAGATGCATCTGAGTTGGGGGTAGGGCTGTACTATCACAGTTGAATGATCAAGGTCAGGATCAGCCAGTAGCTTTTATTAGCAGAAGGCTGACCCCCAGAGAGAAACGTTGGTCAGCCATTGAGAGGAGGCCTTTGCTGTGGTTTGGGCTCTGAAGAAGCTGAGGCCATACTTGTTTGGTACTCACTTCCTTGTTCAGACAGACCATAAGCCCCTCTTATGGCTAAAACAGATGAAGGGTGAAAACCCCAAACTGTGAGGTGGTCCATTTCCCTACAGGGGATGGACTATACAGTGGAACATAGACCTGGGAGTAACCATGCCAATGCAGATGGACTCTCCAGATATTTCCACTTAGAACATGAAGACTTAACTGGTCAAGGTTAGTTTAATGTCCCTGCATTTGGGGGGGGGGGGTTGTGTAGGAGAGTAGGATCTGCCTCTTATGGTTACCCCCACTTTTTGCTAATGCTACACTGTTTTTCGACTTTAGTCTGGCTGGGGCCCTGCTATCCAGGACCCCAGCCTAGCTGCTTCCTCTCTAAATTGTTTCCATGTACTTTAGGTACATCACAGATTGGATTCTGGGGTGCCCTTATAAGTCCCTAGTATATGGTATACTATGTACCCAGGGCATAGGTACCCCAGAGGCCTACCAGGGGCTGAAGCATGTATTGTGCCACCCCTGGAAGGCCATCCAAAATGACACCACAGGACTGCTACTGCAGCCTCAGTGAGGTGGTGCATGCACCCCTTACAGAGATATAGGTTCACTATATCTCACCTAACACTGCACATAGAAACCTATCAGTCACCCCTATGGCAGGCCTTATCAATCCTGAAGGCAGGGTGCTTGGTTATATGTGAGAGGGTGCCCATGGATGAGCAGAGCCCCTCTGCAGCCCTCGGAATCTCCTATCCGGGGTTGTCTGTGGTGCAGCCTGACCATATACTCTTAAGTGCATTATAACCTCGCGGTAATAATGCGCGAGTATAACTAGTGGACAGCATATACCAGGCCAACTTCTCACATTGGTGTGCAGCGTGTGGGATTCCAGCTTGCTATTCTTTTACCAGATAATCTTAATTGAATTGATCAACTGAAAACCACTAAGGGTACCTTAGGTACATATAAAAACAAGCTTAGTATACAGTAAGTTCTACTGAACTTAGAGTTGTGTGTGAAGGGCTTAGCACACCCTTTCTACAACTCAAGAGAGTTTAGTATGCCACACTAGAGTAGGTAGTGCATACACCACACCTCACTAGTAATGTCTTCACTGCCAGGAAACAGTGGGCTCCTGCCATCCAAATATGACAACCTCCCATTCTTGGAATTGAGAGAGTTGTGCAAGATTAGGAAGCTGAAGACAGGCAAAAGTGCCAACACCCAACGTCTCATGGAGATGCTCCTGCTAGATGATCTCAGAAGACCCATAAAGTCTGCAAGGGTAGGCAGAGAGAGTGGGGCAGAAGATGAGGAAGGGACCAGGGGTGAAAATACCCAGGACCTGACCTCTGAAACTGGCCAGGAAGGTGACAATGACCTTGCCCTGGACAACCCAGCTCCTCCTGCAGATGAGGAGGAGGATCAGAATGACCTCCCCTTTGTCCCACCAGGAAGAGTTGTGAGTGTGCCTAGAAGGTCCAGATCTCCTTCTCAGGAGTCTAACCATTCTGACACCTCATTAGGGACCTCTGTTTCTTCTCATAGGAGGGAATCCTCTCATGAGAGGAAAGAGAGACTGCTCAAGTATGAGGAAGCTCAGTTGAGAATCAGTAGAGAGCAGTTGGCTATAGACAGGGAGTCCCTAGAGCTTCATAGACAAAGAAGAAAGTTAGGACTAGAGTCCCATGGTGGCAGCAACTTCCCTAGTGGTAGGGAAAGGTCTTATGACCATAGAAACCTGAGCAAGATCACCAAAGAAGCAACTGTCCGGTCTGCATCGCTGAAGCTCCCGCCGGACGCCGAAGTCTTTGCATCACCAGAGGTAGATTTCCAGACTTCCCCGAGGCTGCCCTGAGACTCCAGCGAAGCTGAGGCACGTAGCTGTCGTGGGTAACGTGGAACCTTGACCCCTGGACACCGAGAACTTTTGCAAGTGCATCCTCTTCCTGGTCTCCCTCGAAGTTGTGCTTTGGGCTCCGAGTAGCCCCCGCCACGAGCACCGACTGCACTGAAGATCTCTGGCCTCCACTCCACAAGTGTCCTGTGAGCCAGCTCCAAGTGCGTCCACTCGAGGCTCCTTCGCGATCGCTAGTCCGTTGGCTAGTGGGTCCTCCCGAAGGCAACTCTTCTTCTGCTTGGGCTTTCCTGGTTGCTCCAGACGTGCCCTGACTTACCCTCACTGGGTAGTCCCTCAGACCTTGTTGGTCTGTGTAGGAGAGTAGGATCTGCTTCACATGGGTACCCCCACTTTTTGCTGATGCTTCACTGTTTTTCGACTTTAGTCTGGCTGGGGCCCTGCTAATCAGAACCCCAGCCTAGCTGCTTCCTCTCTAAAATGGTTTCCATGTACCTTAGGTACATCTTTGATTGGAATCTGGAGTGCCCTTATAAGTCCCTAGTATATGGTATACTATGTACCCAGGGCATAGGTACCCCAGAGGCCTGCCAGGGGCTGAAGCATGTATTATGCCACCCCTGGAAGGCCAGCCAAAATGACACCACAGGTCTGCTACTGCAGCCTGGGTAAGGTGGTGCATGCACCCCTTACTGTGATATAGGCTACCCATATCACTACCATTGCACACACATATAAACCTATAAGTCACTCCTATGGCAGGCCTTAACAATCCTGGAGGCAGAGTGCTTGGTTTTTATGCATGAGCAGAGCCCCTCTGCAGCATTCGGAGTCCCTCCTCTGTTGCTGTTTGTGGTACAGCCTGACCATATACTCTTAAGCGCATTGTATCCTCGCTGTACAATGCTAACTTTGGACTGGCTGCACCAAAACATGTCGTGTTTGGTGTCAAACATCTTGGAATACTACCCCCCCACCAGTCCTGGCGGCGGGTGTAGCATTCCACCCTTCTAGAGGGAGAGACATGTACCCACCGACCTACCCAGTAACTTCTTTACAGAGCCCTGGCATCACAAAATGGATGCCGCTGCCACAGACACGGGTCTGGACAATAGGCCTGGACAATAGGTTTTCTGTCGAAGGGAGGTGTAACCACCTCCCCAGACAGGATAGTGTGTATTGGGGCTGGGCGGGAGCACTCTCTGGTGCTTTGAAGTCCTGCAATGGGGGCACATTTGGTGTCCCTGTGCATATGCCCGTTCAAACCGGTTGCAGGGGCTACCTGCCCCTGCTCTGGTGCGAAACTGGACAAAGGGAATGGGTGTAACCACCCCTCTTCCCTGACCCTCCCATAGGTGGGTCCCCAGAGTAGGTCCAACCCCCTAACTTAGTATAAGTATGGGACCCCAGTCCTTAGGACTTTAGATTACCCTGGACGAAACTCTGAAGCTGAATCCTGGACCTTCGTCGCTCTACGTTAAGATTAGAGGACTGAAGAATCTCCCTTGGGGTCAAGGAGTGAATCCCCTGCTTGGCAGGCACCTAAGAAGCAATTGTCCGGTCTGCATCGCTGAAGCTCCCGCCGGATGCCGAAGTTTTTGCATCACCAGATGTAGATTTCTAGACTTTCCCGAGGCTGCCCTGAGTCCCCAGCGAAGCTGAGGCCTGTAGCTGTCGTGGGTAATGTGGGACCGTGACCCCTGGACACCAAGAACTTTTGCAAGTGCATCCTCTTCCTGGTCTTCCACAAAGTTGTGCTTTGGGCTCCAAGTAGCCCCCGCCTCCAGCACCGACTGCACCGAAGATCACTGGCCTCCACTTCATGAGTGTCCTGTAAGCCAGCTCCAAGTGCGTCCACTCGAGGCTCCTTCGCGGTCGCTAGTCCGTTGGCTAGTGGGCCCTCCCGAAGGTAACTCTTCTTCTGCTTGGGTTTTCCTGGTTGCTCCAGAGGTGCCCTGACTTACCCTTGCTGGGTGAGTCCCCCAGACCTTGCTGGTCTGCATCAACGTCCTTTCTTCATTTCCACGTGACTTGCCGTTGCCAAGGCTTGTTGGGTCCAATCCGGTCACTGACATGACAGCAATCAACAGACGTCGTGGGACAGCTCGAATCCAGCTCCTGGTTGTTGTCGACACCTCCTGGACCTCGTGGCTGAAGAGTCAAGACGACCATCAACCTCCCTGAAGCACCTGACATCGGTGGGCATCTGCTCATCGCCTTCCTGGTCACTGGCTAGTGACCCAGACTCTGTCCCCTCTGCTTTCAGGTTCTTCAGATCTTCGATCCACCCTTGGATCCACCCGAACACTTTCAACTTGGTCGCCAGCAGCACTTTGCAGCAGATCGCCATTGAAAACGACGACGAAACCCGACCCCGAAAGACACCTATGCACCCGGCTTCCCTGGGTGAGGTAACTCGAGTACTCCGGTGCTCCCGTGGGTATTGACTCTAGAACAGCCTAGTTCTAAAGGGGTTTGCTCCAAGTCCTCCTCTAAGTGTCCTTTTTCTTTAAAACTCCAACTGCGACATTCCCCATAGAAGTCAACGGCGGCTCGCGGCTGTGTTCTCACACTGCACGCGTCCCCCGTGGGTCCCCTGTGTCACTACCTTGGGTGGTTCCTTGAGGGCCAAGCACTTCTACAGGCTCTAGGCCTTGTGTCTTGCTCAGTCGTGGTTCTTATACCACTTTATTGGTATATGGTTTGAGTACGCCCCAGGGCTCAAACGTGTGTTTGTGCTATTACTGTTGATATTCGACTTGTAACTTATGTACTTTGAACTCTAGCCTCGTAAAGAGACTAGAGGGGTGTGTTTAAGACTAAATACATATATTTTAAATATATACCTGGTGTGGTCCTCTTTCATTTGGTCACTCAAGAGATTATAGACTGGTAAAACAAGCTGCTTTACATTCCTTCAAGACTTAGCCTGAAGGCTGCTCTCCATAGCTACCACTAGGATAGCTTTCAATAAAGGTTGTCTTTAACCTATCTCCAATAAGGGGTTTTTTGGACTGGTGCAAGGTGCCCACTATAATTAGTGGACAGCATATACCAGGCCAACTTCTCACATTGGTGTGGAGCGTGTGGGATTTCAGCTTGCTATTGTTTTACCAGATAATCTCAATTGAATTGATCAACTGAAAACCACTAAGGGTACCTTAGGTACATATAAAACAAGCTTAGGATACAGTAAGTTCTACTGAACTTAGAGTTGTGTGTTAAGGGATAGCACACCCTTTCTACAACTCAAGAGAGTTTAGTAGGCCACACTAGAGAAGGTAGTGCATACACCACACCACACTAGTAATGTCTTCACTGCCAGGAACCAGTGGGCTCCTGCCATCCAGATATGACAACCTCTCATTCTTGGAATTAAGAGAGTTGTGCAAGGTTAGGAAGTTGAAGACAGGCAAAAGTGCCAACACCCAACGTCTCCTGGAGATGCTCCTGCTAGATGATCTTAGAAGACCCATAGGGTCTGCAAGGGTAGGCAGAGAGGGTGGGGCAGAAGATGAGGGAGGGGCCAGGGCTGAAAATGCCCAGGACCTGACCTCTGAAACTGGCCATGGGGATGACAATGATCCTGACCTGGACAATGCAGCTACTCCTGAGGATGAGGAGGAGACTCAGAATGACCTCCACTTTGTCCCCCCAGGAAGAGTTGGGAGTGTGCCCAGAAGGTCTAGATCTCCTTCTCAGGAGTCTAACCACTCTGACACCTCAGTAGGGACCTCTGTTTCTTCTCATAGGAGGGAATCCTCTCATGAGAGGAAAAGAGACTGCTTCAGTATGAACAAGCCCAGCTTGAGCTCAGAAGACAGCAATTGGCTATAGACAGGAGTCCCTAGATCTTTATAGACAAAGGAAAAAGTTGGGACTAGAGTCCCATGGTGGCAGCAATTTCCCCAGAGATAGGGAAAGGTCTTATGACCATAGAAACCTGAGCAAGATTGTCCCTCCCTCCCTACCAGAGTGGGGATGACATCCACAAATGGATAACTGCTCTAGAGAGGGCCTGTAAAGTACAGAGGGTCCCTCAGGAGCAGTGGGCAGCTAATCTTGTGGCTCTCCTTTGCAGACAAAGGTAGAGATAAGCTCCTCTCTGTTAGAGAAGAGGATGCTGACAATTACACAGTCTTGAAGAGTGCATTGATTGATGGGTTTGGCCTAACAACTGAACAATACAGGTTAAAGTTCAGAGATACCCAAAAGCACAGACTCAAGACTGGGTGGACTTAGTGGATTGTTCTGCTAAGGCTCTGGAAGGTTGGTTAGTGGGCAGTAAGGTATGTGACTTCAAAGGATTGTACAATCTTATCATGAGGGAGCAGATTCTTAATAACTGTCAAAATCAGCTGTTGCATCAGTACCTGGTGGACTCTGATCTGACCTCTCCCCAAGAATTGGGAAAGAAGGCAGACAAATGAGTCAGAACCAGGGTGAGGCAGAAGGTACAGAACCAAGGTGGTGACCCAAAGAAGCAAGATTCTAAAAACTCTGATAAGGGTGGGGAGAAGGGTAAAGACCAGAAGTCTTCACAAGGCCCCCAAAAATCTTCTTCAGGTGGGGATTCACAGTCTAACAAGGGAAAAGGCCAAAAGAAACCATGGTGCAAGGTCTGTAAGCAAAAGACCCACTGGACCAGTGATTGCACCAAGTCCAAAGACTCTATTCCAGCCCCCACCACTGCCCCTAAGGCACCTGTTCCCCCTAGTACAGTTACAAATGGTGGTGGGAGTACTCCAGCTAAGGTTTTAGTAGGGTTGACCCTGGGTAATGAGATGAGCTCTGGCCTAGTCAGACAACTCACTCAGGCTGTCCTAGTCTGTGATGGAGGCATGGATGTGACCTCCTCTGTGAGTCCCAGTAATCTGGGCAAGTACAGACAACAGCCATTAATCAATGGAAAAGAGGCTTTGGCATTTAGGGACACTGGGGCGAATGTCACCATGGTGACACAAGACCTTGTGGATCCTGGGCAGATTATACTTGGTGAAATGTACCAAGTGGCCAATGCTAGCAATGTCAGAACAGACCATACTCTGGCAGTTGTTAACTTCTCCTGGGGAGGGGTAACTGGCCTTAAGAAGGTTGTGGTGAGTGCAAACCTACCAGTTGAATGCTTGCTTGGCAATGATCTAGAAACTTCAGCTTGGGCAGAAGTGGAGCTCAGGACCCATGCAGAAATGCTGGGCATCCCTGCAGATGTGTTTGCTGTGACCAGGTCACAGGGCAAAATGTCTAACACTGAACAGGCCTTGGAACCTGGAACAATGGACCAAGTGCCATCCAAGAGGAGGAGTAGTAGGGTTAAGGCAGTGCCTTCCCCCTTGGCTCAGAAGGAAGATCAGTCTCTTGAGGGGGATGATCTCAGTCCTGAGGAAGGAACTGTCCCAGAGGAGCTAGAGCCTGATCAGGTTGAGTTCTTAGGGACAGGGGGCCCTTCCAGGGCAGATCTGAGCCAGGAGCAGCAGAGCTGCCCCTCTCTTGAACCCCTCAGACAGCAAGCTGCTGCTGAGGCTGCTGGGAATGTTAGTGGTCCCCATAAAGTGTATTGGGATGATGGACTCTTATACTCAGAGTGTAGAGACCCCAAGCCTGGTGCCACCAGGAGGTTGGTTATACCTCTGAAGTTCAGGGGCTTCCTATTGACCCTAGCCCATGACATTCCTCTAGCAGGTCACCTGGGCCAGAACAAGACTTGGGACAGAATTGTCCCTCACGTTCACTGGCCCAACATGTCTGAAGACACCAAGGAGATTTGTCGCTCCTGTGTAACCTGCCAAGCCAGTGGGAAGGCAGGTGGTACCACAAAGGCCCCCCTGATACCACTACCTGTGGTGGGGGTTCCCTTTGAAAGAGTGGGGATTGATATTGTTGGTCCCATGGATCCCCAAACAGCATCTGGGCACAGGTTTATCCTAGTGGTGGTGGACCATGCCACTAGGTACCCAGAGGCTATTCCCCTTAGGACCACTACAGCACCTGTGGTGGCAAGAGCCCTTCTGGGAATTTTCTCAAGAGTGGGCTTCCCTAAGGAGGTTGTGTCAGACAGGGGTGCAAACTTTATGTCTGGATACTTGAAGGCAATGTGGAAGGAGTGTGGAGTGACTTACAAGTTCACCACACCCTATCACCCACAATGCAATGGTTTAGTTGAGAGATTCAACAAAACCTTAAAGGGCATGATTAAAGGGCTCCCAGAAAAGCTTAGGTGAAGATGGGACATACTCTTGCCCTGCCTTTTGTTTGCATACATGGAGGTGCCTCAAAAGGGGGTTGGCTACAGCCCTTTTGAACTTTTGTTTGGTCACCCTGTCAGGGGTCCATTGTGCTTGGTGAAGGAAGGATGGGAGTTACCTCTCAAGCCCCCAAAGCAAGACATAGTGGACTATATACTTGGTCTCCGCTCCAGGATGGCTGAATACATGAAAAAGGCAACTAAAAACCTTGAGGCTAGCCAGGAATTACAAAAAGCCTGGCATGACCAAAAGGCTGTACTAACTAATTACCAGCCAGGACAGAAGGTGTGGGTGTTGGAGCCAGTGGCCCCAGCAGCTCTCCAAGATAAGTGGAGTGGACCCCATACCATTGTTGAACAGAAGGGTGAGGTTACCTATTTAGTAGACCTAGGAACACCCAGGAGTCCCCACAGGGTTCTCCATGTCAACAGATTGAAACCATATGTGGACAGGGCAGACATGGGCTTGCTCATGGCTACTGATGAGGGACAGGAGGAAGAGAGTGACCCACTCCTGACCTACTCTCACAGAACCCTGATGATGGGTCAGTGGATGGTGTAGCCTTGGCAGGCAGCCTCACTGCTCAGCAGCAAACTGATTGCAGACAAGTGCTCAATCAGTACAGACATATGTTCTCTCTGACTCCAAGTCAGACCACCTGGTGCACTCATGAAGTGGACACTGGGGACAGTCTGCCTATTAAAAATAAGATTTATAGGCAACCTGACCATGTCAGGGACTGTATCAGGACAGAAGTCCAGAAAATGTTGGATTTGGGAGTTATTGAACCCTCAGATAGCCCTTGGGCTAGTCCAGTGGTCCTTGTGCCAAAACCTCACACCAGTGGTGGGAAAGAGAGATGAGGTTTTGTGTGGACTACAGGGGTCTCAATGCAGTCACTAGGACTGATGCCCATCCAATACCTAGGGCAGATTAGCTAATAGACACTTTGGCCTCAGCCAAGTATCTAAGCACATTTGACCTGACAGCTGGCTACTGGCAGATCAGACTAGCTGATGATGCAAAGCCAAAGACAGCATTCTTAACCCCTAGTGGGCATTATCAATTTGTGGTAATGCCCTTTGGTCTGAAGAATGCACCTGCCACTTTTCAGAGGTTGGTGAATACAGTCCTCACAGGTCTGGAGGCCTACAGTGCAGCATATCTAGATGATATTCCTGTCTTTAGCTCCACCTGGGAGGATCACCTGGTCCACCTCAGAAATGTTTTGGAGGCCCTGCAAAGGCAGGCCTCACTATCAAGGCCACCAAGTGCCAGATAGGGCAGAGTCAGGTTGTGTACCTGGGCCACCTTGTGGGTGGAGGCCAGGTTCAACCACTGCAGAGCAAAATCCAGACCATCATGGACTGGGTTGCTCCAACCACCCAGACTCAGGTGAGAGCCTTCTTAGGCCTGACTGGGTACTATAGGAGATTTGTCAAGGGGTATGGATCAATAGTGACACCCCTGAATGACTTAACTTCCAAGAAAATGCCCAAAAGGTTCAGTGGACAGCTAGGTGTCAAAAGGCATTTGATGACCAGAAGCAGGCCATGTGCACTGCTCCCATTCTCCAGAGTCCTGATTACTCCAAGAAGTTCATTGTCCAAACAGATGCATCTGAATTGGGGGTAGGGGCTGTACTGTCACAATTGAATGATGAAGGTCAGGATCAGCCAGTAGCTTTTATTAGCAGAAGGCTGACCCCTAGAGAGAAACGTTGGTCAGCCATAGAGAGGGAGGCCTTTGCTGTGGTTTGGGTTCTGAAGAAGTTGAGGCCATACTTGTTTGGTACTCACTTCCTTGTTCAAACAGACCACAAGCCCCTCCTATGGCTAAAACAAATGAAGGGTGAAAACCCCAAACTGCTTAGGTGGTCCATTTCCCTACAGGGGATGGACTTTACAGTGGAACATAGACCTGGGAGTAACCATGCCAATGCAGATGGACTCTCTAGGTATTTCCACTTAGAACATGAAGACTCAACTGGACAAGGTTAGCTTAATGTCCCTACGTTGGGGGGGTTGTGTAGGAGAGTAGGATCTGCTTCACATGGGTACCCCACTTTTGCTGATGCTTCACTGTTTTTCGACTTTAGTCTGGCTGGGGCCCTGCTAACCAGAACCCCAGCCTAGCTGCTTCCTCTCTAAAATGGTTTCCATGTGCCTTAGGCACATCTCTGATTGGAATCTGGAGTGCCCTTATAAGTCCCTAGTATATGGTATACTATGTACCCAGGGCATAGGTACCTCAGAGGCCTACCAGAGGCTGCAGCATGCATTGTGCCACCCCTGGAAGGCCATCCAAAATGACACCACAAGTCTGCTACTGCAGCCCTGGGTAAGGTGGTGCATGCACCCCTTACAGTGATATAGGCTTCCTATATCACTACCATTGCACACACATATAAACCTATAAGTCACTCCTATGGCAGGCCTTAACAATCCTGAAGGCAGAGTGCTTGGTTTTTATGTGAGAGGGTGCCCCTGCATGAGCAGAGCCCCTCTGCAGCGTTCGGAGTCTCTCCTCTGAGGCTGTTTGTGGTACAGCCTGACCATATACTCTTAAGTGCATTATATCCTCGCGGTACAATGCTAACTTTGGACTGGCTGCACCAAAACATGTCGTGTTTGGTGTCAAACATCTTGGAATACTACCCCCCGCCAATTCTGGCGGCGGGGGTAGCATTCCACCCTTCTAGAGGGAGAGACATGTACACACCGGGCTACAGGGTAACTTCTTTCCAGAGCCCTGGCATCACAAAATGGATGCCACTGGCACAGACACGGGTCTGGCCTCCTGCTGCTGACTGAAACTCCGGTAGGGGAAGCCTGGACAATAGGTTTCCTGTCACAGGGAGGTGTAACCACCTCCCCAGACAGGATAGTGTGTATTGGGGCTGGGCGGGAGCACCCTCTGGTGCTTTGAAGTCCTGCACTGGGGGCACATTTGGTGTCCCTGTGCATATGCCAGTTCAAACCGGTTGCAGGGGCTACCTGCCCCTGCTCTGGTGCGAAACTGGACAAAGTGAATGGGTGTAACCACCCCTCTTCCCTGACCCTCCCATAGGTGGGTCCCCAGAGTATGTCCAACCCCCTAACTTAGTATAAGTATGGGACCCCAGTCCTTAGGACTTTAGATTACCCTGGACGAAACTCTGACGCCGAATCCTGGACCTTCGACGCTCTACTTCAAGATTAGAGGACTGAAGAATCTCCCTTGGGGTCAAGGAGTGACTCGCCTGCTTGGCAGGCACCTAAGAAGCAATTGTCCGGTCTGCATCGCTGAAGCTCCCGCTGGACACTGAAGTCTTTGCATCACCAGAGGTAGATTTCCAGACTTCCCCGAGGCTGCCCTGAGTCCCCAGCAAAGCTGAGGCCCGTAGCTGTCATGGGTAACGTGGAACTGTGACCCCTGGGCACCGAGCACTTTTGCAAGTGCATCCTCTTCCTGGTCTCCCACGAAGTTGTGCTTTGGCCTCCAAGTAGCCCCCACCTCCAGCACCGACTGCTCCGAAGATCACTGGCCTCCACTCCACGAGTGTCCTGCAAGCCAGCTCCAAGTGTGTCCACTCGAGGCTCCTTCGCGGTCCCTAGTCCATTGGCTAGTGGGCCCTCCCGAAGGCAACTCTTCTTCTGCTTGGGCTTTCCTGGTTGCTCCAGAGGTGCCCTGACTTACCCTCGATGGGTGAGTCCCCCAGACCTTGCTGGTCTGCAACATCGTCCTTTCTTTGTTTCTTTGAGACTTGCCGTTGCTAAGGCTTGTTGGGTCCAATCTGGTCGCCGACACCGCAGCAATCAACAGACGTCATGGGACAGCTGGAATCCAGCTTCTGGTTGTCGTCAATGCCTCCTGGACCTCGTGGCTGAAGAGTCAAGACGACTGTCAACCTACCTGAAGCACCCAACATCGGTGGGCATCTGCTCATCGCCTTCCTGGTCACTGGCTAGTGACCCAGACTCTGTCCCCTCTGCTTTCAGGTTCCTCACATCTTCGATCCACCTTTGGATCCACCCGAACACTTTCGACTTGGTCGCCAGCAGCACTTTGCAGCAGATCGCCATTGAAAACGACGACGAAACCCGACCCCGAAAGACACCTATGCACCCGGCTCCCCTGGGTGAGGTAACTCGAGTGCTCCGGTGCTCCCGTGGGTATTGACTCTAGAACGACCTAGTTCTAAAGGGGTTTGCTCCAAGTCCTCCTCTAAGTGTCCTTTTTCTTTAAAACTCCAACCGCGACATTCCCCATAGAAGTCAACGGCGGCTTGCGGCTGTGTTCTCACACTGCACGCGTCCCCCGTGGGTCCCCTGTGTCACTACCTTGGGTGGTTCCTTGTGGTCCAAGCATTTCTACAGGCTCTAGGCCTTGTGTCTAGCTCAGTCGTGGTTCTTATACCACTTTATTGGTATATGGTTTGGTACGCCCCTAGGGCTCAAACGTGTATTTGTGCTATTACTGTTGATATTCGACTTGTAACTTATGTACTTTGAACTCTAGCCTCATAAAGAGACTAGAGGGGTGTGTTTACGACTAAATACATATATTTTATATATATACCTGGTGTGGTCCTCTTTCATTTGGTCACTCAAGAGATTATAGACTGGTAAATGTAAAACAAGCTGCTTTACATTCCTTCAAGACTTAGCCTGAAGGCTGCTCTCCATAGCTACCACTAGGATAGCTTTCAATAAAGGTTGTCTTTAACCTATCTCCAATAAGGGGTTGTTTGGACTGGTGCAAGGTGCCCACTATAATTAGTGGACAGCATATACCAGGCCAACTTCTCACACTTCCCACCATGGGCTGAGAGCGAACACTTCCTACATGCACCATGGGCTGAGAGGGAACACTTCCTGCACCACCATGAGCTTAGAGGGAACACTTCCTGCATGCACCATGGGCTGAGAGGGAACACTTCCTGCATGCACCATGGGCTGAGAGGGAACACTTTCTGCACCACCATGAGCTGAGAGGGCACACTTCCCACCATGGGGTTTGATTTGATTTGAATTGTAATTTGTAAAGCGCGACATTTACCCTAAGGCATCAAGGCGCTAGAGACCGACCATCCAAAAAAGGATTGGAAAGGAGAAACAATCCAGATAGATTCTAGGCCGAGAAAAGCCAGGTCTCAAGCGCATTTCTGAATGGTAACAGAAGAGGAATAGACCTAAGGGCAAGAGGAAGGGATTTCCAAAGTATGCTCACTGCCACCGAGAATGCTCTGTCCTCCCAATTCCTCTTTTTGGTTCTTGGTACCACCAGTTGCATTTGGAGCGAAGATCGAAGGGGTCTACTAGGGGAGTACCAGCTGAACATTGTTTTTAATCCTAACGGGAAGGGAAGATACAATGACTTGTGTACCATGCAGAGTGAAATGAAGGTCATGCGTTTTTCGATAGGGTGCCAGTGCTGAGATTCTAGTCCCTTCCTGGCGGATTGTTTCCTGGGAATGTCCAGAACAAGTCTTGCCAGTGCATTGTGTAGCACCTGAAGTTTGTGCTGCATACTCTTATTGGCGACCAGGTATATTGAGTTGCAGTTATCGAGTCTGGACATTACCAAGGCCAGTGCTACCTGTATTCGTGCTGGTCGTTGGCTGAGAGGGAAGATTTTTTTTACCATCCTTATGAGCCAGGAACACGTAGAGATGGTACGGTTCATTTGGATATTAAAGTTAAGTTCAATATCCATCAGAACTCCAAGGTTCTTAGCCTTCTTGCTCGGGACAGGACAGCATCCTAAGGATTGAGGCCAACACTTGCTGTTCCACTTTGATGTCCCTGATCCGAATATCATCACTTCTGTTTTCTCCCCATTGAGTTTCAGGAAGTTAGCAGACATCCAGGCTGAGAGGGAACACTTCCTATACGCACCATGGGCTGAGAGGGAACTCTTCCTGCACGCTGCATGGGCTGAGAGGGAACACTTCCTGCACCACCATGGGCTGAGAGGGAACACTGCCCGCACGCACCATGGGCTGAGAGGGAACACTTCCTGCACCACCATGGGCTGAGAGGGAACACTTCCTGCATGCACCATGGGCTGAGAGGGAACACTTCCTGCACCACCATGTAGTTTTAGACCACCACCGAAAAGTGTAGGTAGATCCTATTTTTTGGTCCTGAGGAATTGCCATCTATTAAGAATAAAGGCAAGAAACATGTTGACCTATGTTACAAGCGTATAATCTCACAACTTTAGAGTAAGATACGCATTTTCTTTTTCATTTTTAATTAGGGTGATGGCCACGTTTCATTAAAATTATTTTGAGTGGACCACCACTTCCTATTTTAAACTACACTCATTCACCTATCATTAGCACCTACACTATTTTTAGGGCCCTCACACGCACTACACCCTATGGCATAAGGAATAAAGATCTCCGCCAAGAAGGCCCCATCTCGGGCGCCGATCGGGTATTGCAGCGCCAACCCGATAAGGAGCAGACCCGATGATGAAGCAAGACACCTAGCTGGCTGGGTGTGTGAGGGTCTTTTTCCAACAGGAGGAGATTCTCCTCCTAAGTCTCGCTCTATACCATTGTGTGGAGCCTTTGATTGATTATAACCACCTGCTGTTAATATTAGGAACTGCATACTTTAATTGTAGAGATATTATGAGAGGGAACACTGCCTGCATGCACCATGGGCTGAGAGGGAACACTTCCTGCACCACCATAGGCTGAGAGGGAACACTTCCTGCACCGCCATGGGCTGAGAGGGAACACTTCCTGCACCACCATAGGCTGAGAGAGAATATTCCCTGCACGCACCATGGGCTGAGAGGGAACACTTCCTGCACCACCATGGGCTGAGAGGGAACACTTCCTGCACCACCATGGCCTGAGACGGAAAACTTCCTGCACCACCATGGGCTGAAAGGGAACAATTCCTTCACCACCATGGGTTGAGAGGGAACAATTCCTGCACCACCATGGGCTGAGAGGGAACACTTCCTGCACGCACCATGGGCTGAGAGTGAACACTTCCTGCACCACCATGGGATGTCGTGCACCATGGGCTGAGAGTGAACACTTTCTCCACCACCCACCATGGGCTGAGAGGGAACACTTCCTGCACCACCATGGTCTGAGATGAAACTCTTCCTGCACGCACCATGGGCTGAGATGAAACACTTCCTGCACCACCATGGGCTGAGAGGGAACACTTCCTGCACCACCATGGGCTGAGAGGGAACACTTCCTGCACCACCATGGGCTGAAAGGGAACACCTCCTACACGCACCATGGGCTTAGATGAAACTCTTCCTGCACGCACCATGGGCTGAGATGAAACACTTCCTGCACCACCATGGGCTGAGAGGGAACACTTCCTGCACCACCATGGGCTGAAAGGGAACACCTACTACACGCACCATGGGCTGAGATAAAACTATTCCTGCACGCACCATGGGCTGAGATGAAACACTTCCTGCACCACCATGGGCTAAGAGGGAACACTTCCTGCACCACCATGGGCTGAGAGGGAACACTTCCTGCACCACCATGGGCTGAGAGGGAACACTTCCTGCACCACTATGTGCTGAGAGGGAACACTGTCTGCACGCACTATGGGCTGAGAGGGAACACTTCCTTCACCACGATGAGCTGAGAGGGAACACTTCCTGCACACACCATGGGCTGCGAGCGAACACTTCCTGCACCCCCTTAGGCTGAGAGGGAACACTTCCAGCACCACCATGGGCTGAGAGGGAACACTTCCCACCATGGTCTGAGAGGGAACACTTCCTCCACCACCATTGGCTGAGAGGGAACACTTCCTTCACGCACAATGGGGTAAGACGGAACACTTTCTGCACCACCATGGGCTGAGAGGGAACACTTCCCACCATGGGCTGAGAGGGAACACTTCCTGCACCACCATGGGCTGAGAGGGAACACTTCCTTCACCGCTGTGATAAGTTGGCCTGGCATATGCTGTCCACTAGTTCTAGTGGGCACCTTGCACCAGTCCAAACAACCCCTTATGGAGATAGGTTAAAGACAACCTTTATTGAAAGCTATCCTAGTGGTAGCTTTGGAGAGCAGCCTTCAGGCTAAGTCTTGAAGGAATGTAAAGCAGCTTGTTTTACCAGTCTATAATCTCTTGAGTGACCAAATGAAAGAGGACCACACCAGGTATATATATAAAATATATGTATTTAGTCTTAAACACACCCCTCTAGTCTCTTTATAAGGCTAGAGTTCGAAGTACATAAGTTACAAGTCAAATATCAGCAGTATTTAGCATAATACACGTTTGAGCCCTAGGGCGTACCAAACCATATACTAAAATAGTGGTATAAGAACCACGACTGAACTAGACACAAGGCCTAGAGCCTGTAGAAGTGCTTGAACCCCAAGGAACCACCCAAGGTAGTGACACAGGGGACCCACGGGGGACGCGTGCAGTGTGAGAACACAGCCGCGAGCCACCGTTGACTTCTATGGGGAAAGTCGCGGTTAGATTTTTAAAGAAAAGGGACACTTCGGAGAGGACTTCCAGTTAACCCCTTAAAACTTAAGAGTTTCTAGAGCCCACACCCACGTGAGTACCGAAATACTCGAGTAACCTCACCCAGGGAAGCCGGGTGCATACGTGTTAAAAGGTGTCGGGAATCGTCTTCGTTTTCAATGGCCACCGCTGGAAAAGTGCTGCTGCCGTGGAGAAGAAGAGTGTCCGGAGCGATCCAAGCCTGGATCGAGGAAAAGGAAGACCTGAAAGCAGAGGGGACAGAGTCTGGGTCACTAGCCAGTGACCAGGGGCACGATAGTCGAATGCCCTCAGATGTCGGGTGCTTCAGGTGAGTTGACGGGTGCCTTGACTCTTCAGCCACGAGGTCCAGGAGGCGTCGACGATGACCAGGAGCTGGATTCGAGCTGTTCCACAAAGTTTGTCGAGTGCTGTGGTGTCAGCGACCGGATTGGACCCACATGCCTTGGCAACGGCAAGTCAAGGGGAAGTGAAGAAAAGGCTGCGGTGCAGACCAGCAAGGTCTGAGGGACTCACCCAGCAAGGGTAAGTCAGGGCAAGTCTGGAGCAACCAGAAAAGCCCAAGCAGTTGAAGAGTTGCTTTCGTGGGGACCCACTAGCCAATGGACTAGAGATCGCGAAGGAGCCTGGAGCGGTCGCACTTGGAGCTGGCCCACGGGACACTCGTGGAGTGTAGGCCAGTGATCTTCACTGCAGTTGGTGCTCGGGGCTAGGGCTACTGGAAACCCAAAGCACAGCTTCAAGAGATGTCAGGAAGTTGATGCACTTGCAAATGTGCTCGGTGTCTAGGGGTCACGGTTCCATGTTACCCACAACAGCTACGGGACTCAGCTTTGCTGGGGACTCAGGGCAGCCTCGGGGAAGTCTAGAAATTTACCTCTGGTGATGAAAATACTTCGGCGTCTGGCGGGACCTTCAGCGATGCAGACCAGACAGATGCTTCATTGGTGCCTGCCAAGCAGGGGAGTCACTCCTTGACCCCAAGGGAGATTCTTCAGTCCTCTAATCTTGATGTAGAGCATCGAAGGTCCAGGATTCAGCTTCAGAGTTTCATCCAGGGATATCTAAAGTCCTAAGGACTGGGGTCCCATACTTATACTAAGTTAGGGGGTTGGACATACTCTGGGGACCCACCTATGGGAGGGTTAGGGAAGAGGGGTGGTTACACCCATTCCCTTTGTCCAGTTTCATGCCAGAGCAGGGGCAGGTAGCCCCTGCAACCGGTTTGAACTGGACTATGCACAGGGACACCAAATGTGCCCCCAGTGCAGGATTTCAAAGCACCAGAGAGTGCTCCCGCCCAGCCCCAATACACACTATCCTGTCTGGGGAGGTGGTTACACCTCCCTTCGACAGGAAACCTATTTTCCAGGCCTCCCCTGCCGGAGTTTCGGTCAGCAGCAGGAGGCCAGACCCGTGTCTGTGGCAGCGGCATCCATTTTGTGATGCCAGGGCTCTGAAAAGTTAATACCGGGTATGCCGGTGTGTACATGTTTCTCCCTCTAGAAGGGTGGAATGCTACCCCCGCCGCCAGAGCTGGCGGGGGGGGGGGTAGTATTCCAAGATGTTTGACACCAAACACGACATGTTTCCATGCAGCCATCCCAAAGTTAGCATTTAACGCAAGGTTATAATGTACTTAAGGGTATATGGTCAGGCTGCACCACAAACAGCACCAGAGGATTGACTCCGAACGCTGCAGAGGGGCTCTGCTCATGCAGGGGCACCCTCTCACATAAAAACCAAGCACTCTACCTTCAGGATTGTTAAGGCCTGCCATAGGAGTGACTTATAGGTTTATAGGTGTGTGCAATGGTAGTGATATAGGTAGCCTATACCACAGTAAGGGGTGCACGCACCACCTTACCCAGGCTGCAGTAGCAGACCTGTGGTGTCATTTTGGAGGGCCTTCCAGGGGTGGCACAATACATGCTTCAGCCCCTGGTAGGCCTCTGGGGTGTCTATGCCCTTGGTACATAGTATACCATATACCAGGGACTTATAAGGGCACCCCAGAATCCAATCTGGGATGTACCTAAAGTACATGGAATCAATTTAGAGAGGAAGCAGCTAGGCTGGGGTCCTGAATAGCAGGGCCCCAGCTAAACTAAATGCGAAAAACAGTGATACACCAGTAAAAAGTGGGGGTAACCATAAGAGGCAGATCCTACTCTCCTAAAACCACCATGGGCTGTGAGGGAACACTTCCTGCACCACCATGGGCTGAGAGAAAATACTTCCTGCCGCGCCATGGGCTGAGACGGAACACTTCCTGGACCACCATGGGCTGAGAGGGAACACTCCTTGCACCACCATGGGCTGAGATGGCACACTTCCTACATGCACCATGGGCTGAGAGGGCACACTTCCTGAACCACCATGGGCTGAGAGGGAACACTTCCTACATGCATAATGGGCTGAGAGGGAACACTTCCTGCACCACCATTGGCTGAGAAGGAACACTTTCTGCACCACCATGGGGTGAGAGGGAACACTTCCTGCACCGCCATGGGCTGAGAGGGAACACTTCCTGCACCGCCATAGGCTGAGAGAGAACACTTCCTACACGCACCATGGGCTGAGAGGAAACACTTCCTGCACCACCATGGGCTGAGTGGGGACACTTCCTGCACAACCATGAGCTGAGAGGGAACATTTCCTGCACAACCATGAGCTTAGAGGGAACACTTCCCACCATGTGCTGAGAGGGAACACTTCCTACATGCACAATGGGCTGAGAGGGAACACTTCCTGCATGCACCATGGGCTGAGAGGGAATACTTCCTGCACCACCATGAGCTGAGAGGGAACACTTCCTGCACCAGCATGGGCTCAGAGGGAACACTTCCTGCACCACCATGGGCTGAGAGGGAACACTTCCTGTACCACCATGGGCTGAGAGGGAACACTTCCTACATGCACCATGGGCTAAGAGGGAACACTTCCGGCACCACCATGGGCTGAGAGGGAACACTTCCTGCACGGCCATGGGCTGAGAGGGAACACTTCCTGCACCACCATAGGCTGAGATAGAATACTTCCTGCACGCACCATGGGCTGAGAGGGAACACTTCCTGCACCACCATGGGCTGAGAGGGAACACTTCCTACATGCACCATGGGCTGAGAGGGAACACTTCCTGTATCACCATGGCCTGGAAGGGAAAACTTCCTGCACCACCATGGGCTGTAAGGGAACACTTCTTTCACCACCATGGGCTGAGAGGGCACACTTCCTGCACCACCATGGGCTGAGAGGGAATACTCCCTCCGCCACCCACCATGGGCTGAGAGGGAACACTTCCTACACGCACCATGGGCTGAGATGAAACTCTGCCTGCACGCACCATGGGCTGAGATGAAACACTTCCTGCACCACCATGGGCTGAGAGGGAACACTTCCTGCACCACCATGGGCTGAGAGGGAACACTTACTGCACCAGAATGGGCTGAGAGGGAACACTTCCCACCATGGGCAGAGACGGAACACTTCCTACATGCACCATGGGCTGAGAGGGAAAACTTCCTGCATCACCATGGGCTGAAAGGGAACACTTCCTTCACCACCATGGGCTGAGAGGGAACAATTCCTGCACCACGATGGGCTGAGAGGGAACACTGCCTGCACGCACCATGGGCTGAGAGTGAACACTTCCTGCACCACCCACCATGGGCTGAGAAGGAACACGTCCTGCACCACCATGGGCTGTCGTCCTCCATGGGCTGAGAGGGAACACTTCCTCCACCACCCACCATGGGCTGAGAAGGAACACGTCCTGCACCACCATGGGCTGTCGTGCACCATGGGCTGAGAGGGAACACTTCCTGCACCACCATGGGCTGAGAGGGAACACTTCCTGCACGCACCATGGGCTGAGATGAAACACTTCCTGCACCACTATGGGCTGAGATGAAACACTTCCTGCACCACCATGGGCTGAGAGGGAACACTTCCTGCACCACCATGGGCTGAGAGGGAACACTTCCTGCACCACTATGGGCTGAGAGGGAACACTGTCTGCACGCCCCATAGGTTGAGAGGGAACACTTCCTGTACCACCATGGGCTGAGAGGGAACACTTCCTGCACACACCATGGGCAGCGAGGGAACACTTCCTGCACCACCATGGGCTGAGAGGAAACACTTCCTGCACCACCATGGGCTGAGAGGAAACACTTCCCACCATGGGCTGAGAGGGAACACTTCCTGCACCACCATTGGCTGAGAGGGAACACTTCCTTCACGCACAATGGGGTGAGAGGGAACACATTCTGCACCACCATGGGCTGAGAGGGAACACTTCCCACCATGGGCTGAGAGGGAACACTTCCTGCACCACCATTGGCTGAGAGGGAACACTTCCTGCACCACCATGGGCTGAGAGGAAATACTTCCTTCATTCTCCATGGGCTGAGAGGGAACAATTCCTGCACCACCATGGGCTGGGAGGGAACACTTCCTGCACCACCATGGGCTGAGAGGGAACACTTACTGCACCACCATGGGCTGAGCTGAGAGGGAACACTTCCTGCACCACCATGGGCTGAGCTGAGAGGGAACACTTCCTGCACCAGCATGGGCTGAGCGGGAACACTTCCTGCACCACCATGGGCTGAGAGGGAACACTTCCTGCATCACCATTTGCTGAGAGGGAACACTTCCTGCACCACCATGGGCTGAGAGGAAATACTTCCTTCATGCACCATGGGCTAAGAGGGAACACTTCCTGCACCACCATGGGCTGAGCGGGAACACTTCCTGCACCACCATGGGCTGAGAGGGAACAATTCCTGCACCACCATGGGCTGAGAGGGAACACTTCCTGCAGCACCATGGGCTGAGAGGGAACACTTCCTGCACCACCATGGGCTGAGCTGAGAGGGAACACTTCCTGCACCAGCATGGGCTCAGAGGGAACACTTCCTGTACCACCATGGGGTCAGAGGGAACACTTCCTGTACCACCATGGGCTGAGAGGGAACACTTCCTACATGCGCCATGGGCTGAGAGGGAACACTTCCTGCACCGCCATAGGCTGAGAGAGAACACTTCCTACACTCACCATGGGCTGAGAGGAAACACTTCCTGCACCACCATGGGCTGAGAGGGGACACTTCCTGCACAACCATGAGCTGAGAGGGAACATTTCCTGCACAACCATGAGCTTAGAGGGAACACTTCCCACCATGTGCTGAGAGGGAACACTTCCTACATGCACAATGGGCTGAGAGGGAACACTTCCTGCATGCACCATGGGCTGAGAGGGAATACTTCCTGCACCACCATGAGCTGAGAGGGAACACTTCCTGCACCAGCATGGGCTCAGAGGGAAGACTTCCTGCACCACCATGGGCTGAGAGGGAACACTTCTTGTACCACCATGGGCTGAGAGGGAACACTTCCTACATGCACCATGGGCTAAGAGGGAACACTTCCGGCACCACCATGGGCTGAGAGGGAACACTTCCTGCACGGCCATGGGCTGAGAGGGAACACTTCCTGCACCACCATAGGCTGAGAGAGAATACTTCCTGCATGCACCATGGGCTGAGAGGGAACACTTCCTGCACCACCATGGGCTGAGAGGGAACACTTCCTACATGCACCATGGGCTGAGAGGGAACACTTCCTGTATCACCATGGCCTGGAAGGGACAACTTCCTGCACCACCATGGGCTGTAAGGGAACACTTCTTTCACCACCATGGGCTGAGAGGGCACACTTCCTGCACCACCATGGGCTGAGAGGGAATACTTCCTCCGCCACCCACCATGGGCTGAGAGGGAACACTTCCTACACGCACCATGGGCTGAGATGAAACTCTGCCTGCACGCACCATGGGCTGAGATGAAACACTTCCTGCACCACCATGGGCTGAGAGGGAACACTTCCTGCACCACCATGGGCTGAGAGGGAACACTTACTGCACCAGAATGGGCTGAGAGGGAACACTTCCCACCATGGGCAGAGAGGGAACACTTCCTACATGCACCATGGGCTGAGAGGGAAAACTTCCTGCATCACCATGGGCTGAAAGGGAACACTTCCTTCACCACCATGGGCTGAGAGGGAACAATTCCTGCACCACGATGGGCTGAGAGGGAACACTGCCTGCACGCACCATGGGCTGAGAGTGAACACTTCCTGCACCACCCACCATGGGCTGAGAAGGAACACGTCCTGCACCACCATGGGCTGTCGTCCTCCATGGGCTGAGAGGGAACACTTCCTCCACCACCCACCATGGGCTGAGAAGGAACACGTCCTGCACCACCATGGGCTGTCGTGCACCATGGGCTGAGAGGGAACACTTCCTGCACCACCATGGGCTGAGAGGGAACACTTCCTGCACGCACCATGGGCTGAGATGAAACACTTCCTGCACCACTATGGGCTGAGATGAAACACTTCCTGCACCACCATGGGCTGAGAGGGAACACTTCCTGCACCACCATGGGCTGAGAGGGAACACTTCCTGCACCACTATGGGCTGAGAGGGAACACTGTCTGCACGCACCATAGGTTGAGAGGGAACACTTCCTGTACCACCATGGGCTGAGAGGGAACACTTCCTGCACACACCATGGGCAGCGAGGGAACACTTCCTGCACCACCATGGGCTGAGAGGAAACACTGCAAAAGAACAAACCTTCCCTCACATGTATACCTCTAACATTGGCTATAAGTCCATACTTCAAGAAAACCCACAGACCAACGATATTTTTATAGAAAAATAATTTTTTTTAATTCATGCATTTATCAAAATATATTTTTTTCATAGTATTTTATGTATTTATATTCATATTCTTCACACAGAATTCAATAAAAACATGACAGAAGCCCAACATCATGACATATAAGGGTACCTATGAGTAAATAGACATGAAACCACCCCAGCCACCACATACAAAGGATCTAACAATACAAAGCAAAAAGCCATACAAAACAGATAAAAAACAGTACATACAACAAAATTGACAAAGGCAAAGAAGCGCCGACGCGCGTTTCGGAGATCCCAAATATATATCAAACTCCTTCTTCAGGGCGCACTTTATTTAATCATTATGAAGTTGACCATCATCTTGACTGTAAACACTAATTCTCATCAATTTGATGTAGATATGTTCGAAAAATTAAATTAAAGGGCTTCAATCACAATAAAATATTGGTTCCAAATGGGTTCCAATACACACACCGGTCAAATGGGCATAAGCGGTACACGCCACCACCAGTCAATGTTCATAAAACAGATAAAAAGTAGAATTCCCTTGAGAAGTAATACAGAGAATTTACTTAAAAGATTATATATAGACAGTTGAGGTATCGTGGAGCCACAAAGGACATAGCGACAATCTATATAGGCGTGATGTCTCTAAATTGCCGAGTACCGCATTCAGCACTGAGCTAATAGGGTCAGGTACCACCGAGGAAACTGTCTCCTCGTGTACGATCATGGATGTATCGTCCTATTTCTACACCGCGGGGTCCCAAGTAGTAAACTCAACTTCCATGGGCTGAGAGGGAACACTTCCTGCACCACCATGGGCTGAGAGGGAACACTTCCTGCACCACCATGGCCTGGAAGGGAAAACTTCCTGCACCACCATGGGCTGTAAGGGAACACTTCTTTCACCACCATGGGCTGAGAGGGCACACTTCCTGCACCACCATGGGCTGAGAGGGAATACTTCCTCCGCCACCCACCATGGGCTGAGAGGGAACACTTCCTACACGCACCATGGGCTGAGATGAAACTCTGCCTGCACGCGCCATGGGCTGAGATGAAACACTTCCTGCACCACCATGGGCTGAGAGGGAACACTTCCTGCACCACCATGGGCTGAGAGGGAACACTTACTGCACCAGAATGGGCTGAGAGGGAACACTTACCACCATGGGCAGAGAGGGAACACTTCCTACATGCACCATGGGCTGAGAGGGAAAACTTCCTGCATCACCATGGGCTGAAAGGGAACACTTCCTTCACCACCATGGGCTGAGAGGGAACAATTCCTGCACCACGATGGGCTGAGAGGGAACACTGCCTGCACGCACAATGGGCTGAGAGTGAACACTTCCTGCACCACCCACCATGGGCTGAGAAGGAACACGTCCTGCACCACCATGGGCTGTCGTGCACCATGGGCTGAGAGGAACACTTCCTCCACCACCCACCATGGGCTGAGAAGGAACACGTCCTGCACCACCATGGGCTGTCGTGCACCATGGGCTGAGAGGGAACACTTCCTGCACCACCATGGGCTGAGAGGGAACACTTCCTGCACGCACCATGGGCTGAGATGAAACACTTCCTGCACCACTATGGGCTGAGATGAAACACTTCCTGCACCACCATGGGCTGAGAGGGAACACTTCCTGCACCACCATGGGCTGAGAGGGAACACTTCCTGCACCACTATGGGCTGAGAGGGAACACTGTCTGCACGCACCATAGGTTGAGAGGGAACACTTCCTGTACCACCATGGGCTGAGAGGGAACACTTCCTGCACACACCATGGGCAGCGAGGGAACACTTCCTGCACCACCATGGGCTGAGAGGAAACACTTCCTGCACCACCATGGGCTGAGAGGAAACACTTCCCACCATGGGCTGAGAGGGAACACTTCCTTCACGCACAATGGGGTGAGAGGGAACACATTCTGCACCACCATGGGCTGAGAGGGAACACTTCCCACCATGGGCTGAGAGGGAACACTTCCTGCACCACCATTGGCTGAGAGGGAACACTTCCTGCACCACCATGGGCTGAGAGGAAATACTTCCTTCATGCTCCATGGGCTGAGAGGGAACAATTCCTGCACCACCATGGGCTGGGAGGGAACACTTCCTGCACCACCATGGGCTGAGAGGGAACACTTACTGCACCACCATGGGCAGCGAGGGAACACTTCCTGCACCACCATGGGCTGAGAGGGAACACTTCCTGCACCACCATGGCCTGGAAGGGAAAACTTCCTGCACCACCATGGGCTGTAAGGGAACACTTCTTTCACCACCATGGGCTGAGAGGGCACACTTCCTGCACCACCATGGGCTGAGAGGGAATACTTCCTCCGCCACCCACCATGGGCTGAGAGGGAACACTTCCTACACGCACCATGGGCTGAGATGAAACTCTGCCTGCACGCACCATGGGCTGAGATGAAACACTTCCTGCACCACCATGGGCTGAGAGGGAACACTTCCTGCACCACCATGGGCTGAGAGGGAACACTTACTGCACCAGAATGGGCTGAGAGGGAACACTTCCCACCATGGGCAGAGAGGGAACACTTCCTACATGCACCATGGGCTGAGAGGAAAACTTCCTGCATCACCATGGGCTGAAAGGGAACACTTCCTTCACCACCATGGGCTGAGAGGGAACAATTCCTGCACCACGATGGGCTGAGAGGGAACACTGCCTGCACGCACAATGGGCTGAGAGTGAACACTTCCTGCACCACCCACCATGGGCTGAGAAGGAACACGTCCTGCACCACCATGGGCTGTCGTGCACCATGGGCTGAGAGGAACACTTCCTCCACCACCCACCATGGGCTGAGAAGGAACACGTCCTGCACCACCATGGGCTGTCGTGCACCATGGGCTGAGAGGGAACACTTCCTGCACCACCATGGGCTGAGAGGGAACACTTCCTGCACGCACCATGGGCTGAGATGAAACACTTCCTGCACCACTATGGGCTGAGATGAAACACTTCCTGCACCACCATGGGCTGAGAGGGAACACTTCCTGCACCACCATGGGCTGAGAGGGAACACTTCCTGCACCACTATGGGCTGAGAGGGAACACTGTCTGCACGCACCATAGGTTGAGAGGGAACACTTCCTGTACCACCATGGGCTGAGAGGGAACACTTCCTGCACACACCATGGGCAGCGAGGGAACACTTCCTGCACCACCATGGGCTGAGAGGAAACACTTCCTGCACCACCATGGGCTGAGAGGAAACACTTCCCACCATGGGCTGAGAGGGAACACTTCCTTCACGCACAATGGGGTGAGAGGGAACACATTCTGCACCACCATGGGCTGAGAGGGAACACTTCCCACCATGGGCTGAGAGGGAACACTTCCTGCACCACCATTGGCTGAGAGGGAACACTTCCTGCACCACCATGGGCTGAGAGGAAATACTTCCTTCATGCTCCATGGGCTGAGAGGGAACAATTCCTGCACCACCATGGGCTGGGAGGGAACACTTCCTGCACCACCATGGGCTGAGAGGGAACACTTACTGCACCACCATGGGCAGCGAGGGAACACTTCCTGCACCACCATGGGCTGAGAGGAAACACTGCAAAAGAACAAACCTTCCCTCACATGTATACCTCTAACATTGGCTATAAGTCCATACTTCAAGAAAACCCACAGACCAACGATATTTTTATAGAAAAATAATTTTTTTTAATTCATGCATTTATCAAAATATATTTTTTTCATAGTATTTTATGTATTTATATTCATATTCTTCGCACAGAATTCAATAAAAACACGACAGAAGCCCAACATCATGACATATAAGGGTACCTATGAGTAAATAGACATGAAACCACCCCAGCCACCACATACAAAGGATCTAACAATACAAAGCAAAAAGCCATACAAAACAGATAAAAAACAGTACATACAACAAAATTGACAAAGGCAAAGAAAGCGCCGACGCGCGTTTCGGAGATCCCAAATATATATCAAACTCCTTCTTCAGGGCGCACTTTATTTAATCATTATGAAGTTGACCATCATCTTGACTGTAAACACTAATTCTCATCAATTTGATGTAGATATGTTCGAAAAATTAAATTAAAGGGCTTCAATCACAATAAAATATTGGTTCCAAATGGGTTCCAATACACACACCGGTCAAATGGGCATAAGCGGTACACGCCACCACCAGTCAATGTTCATAAAACAGATAAAAAGTAGAATTCCCTTGAGAAGTAATACAGAGAATTTACTTAAAAGATTATATATAGACAGTTGAGGTATCGTGGAGCCACAAAGGACATAGCGACAATCTATATAGGCGTGATGTCTCTAAATTGCCGAGTACCGCATTCAGCACTGAGCTAATAGGGTCAGGTACCACCGAGGAAACTGTCTCCTCGTGTACGATCATGGATGTATCGTCCTATTTCTACACCGCGGGGTCCCAAGTAGTAAACTCAACTTCCATGGGCTGAGAGGGAACACTTCCTGCACCACCATGGGCTGAGAGGGAACACTTCCTGCACCACCATGGCCTGGAAGGGAAAACTTCCTGCACCACCATGGGCTGTAAGGGAACACTTCTTTCACCACCATGGGCTGAGAGGGCACACTTCCTGCACCACCATGGGCTGAGAGGGAATACTTCCTCCGCCACCCACCATGGGCTGAGAGGGAACACTTCCTACACGCACCATGGGCTGAGATGAAACTCTGCCTGCACGCACCATGGGCTGAGATGAAACACTTCCTGCACCACCATGGGCTGAGAGGGAACACTTCCTGCACCACCATGGGCTGAGAGGGAACACTTACTGCACCAGAATGGGCTGAGAGGGAACACTTCCCACCATGGGCAGAGAGGAACACTTCCTACATGCACCATGGGCTGAGAGGAAAACTTCCTGCATCACCATGGGCTGAAAGGGAACACTTCCTTCACCACCATGGGCTGAGAGGGAACAATTCCTGCACCACGATGGGCTGAGAGGGAACACTGCCTGCACGCACAATGGGCTGAGAGTGAACACTTCCTGCACCACCCACCATGGGCTGAGAAGGAACACGTCCTGCACCACCATGGGCTGTCGTGCACCATGGGCTGAGAGGAACACTTCCTCCACCACCCACCATGGGCTGAGAAGGAACACGTCCTGCACCACCATGGGCTGTCGTGCACCATGGGCTGAGAGGGAACACTTCCTGCACCACCATGGGCTGAGAGGGAACACTTCCTGCACGCACCATGGGCTGAGATGAAACACTTCCTGCACCACTATGGGCTGAGATGAAACACTTCCTGCACCACCATGGGCTGAGAGGGAACACTTCCTGCACCACCATGGGCTGAGAGGGAACACTTCCTGCACCACTATGGGCTGAGAGGGAACACTGTCTGCACGCACCATAGGTTGAGAGGGAACACTTCCTGTACCACCATGGGCTGAGAGGGAACACTTCCTGCACACACCATGGGCAGCGAGGAACACTTCCTGCACCACCATGGGCTGAGAGGAGACACTTCCTGCACCACCATGGGCTGAGAGGAAACACTTCCCACCATGGGCTGAGAGGGAACACTTCCTTCACGCACAATGGGGTGAGAGGGAACACATTCTGCACCACCATGGGCTGAGAGGGAACACTTCCCACCATGGGCTGAGAGGAACACTTCCTGCACCACCATTGGCTGAGAGGGAACACTTCCTGCACCACCATGGGCTGAGAGGAAATACTTCCTTCATGCTCCATGGGCTGAGAGGAACAATTCCTGCACCACCATGGGCTGGGAGGGAACACTTCCTGCACCACCATGGGCTGAGAGGGAACACTTACTGCACCACCATGGGCTGAGCTGAGAGGGAACACTTCCTGCACCACCATGGGCTGAGCTGAGAGGGAACACTTCCTGCACCAGCATGGGCTGAGCGGGAACACTTCCTGCACCACCATGGGCTGAGAGGGAACAATTCCTGCATCACCATTTGCTGAGAGGGAACACTTTCTGCACCACCATGGGCTGAGAGGAAATACTTCCTTCATGCACCATGGGCTAAGAGAGAACACTTCCTGCACCACCATGGGCTGAGCGGGAACACTTCCTGCACCACCATGGGCTGAGAGGGAACAATTCCTGCACCACCATGGGCTGAGAGGGAACACTTCCTGCAGCACCATGGGCTGAGAGGAACACTTCCTGCACCACCATGGGCTGAGCTGAGAGGGAACACTTCCTGCACCAGCATGGGCTCAGAGGGAACACTTCCTGTACCACCATGGGCTCAGAGGGAACACTTCCTGTACCACCATGGGCTGAGAGGGTACACTTCCTACATGCACCATGCGCTGAGAGTGAACACTTCCGGCACCACCATAGGCTGAGAGGGAACACTTCCTACATGCACCATTGGCTGAGAGGGCACACTTCCTGCACCACCATGGGCTGAGAGGGAACACTTCCTACATGCATAATGGGCTGATAGGGAACACTTACTGCACCACCATGGTCTCAGAGTTAACACTTCCTGCACCACCATGGGCTGAGAGGGAACATTTCGTGCATGCACCATGGGCTGAGAGGGAACTCTTCCTGCACTGCCATGGGCTGAGAGGGAATGTAGGAGAGGAGGATCTGCTTCACATGGGTACCCCCACTTTTTGCTGATGCTTCACTGTTTTTCGAATTTAGTCTGGCTGGGGCCCTGCTAATCAGAACCCCAGCCTAGCTGCTTCCTCTCTAAAATGGTTTTCACGTACCTTAGGTACATCTTTGATTGGAATCTGGAGTGCCCTTATAAGTCCCTAGTATATGGTATACTATGTACCCAGGGCATAGGTACCTCAGAGGCCTGCCAGGGGCTGAAGCATGTATTATGCCACCCTGGAAGGCCAGCCAAAATGACACCACAGGTCTGCTACTGCAGCCTGGGTAAGGTGGTGCATGCACCCCTTACTGTGATATAGGCTACCTATATCACTACCATTGCACACACATATAAACCTATAAGTCACTCCTATGGCAGGCCTTAACAATCCTGAAGGCAGAGTGCTTGGTTTTTATGAGAGGGTGCCCCTGCATGAGCAGAGCCCCTCTGCAGCGTTCGGAGTCCCTCCTCTGATGCTGTTTGTGGTACAGCCTGACCATATACTCTTAAGTGCATTATATCCTCGCGGTACAATGCTAACTTTGGGATGGCTGCACCAAAACATGTCGTGTTTGGTGTGAAACATCTTGGAATACTACTCCCCCGCCAGTCCTGGCGGCGGGGGTAGCATTCCACCCTTCTAGAGGGAGAGACATGTACCCACCGACCTACCCGGTAACTTCTTTACAGAGCCCTGGCATCACAAAATGGATGCTGCTGCCACAGACACGGGTCTGGCCTCCTGCGGCTGACTGAAACTCCGGCAGGGGAGGCCTGGACAATAGGTTTCCTGTCGAAAGGAGGTGTAACCACCTCCCCAGACAGGATAGTGTGTATTGGGGCTGGGCGGGAGCACTCTCTGGTGCTTTGAAGTCCTGCACTGGGGGCACATTTGGTGTCCCTGTGCATATGCCAGTTCAAACCGGTTGCAGGGGCTACCTGCCCCTGCTCTGGCGCGAAACTGGACAAAGGGAATGGGTGTAACCACCCCTCTTCCCTGACCCTCCCATAGGTGGGTCCCCAGAGTATGTCCAACCCCCTAACTTAGTATAAGTAAGGGACCCCAGTCCTTAGGACTGTAGATTACCCTGGACAAAACTCTGAAGCTGAATCCTGGACCTTCGACGCTCTACTTTAAGATTAGAGGACTGAAGAATCTCCCTTGGGGTCAAGGAGTGACTCCCCTGGTTGGCAGGCACCTAAGAAGCAATTGTCCGGTCTGCATCGCTGAAGCTCCCGCCGGACGCCGAAGTCTTTGCATCACCAGAGGTAGATTTCCAGACTTTGCCAAGACTGCCCTGAGTACCTAGCGAAGCTGAGGCCAGTAGCTGTCGTGGGTAACGTGGGACCGTGACCCCTAGACACCGAGAACGTTTGCAAGTGCATCCTCTTCCTGGTCTCCCACAAAGTTGTGCTTTGGGCTCCAAGTAGCCCCCGCTTCCAGCACTAACTGCACTGAATATCACTGGCCTCCACTCCACAAGTGTCCTGTAAGCCAGCTTCAAGTGCGTCCACTCGAGGCTCCTTTGCGGTCGCTAGTCCGTTGGCTAGTGGGCCCTCCCGAAGGTAACTCTTCTTCTGCTTGGGCTTTCCTGGTTGCTCCAGAGGTGCCCTGACTTACCCTCACTGGGTGAGTCCCCCAGACCCTGCTGGTCTGCATCAACGTCCTTTCTTCATTTCCACGTGACTTGCTGTTGCCAAGGCTTGTTGGGTCCAATCTGATCACCGACACTGCAGCAATCGACAAACTTCGTGGGACAGCTCGAATACAGCTCCTGTTTGTTGTCGACACCTCCTGGACCTCGTGGCTGAAGAGTCAAGACGACAGTCAACCTACCTGAAGCACCCGACATTGGTGGGCATCTGCTCATCGCCTTCCTGGTCACTGGCTAGTGACCCAGACTCTGTCCCCTCTGCTTTCAGGTTCTTCAGATCTTCAATCCACCCTTGGATCCACCCGAACACTTTCGACTTGTTCGCCAGCAGCCCTTTGCAGCAGATCACCATTGAAAACAACGACGAAACCCGACCCCGAAAGACACCTATGCACCCGGTTTCACTGGGTGAGGTAACTCGAGTACTCCGGTGCTCCCGTGGGTATTGACTCTAGAACAGCCTAGTTCTAAAGGGGTTTGCTCCAAGTCCTCCTCTAAGTGTCCTTTTTCTTTAAAACTCCAACCGCGACATTCCCCATAGAAGTCAACGGCGGCTCGCGGCTGTGTTCTCACACTGCCCGCGTCCCCCGTGGGTCCCCTGTGTCACTACCTTGGGTGGTTCCTTGAGGGCCAAGCACTTCTACAGGCTCTAGGCCTGGTGTCTAGCTCAGTCATAGTTCTTATACCACTTTATTGGTATATGGTTTGGTACGCCCCTAGGGCTCAAACGTGTATTTCTGCTATTACTGTTGATATTCGACTTGTAACTTATGTACTTCGAACTCTAGCTTCATAAAGAGACTAGAGGGGTGTGTTTAAGACTAAATACATATATTTTAAATATATACCTGGTGTGGTCCTCTTTCATTTGGTCACTCAAGAGATTATAGACTGGTAAAACAAGCTGCTTTACATTCCTTCAAGACTTAGCCTGAAGGCTGCTCTCCATAGCTACCACTAGGATAGCTTTCAATAAAGGTTGTCTTTAACCTATCTCCAATAAGGGGTTGTTTGGACTGGTGCAAGGTGCCCACTATAATTAGTGGACAGCATATACCAGGCCAACTTCTCACATTGGTGGCAGCGTGTGGGATTCCAGCTTGCTATTGTTTTACCAGATAATCTCAATTGAATTGATCAACTGAAAACCACTAAGGGTACCTAAGGTACATATAATTTAAGCTTAGAATAACAGTAAGTTCTACTGAACTTAGAGTTGTGTGTTAAGGGATAGCACACCCTTTCTACAACTCAAGAGAGTTTAGTAGGCCACACTAGAGTAGGTAGTGCATGTAGGAGAGTAGGATCTGCTTCACATGGGTACTGTGAGAAGTTGGCCTGGTATATGCTGTCCACTAATTATAGTGGGCACCTTGCACCAGTCCAAACAAGCTAGACACAAGGCCTAGAGCCTGTAGAAATGCTTGGACCGTAAGGAACCACCCAAGGTAGTGACACAGGGGACCCACGGGGAACGCGTGCAGTGTGAGAACACAGCCGCGAGCCGCCGTTGACTTCTATGGGGAATGTCGCGGTTGGAGTTTTAAAGAAAAAGGACACTTAGAGGAGGACTTGGAGCAAACCCCTTTAGAACTAGGTCGTTCTAGAGTCAATACCCACAGGAGCACCGGAGTACTCGAGTTACCTCACCCAGGGGAGCGCTGTGCATAGGTGTCTTTCGGGGTCGGGTTTCGTCGTCATTTTCAATGGCGATCTGCTGCAAAGTGCTGCTGGCGGCCAAGTCGAAAGTGTTCGGGTGGATCCAAGGGTGAATCGAAGATCTGAAGAACCTGAAATCAGAGGGGACAGAGTCTGGGTCAATAGCCAGTGACCAGGAAGGCGATGAGCAGATGCCCACCAGTGTCGGGTGCTTCAGGTAGGTTGACGGTCATCTTGACTCTTCAGCCACGAGGTCCAGGAGGTGTCGATGACAACCAGGAGCTGGATTCGAGCTGCCCCTCAACGTCTGTCAATTGCTGCGGTGTCGGCGACCGGATTGGACCCAACAAGCCTTGGCAACGGCAAGTCGCATAGAAACAAAGAAAGGACGATGTTGCAGACCAGCAAGGTCTGGGGGACTCACCCAGCGAGGGTAAGTCAGGGCACCTCTGGAGCAACCAGGAAAGCCCAAGGAGAAGAAGAGGTGCCTTCAGGAGGTCCCACTAGCCAACAGACTGGCGACCGCAAAGGAGCCTCGAGTGGACGCACTTGGAGCTGGCTCACAGGACACTCGTGGAGTGGAGGCCAGTGATCTTCGGTGCATTCGGTGCTGGAGGCGGGGGCTACTTGGAGCCCAAAGCACAACTTCGTGGGAGACCAGGAAGAGGATACAATTGCAAAAGTACTCGGTGTCCAGGGGTCACGGTCCCACGTTACCCACGACAGCTACGGGCCTCAGCTTTGCTGGGGACTCAGGGCAGCCTCGAGGAAGTCTGGAAATCTACTTCTGGTGATGCAAAGACTTCGGCGTCCGGTGGGAACTTCAGCGATGCAGACCGGACAATTGCTTCTTAGGTGCCTGCCAAGTCAGGGGGTTGGACATACTCTGGGGACCCACCTATGGGAGGGTCAGGGAAGAGGGGTGGTTACACCCATTCCCTTTGTCCAGTTTCGCACCAGAGCAGGGGCAGGTAGCCCCTGCAACCGGTTTGAACTGGCATATGCACAGGGACACCAAATGTGCCCCCAGTGCAGGACTTCAAAGCACCAGAGGGTGCTCCCGCCCAGCCCCAATACACACTATCCTGTCTGGGGAGGTGGTTACACCTCCCTGTGACAGGAAACCTATTGTCCAGGCCTCCCCTGCCGGAGTTTCAGTCAGCAGCAGGAGGCCAGACCCGTGTCTGTGGCAGCGGCATCCATTTTGTGATGCCAGGGCTCTGGAAAGAAGTTACCCGGTAGCCCGGTGTGTACATGTCTCTCCTCTAGAAGGGTGGAATGCTACCCCGCCGCCAGAATTGGTGGGGGGTAGTATTCCAAGATGTTTGACACCAAACACGACATGTTTCTGTGCAGCCATCCCAAAGTTAGCATTTACCGCGAGGATATAATGCACTTAAGAGTATATGGTCAGGCTGCACCACAAACAGCATCAGAGGATTGACTCCGAACGCTGCAGAGGGGCCCTGCTCATGCAGGGCACCCTCTCACATAAAAACCAAGCACTCTGCCTTCAGGATTGTAAAGGCCTGCCATAGGAGTGACTTATAGGTTTATATGTGTGTGCAATGGTAGTGATATAGGTAGCATATACCACTGTAAGGGGTGCAATGCACCACCTTACCCAGGCTGCAGTAGCAGACCTGTGGTGTCATTTTGGATGGCCTTCCAGGGGTGGCACAATACATGCTGCAGCCCCTGGTAGGCCTCTGAGGTACCTATGCCCTGGGTACATAGTATACCATATACTAGGGACTTATAAGGGCACTCCAGATCCCAATCAAAGATGTACCTAAGGTACATGGAAACCATTTTAGAGAGGAAGCAGCTAGGCTGGGGTTCTGATTAGCAGGGCCCCAGCCAGACTAAAGTCGAAAAACAGTGAAGCATCAGCAAAAAGTGGGGGTACCCATGTGAAGCAGATCCTACTCTCCTACACAACCCCCCAAACGCAGGGACATTAAACTAACCTTGACCAGTTGAGTCTTCATGTTCTAAGTGGAAATACCTAGAGAGTCCATCTGCATTGGCATGGTTACTCCCAGGTCTATGTTCCACTGTAAAGTCCATCCCCTGTAGGGAAATGGACCACCTAAGCAGTTTGGGGTTTTCACCCTTCATTTGTTTTAGCCATAGGAGGGGCTTGTGGTCTGTTTGAACAAGGAAGTGAGTACCAAACAAGTATGGCCTCAACTTCTTCAGAGCCCAAACCACAGCAAAGGCCTCCTCTCTATGGCTGACCAACGTTTCTCTCTAGGGGTCAGCCTTCTGCTAATAAAAGCTACTGGCTGATCCTGACCTTCATCATTCAATTGTGATAGTACAGCCCCTGCCCCCAATTCAGATGCATCTGTTTGGACAATGAACTTCTTGGAGTAATCAGGACTCTGGAGAATGGGAGCAGTGCACATGGCTTGCTTCAGGTCATCAAATGCCTTTTGACAGCTAGCTGTCCACTGAACCTTCTTGGGCATTTTCTTGGAAGTTAAGTCATTCAGGGGTGTCACTATTGATCCATACCCCTTGACAAATCTCCTATAGTACCCAGTCAGGCCTAAAAAGGCTCTCACCTGAGTCTGGGTGGTTGGAGCAACCCAGTCCATGATGGTCTGGATTTTGCTCTGCAGTGGTTGAACCTGGCCTCCACCTACAAGGTGGCCTAGGTACACAACCTGACTCTGCCCTATCTGGCACTTGGTGGCCTTGATAGTGAGGCCTGCCTTTTGCAGGGCCTCCAAAACATTTCTGAGGTGGACCAGGTGATCCTCCCAGGTGGAGCTAAAGACAGCAATATCATCTAGATATGCTACACTGTAGGCCTCCAGACCTGTGAGGACTGTATTCACCAACCTCTGAAAAGTGGCAGGTGCATTCTTCAGACCAAAGGGCATTACCACAAATTGATAATGCCCACTAGGGGTTGAGAATGCTGTCTTTGGCTTTGCATCATCAGCTAGCCTGATCTGCCAGTAGCCAGCTGTCAGGTCAAATGTGCTTAGATACTTGGCTGAGGCCAAAGTGTCTATTAGCTCATCTGCCCTGGGTATTGGATGGGCATCAGTCCTAGTGACTGCATTGAGACCCCTGTAGTCCACACAAAACCTCATCTCTCTTTTCCCACCACTGGTGTGAGGTTTTGTCACAAGGACCACTGGACTAGCCCAAGGGCTATCTGAGGGTTCAATAACTCTGTTCCCCCGCTGCCCCCATTGCATTGTGTCCATTTTTCTTTCTGTTTCCCTCGCTGCCCCCATTGCATTGTGTCCATTTTTCTTTCTGTTTCCCCCGCTGCCCCCATTGCATTGTGTCAATTTTTCTTTCTGTTTCCCTCGCTGCCCCCATTGCATTGTGTCCATTTTTCTTTCTGTTTCCCTCGCTGCCCCCATTGCATTGTGCCCTTTTTGCCTTCTGTACCCCTCGCTGCCTCTCTCCACTCCCGCCGCTGCGTCCCTGCGGCCCCGCCCCCTGACTGCCCATTCGCTGCCCCTGCCTCCCAGCTGCTCCTCCCTCCCACCTCCCCATATATGGCGGCCGCTGCGCGGTGAGGAGAGCGACCCTTGACCTTACCAGGTAGGTCGCTCCCCCACCACACAGCTCCGCCTGTGGTGTCCTGCCCGCTGCTGGTAAGCTCGCCCCTCTGCTTGTGGCCTCGGTGCCCGTTTTCCGTCTGTTTCCCTCGCTGCCCCCATTGCATTGTGTCCATTTTTCTTTCTGTTTCCCCCGCTGCCCCCATTGCATTGTGTCTATTTTTCTTTCTGTTTCCCTCGCTGCCCCCATTGCATTGTGTCCATTTTTCTTTCTGTTTCCCCCGCTGCCCCCATTGCATTGTATCCATTTTTCTTTCTGTTTCCCTCGCTGCCCCCATTGCTTTGTGCCCACTTTGCCTTCTGTTTCCCTCGCTGCCCCCATTCTCACTGTGTCCTTTTTTTTCTCTCTGTTCCCCCGCTGCCCTCATTGCATTGTGTCCATTTTTCTTTCTGTTTCCCTCGCTGCCCCCATTGCATTGTGTCCATTTTTCTTTCTGTTTCCCCCGCTGCCCCCATTGCATTGTGTCCATTTTTCTTTCTGTTTCCCCCGCTGCCCCCATTGCATTGTGCCCACTTTGCCTTCTGTTTCCTTCGCTACCCCCACTCTCACTGTGTCCTTTTTTTCTCTCTGTTCCCCGCTGCCCCCATTGCATTGTGTCCATTTTTCTTTCTGTTTCCCTCGCTGCCCCCATTGCATTGTGTCCATTTTTCTTTCTGTTTCCCTCGCTGCCCCCATTGCATTGTGCCCTTTTTGCCTTCTGTACCCCTCGCTGCCTCTCTCCACTCCCGCCGCTGCGTCCCCTGCGGCCCCGCCCCCCGGACTGCCCATTCGCTGCCCCTGCCTCCCAGCTGCTCCTCCCTCCCACCTCCCCATATATGGCGGCCGCTGCGCGGTGAGGAGAGCAACCCTTGACCTTACCAGGTAGGTCGCTCCCCCACCACACAGCTCCGCCTGTGGTGTCCTGCCTGCTGCTGCTGCTGGTAAGCTCGCCCCTCTGCTTGTGGCCTCGGTGCCCGTTTTCCGTCTGTTTCCCTCGCTGCCCCCATTGCATTGTGTCCATTTTTCTTTCTGTTTCCCCCGCTGCCCCCATTGCATTGTGTCCATTTTTCTTTCTGTTTCCCTCGCTGCCCCCATTGCATTGTGTCCATTTTTCTTTCTGTTTCCCCCGCTGCCCCCATTGCATTGTGTCCATTTTTCTTTCTGTTTCCCTCGCTGCCCCCATTGCATTGTGCCCACTTTGCCTTCTGTTTCCCTCGCTGCCCCCATTCTCACTGTGTCCTTTTTTTTCTCTCTGTTCCCCCGCTGCCCCCATTGCATTGTGTCCATTTTTCTTTCTGTTTACCTCGCTGCCCCCATTGCATTGTGTCCATTTTTCTTTCTGTTTCCCTCGCTGCCCCCATTGCATTGTGCCCTTTTTGCCTTCTGTACCCTCGCTGCCTCTGTCCACTCCCGCCGCTGCGTCCCTGCGGCCCCGCCCCCTGACTGCCCATTCGCTGCCCCTGCCTCCCAGCTGCTCCTCCCTCCCACCTCCCCATATATAGGCGGCCGCTGCGCGGCCGCGCCGCTGGCGCGCCATTGGCGCGCCTAAGGCAAGCCCGTCTGCGCCCGTCCGCGCCTGGACCGCGCCCAGCGCCAGACCCCCTGGGCCGTGCGCCCCCGCTCCAGCCTCGAGGACCGACGCCGATACGATGCCACCACACTCCACGCTCTCAACCCCGGACGGACGCACAACTGCTTCAAGGCCGCACCGAAACGCACCCATGGTCCCTTCACCTGCCGGAACTGCAGCTACACCAGCCTCAGAACCACCGAGGCGCCCGCCAAGAAGGACCTCAACCACCTCCGATGCATCCTACTGAACACCCGCTCCGCACGCAAACACGCCGTCGAGCTCTGGGACCTGCTCGACACATCATCACCAGACGTCGCCTTCCTGACAGAGACCTGGATGAACGACTCCTCCGCCCCCGACATCGCCATAGCCATCCCAGACGGCTATAAGATCACCGTCAGAGACTGCGTCAACGCAGTAGGAGGAGGAATCGCCATCGTCCACAAGAACACAATCAGGGTCTCGACCAGCACCGACAACACTCTCAGCACCGCCGAACACATGCACTTCCAGATCCACACGGACCCCAACACCACCCTTAGAGGCACCCTTGTCTACAGACCCTCTGGGCCCCGACCCCAGTTCAGCGACTCCATCGCCGACTTCATCAGCACGCACGCCCTGACCTCTACCGACTACATCCTCCTCGGAGACCTGAACTTTCACCTGGAGAACAACAACGACAGCAACTCCACCACCCTGATCGACAACCTCGCCAACCTCGGTCTGAGCCAGCTCGTCACAACACCGATCCATTCCGCCGGCCACACGCTTGACCCCATCTTCTCCTCAAGCTCCCACGTCTCCTTCAGCCACACCACGGAACTCCTCTGGACCGACCACCGCTGCATCCATTTCACCTTCCAGAAACCCACCACACACCACCGCACCCAACAGATCCCACGCCGCTGCTGGAGCAAAGTCACCGAAGACCAACTACGGGCAACCCTCGCTCTCAGCCCTCCCTCCGACCCATCCAACACCGACGACGCTGCCTACAACCTCAGACGATGGATGGACGACTGTGCCAACACCCTCGCCCCGCTGAAAAAACTCACCTACAGTGACACCACCAAAAGAGCCAGCTGGTTCACCTCGGAACTCCTAGCTTCCAAGCGTACCTGCCGGAAACTAGAGAAGAAATGGCACAGTGATAAGACACCGGACAGCCACGCAGCCCACAAAGACGCCATCCGTAACCACCACCACCTCATCAAGTCCGCCAAGAGAATCTCCTTCAAAGACCGCCTCGACAATAACGCACACAACAGCAAGGAGCTTTTCAACATCGTGAAGGAACTCTCCAACCCCAGCTCCAACACCAACGACATCCCGCCGTCGCAACCCTTGTGCGATTCCCTCGCCACCTTCTTTCACCGCAAGATCGCCGACATCCACGACAGCTTCAACACCCAGACAGCCCCAACTAAGATCGATGCACCAGACCCGCCGCACACCATCGACCACGACCCCCTGCCAGCCTGGGCCAGCGTGAACATCGAGGACACCATCAAGACCATGAGCACAATACACTCCGGCTCCCCGTCAGACCCTTTCCCGCACCACATCTTCAACAAAGCCAGCAGCTCCATCGCACCCCACCTGTGCAACATCATCAATCTCTCCTTCGAGACCGCGACCTTCCCAGAGAGCTGGAAACACGCAGAGATCAACGCCCTACTTAAAAAACCCAAGGCGGACCCGAGAGACCTCAAGAACTTCCGGCCCATCTCCCTGCTTCCGTTCCCAGCCAAGATCATCGAGAAGATCGTCAACAAACAGCTAACCCGATACCTCGAAGAAAACAGCATCCTGGACCCATCCCAATCGGGGTTCCGCAGCAACCACAGCACTGAGACTGCCCTCATCGCCGCCACCGACGACATCAGGATCCTGCTGGACAACGGTGAGACCGCAGCCCTCATCCTGCTGGACCTCTCCGCCGCCTTCGACACTGTCTGCCACCGTACTCTACGCGCACGCCTCCACGACGCAGGGATCCGAGACAAGGCCCTGGAATGGGCCACCTCCTTCCTCGCCGGCAGAACCCAGAGAGTCCGCCTCCCACCATTCCGATCCGAAGCCTCCGAGATCATCTGCGGCGTACCCCAGGGATCGTCCCTCAGCCCAACACTGTTCAACATCTACATGGCCCCGCTCACACGCATCGCCAGACAGCACGACCTCAACATAATCTCCTACGCCGACGACACTCAACTGATCCTCTCCCTCACCAAGGACCCCCTCGCCGCCAAATCCAACCTCCATGAAGGAATGAAGGCCGTCGCCGATTGGATGAAGATCAGCCGACTAAAACTGAACACGGAGAAGACAGAGGTCCTCATCCTCGGCTCCAACCCCTCAGCCTGGGATGACTCCTGGTGGCCAACGACGCTTGGAGCAGCCCCGACACCTACCGACCACGCACGCAACCTGGGAGTCATCCTCGACTCAACGCTCTCCATGGCCAAGCAAGTCAACGCAGTCTCATCCTCCTGCTTCAACACCCTCCGCATGCTTCGCAAGATCTACAGGTGGATCCCGACAGACACAAGAAGAACAGTCACCCAGGCCCTCGTCAGCAGCAGACTTGACTATGGGAACGCCCTCTACGCGGGAGCCCCGGCCAAGCTCATCAAGCGACTGCAACGCATACAAAACGCCTCCGCACGCCTGATCCTCGATGTACCACGCCACAGCCACATCACCCCCCACCTGAGGAACCTGCACTGGCTCCCCGTCGACAGGAGAATCTCCTTCAAACTCCTCATCCACGCACACAAGGCACTCCACAAGACTGGCCCAGCCTACCTCAACAGACGACTCCTCTTCTACGTCCCCAACCGCCAACTCCGCTCCGCCGACCTCTCCCTCGCCACCGTCCCTCGCATTCGAAGAACCACCACCGGCGGCAGATCCTTCTCCCACCTCGCCGCCAAGAACTGGAACACCCTTCCACTAAGCCTACGACAGACCCAAGACCTGCTGACCTTCAGGAGGCTACTCAAGACCTGGTTGTTCGACCAGTAGCAGCACCCCCCCTTTTTTTCCCCAGCGCCTTGAGACCCTCGCGGGTAAGTAGTGCGCTTTACAAATTCTGTGATTGATTGATTGAATAACTCCCAAATCCAACATTTTCTGGACTTCTGTCCTGATACAGTCCCTGACATGGTCAGGTTGCCTACAAATCTTATTTTTAATAGGCAGACTGTCCCCAGTGTCCACTTCATGAGTGCACCAGGTGGTCTGACTTGGAGTCAGAGAGAACATATGTCTGTACTGATTGAGCACTTGTCTGCAATCAGTTTGCTGCTGAGCAGTGAGGCTGCCTGCCAAGGCTACACCATCCACTGACCCATCATCAGGGTTCTGTGAGAGCAGGTCAGGGAGTGGGTCACTCTCTTCCTCCTGTCCCTCATCAGTAGCCATGAGCAAACCCATGTCTGCCCTGCCCACATATGGTTTCAGTCTGTTGACATGGAGAACCCTGTGGGGACTCCTGGGTGTTCCTAGGTCTACTAAGTAGGTAACCTCACCCTTCTGTTCAACAATGGTATGGGGTCCACTCCACTTGTCTTGGAGAGCTGCTGGGGCCACTGGCTCCAGCACCCACACCTTCTGTCCTGGCTGGTAAACAGTCAGTACAGCCTTTTGGTCATGCCAGGCTTTTTGCAGTTCCAGGCTAGCCTCAAGGTTTTAAGTTGCCTTTTTCATGTATTCAGCCATCCTGGAGCGGAGACCAAGTACATAGTCCACTATGTCTTGCTTTGGGGGCTTGAGAGGTAACTCCCATCCTTCCTTCACCAAGCACAATGGACCCCTGACAGGGTGACCAAACAAAAGTTCAAAAGGGCTGTAGCCAACCCCCTTTTGAGGCAACTCCCTGTATACAAACAAAAGGCAGGGCAAGAGTATGTCCCATCTTCGCCTAAGCTTTTCTGGGAGCCCTTTAATCATGCCCTTTAAGGTTTTGTTGAATCTCTCAACTAAACCATTGCATTGTGGGTGATAGGGTGTGGTGAACTTGTAAGTCACTCCACACTCCTTCCACATTGCCTTCAAGTATCCAGACATAAAGTTTGCACCCCTGTCTGATACAACCTCCTTAGGGAAGCCTACTCTTGAGAAAATTCCCAGGAGGGCTCTTGCCACCACAGGTGCTGTAGTGGTCCTGAGGGGAATAGCCTCTGGGTACCTAGTGGCATGGTCCACCACCACTAGGATAAACCTGTGCCCAGATGCTGTTTGGGGATCCATGGGACCAACAATATCAATCCCCACTCTTTCAAAGGGAACCCCCACCACAGGTAGTGGTATCAGGGGGGCCTTTGTGGCGCCACCTGCCTTCCCACTGGCTTGGCAGGTTACACAGGAGCGACAAAACTCCTTGGTGTCTTCAGACATGTGGGGCCAGTGAATGTGAGGGACAATTCTGTCCCAAGTCTTGTTCTTGCCCAGGTGACTTGCTAGAGGAATGTCATGGGCTAGGGTCAATAGGAAGCCCCTGAAGTTCAGAGGTATAACCAACCTCCTGGTGGCACCAGGCTTGGGGTCTCTACACTCTGAGTACAAGAGTCCATCATCCCAATACACTTTATGGGGACCACTAGCATTCCCAGCAGCCTCAGCAGCAGCTTGCTGTCTGAGGGGTTCAAGAGAGGGGCAGCTCTGCTGCTCCTGGCTCAGATCTGCCCTGGAAGGGCCCCCTGTCCCAAGAACTCAACCTGGTCAGGTTCAAGTTCCTCTGGGACAGTTCCTTCCTCAGGACTGAGATCATCCCCCTCAAGAGACTGATCTCCTTCTGAGCCAAGGGGGAAGGCACTGCCTTAACCCTACTACTCCTCCTCTTGGAGGGCACTTGGTCCATTGTTCCAGGATCCAAGGCCTGTTCAGTGTTAGACATTTTGCTCTGTGACCTGGTCACAGCAAACACATCTGCAGGGATCCCCAGCATTTCTGCATGGGTCCTGAGCTCCACTTCTGCCCAAGCTGAAGTTTAAAGATCATTGCCAAGCAAGCATTCAACTGGTAGGTTTGCACTCACCACAACCTTCTTAAGGCCAGTTACCCCTCCCCAGGAGAAGTTAACAACTGCCAGAGTATGGTCTGTTCTGACATTGCTAGCATTGGTCACTTGGTACATTTCACCAAGTATAATCTGCCCAGGATCCACAAGGTCTTGTGTCACCATGGTGACACTCGCCCCTATGTCCCTAAATGCCAAAGCCTCTTTTCCATTGATTAATGGCTGTTGCCTGTACTTGCCCAGATTACTGGGACTCACAGAGGAGGTCACATCCATGCCTCCATCACAGACTAGGACAGCCTGAGTGAGTTCTCTGACTAGGCCAGAGCTCATCTCATTACCCAGGGTCAACCCTACTAAACCCTTGGCCTGTGTACTCCCACCACCAATTGTAACTGCACTAGGGGGAACAGGTGCCTTAGGGGCATTGGTGGGGGCTGGAATAGAGTCTTTGGACTTGGTGCAATCACTGGTCCAGTGTGTCTTTTGCTTACAGACTTTGCACCATGGTTTCTTTTGGCCTCTTCCCTTGTTAGACTGTGAATCCCCACCTGAAGAAGATTTTTGGGGGCCTTGTGAAGACTTCTGGTCTTTACCCTTCTCCCCACCCTTATCAGAGTTTTTAGAATCTTGCTTCTTAGGGTCACCACGTTGGTTCTGTACCTTCTGCCTCACCCTGGTTCGGACCCATTTGTCTGCCTTCTTTCCCAATTCTTGGGGAGAGGTCAGATCAGAGTCCACCAGGTACTGATGCAACAGCTGATTTTGACAGTTATTAAGAAACTGCTCCCTCATGATAAGATTGTACAATCCTGTGAAGTCACATACCTTACTGCCCATCAACCAAGCTTCCAGAGCCTTAGCAGAACAATCAACAAAGTCCACCCAGTCTTGAGTCTGTGCTTTTGGGTATCTCTGAACTTTAACCTGTATTATTCAGTTGTTAGGCCAAACCCATCAATCAGAGCACTCTTCAAGACTTTGTAATTGTCAGCATCCTCTTCTCTAACAGTGAGGAGCTTATCTCTACCTTTGTCTGCAAAGGAGAGCCACAAGATTGCTGCCCACTGCTCCTGGGGGACCCTCTGTACTTTACAGGCCCTCTCCAGTGCAGTTATCCATTTGTGGATGTCATCCCCACTCTGGTAGGGAGGGACAACCTTGCTCAGGTTTCTATGGTCATAAGACCTTTCCCTATCTCTGGGGAAATTGCTGCCACCATGGGACTCTAGTCCCATCTTTTTCTCTGTCTATAGAGATCTAGGGACTCCCTGTCTATAGCCAACTGCTGTTTTCTGAGCTCAAGCTGGGCTTGTTCATACTGAAGCAGTCTCTTTCTCCTCTCATGAGAGGATTCCCTCCTATGAGAGGAGACAGAGGTCCCTACTGAGGTGTCAGAGTGGTTAGACTCCTGAGAAGGAGATCTAGACCTTCTGGGCACACTCACAACTCTTCCTGGGGGGACAAAGGGGAGGTCATTCTGGGCCTCCTCCTCATCCTCAGGAGTAGCTGCATTGTCCAGGTCAGGATCATTGTCATCCCCCTGGCCAGTTTCAGAGGTCAGGTCCTGGGCATTTTCATCCCTGGCCCCTCCCTCATCTTCTGCCCCACCCTCTCTGCCTACCCTTTCAGACTTTAGGGGTCTTCTAAGATCATCTAGCAGAAGCATCTCCAAGAGACGTTGGGTGTTGGCACTTTTGCCTGTCTTCAACTTCCTAACTTTGCACAACTCTCTTAATTCCAAGAATGAGAGGTTGTCATATCTGGATGGCAGGAGCTCACTGGTTCCTGGCAGTGAAGACATTACTAGTGTGGTGTGGTGTATGCACTACCTACTCTAGTGTGGCCTACTAAACTCTCTTGAGTTGTAGAAAGGGTGTGCTATCCCTTAACACACAACTCTAAGTTCAGTAGAACTTACTGTATCCTAATCTTGAATTATATGTACCTAAGGTACCCTTAGGGGTTTTCGGTTGATCAATTCAATTGAGATTATCTGGTAAAACAATAGCAAGCTGGAATCACACACGCTGCACACCAATGTGAGAAGTTGGCCTGGTATATGCTGTCCACTAATTATAGTGGGCACCTTGCACCAGTCCAAACAACCCCTTATTGGAGATAGGTTAAAGACAACCTTTATTGAAAGCTATCCTAGTGGTAGCTATGGAGAGCAGCCTTCAGGCTAAGTCTTGAAGGAATGTAAAACAGCTTGTTTTACCAGTCTATAATCGCTTGAGTGACCAAATGAAAGAGGACCACACCAGGTATATATATAAAATATATGTATTTAGTCGTAAACACACCCCTCTAGTCTCTTTATGAGGCTAGAGTTCGAAGTACATAAGTTACAAGTCAGTTATCAACAGTAATAGCACAAATACACGTTTGAGCCCTAGGGGCGTACCAAACCATATACCAATAAAGTGGTACAAGAACCACGACTGAGCTAGACACAAGGCCTAGAGCCTGTAGAAATGCTTCGACCACAAGGAACCACCCAAGGTAGTGACACAGGGGACCCACGGGGGAAGCGTGTAGTGTGAGAACACAGCCGCGAGCCGCCGTTGACTTCTATGGGAATGTCGCGGTTGGAGTTTTAAAGAAAAAGGACACTTAGAGGAGGACTTGGAGCAAACCCCTTTAGAACTAGGTCGTTCTAGAGTCAATACCCACGGGAGTACCGGAGTACTCGAGTTACCTCACCCAGGGGAGCCGGGTGCATAGGTGTCTTTCGGGGTCGGGTTTCGTCGTCGTTTTCAACGGTGATCTGCTGCAAAGTGCTGCTGGCGGCCAAGTCGAAAGTGTCCGGGTGGATCCAAGGGTGGATCGAAGATCTGAAGAACCTGAAAGCAGATGGGACAGAGTCTGGGTCACTAGCCAGTGACCAGGAAGGCGATGAGCAGATGCCCACCGGTGTCGGGTGCTTCAAGTAGGTTGACAGTCATCTTGACTCTTCAGCCACGAGGTCGAGGAGGCGTCGACGACAACCAGGAGCTGGATTCGAGCTGACCCACAACGTCTGTCGATTGCTGCTGTGTCAGTGACCGGATTGGACCCAACAAGCCTTGGCAACGGCAAGTGTTGTAGAAACAAATAAAGGACGATGTTGCAGACCAGCAAGGTCTGGGGGACTCACCCAGCAAGGGTAAGTCAGGGCACCTCTGGAGCAACCAGTAAAGCCCAAGCAGAAGAAGAGTTGCCTTCGGGAGGGCCCACTAGCCAACGGACTAGCGACCGCAATTGAGCCTCAAGTGGACACACTTGGAGCTGGCTCACAGGACACTCGTGGAGTGGAGGCCAGTGATCTTCGGTGCAGTTGGTACTGGAGGCGGGGGCTACTTGGAGCCCAAAGCACAACTTCGTGGAAGACCAGAAAGAGGATGCACTTGCAAAAGTAGTCGGTGTCCAGGGGTCACGGTCCCACGTTACCCACGACAGCTACGGGCCTCAGCTTTGCTGGGGACTCAGGGCAGCCTCGGGGAAGTCTGGAAATCCACTTCTGGTGATGCAAAGACTTTGGCATCCAGCGGGAGCTTCAGCGATGCAGACCGGACAATTGCTTCTTAGGTACCTGCCAAGCAGGGGAGTCACTCCTTGACCCCAAGGGAGATTCTTCAGTCCTCTAATCTTAAAGTAGAGTATCGAAGGTCCAGGATTCGGCATCAGAGTTTCGTCCAGGGTCATCTAAAGTCCTAAGGACTGGGGTCCCATACTTATACAAAGTCAGGGGGTTGGACATACTCTGGGGACCCACCTATGGGAGGGTCAGGGAAGAGGAGTGGTTACACCCATTCCCTTTGTCCAGTTTCGCACCAGAGCAGGGGCAGGTAGCCCCTGCAACCGGTTTGAACTGGCATATGCACAGGGACACCAAATGTGCCCCCAGTGCAGGACTTCAAAGCACCAGAGGGTGCTCCCGCCCAGCCCTAATACACACTATCCTGTCTGGGGAGGTGGTTACATCTCCCTGTGACAGAAAACCTATTGTCCAGGCCTCCCATGCCGGAGTTTCAGTCAGCAGCAGGAGGCCAGACCCGTGTCTGTGGCAGCGGCATCCATTTTGTGATGCCAGGGCTCTGGAAAGAAGTTACCGGATAGCCCGGTGTGTACATGTCTCTCCCTCTAGAAGGGTGGAATGCTACCCCCGCCGCCAGAATTGGCGGGGGGGGTAGTATTCCAAGATGTTTGACACCAAACACGACATGTTTCTGTGCAGCCATCCCAAAGTTAGCATTTACCGCGAGGATATAATGCACTTAAGAGTATATGGTTAGGCTGCACCACAAACAGCATCAGAGGTTTGACTCCGAACGCCGCAGAGGGGCCCTCTCACATAAAAACCAAGCACTCTGCCTTCAGGATTGAAAAGGCCTGCCATAGGAGTGACTTATAGGTTTATATGTGTGTGCAATGGCAGTGATATAGGTAGCCTATATCACAGTAAGGGGTGCATGCACCACCTTACCCAGGCTGCAGTAGCAGACCTGTGGTGTCATTTTGGCTGGCCTTCCAGGGGTGGCATAATACATGCTTCAGCCCCTGGCAGGCCTCTGAGGTACCTATGCCCTGGGTACATAGTATACCATATACTAGGGACTTATAAGGGCACTCCAGATTCCAATCAAAGATGTACCTAAGGTACATGGAAACCATTTTAGAGAGGAAGCAGCTAGGCTGGGGTTCTGATTAGCAGGGCCCCAGCCAGACTAAAGTCGAAAAACAGTGAAGCATCAGCAAAAAGTGGGGGTACCCATGTGAAGCAGATCCTACTCTCCTACAGTGACCAGTCAACCTTTGCAAAGGGCCCTCCACTTTGCAGCAACACACGCCACATTTTTGGGTAACTTTTGATCCGTTTGAGCTACAAACAATTTATTAGTTAAATCATCAGATTAAGCAGCAGATGATGTTTTATGAGGCAAGTATGGCAGAGCCATAATTATGTGGAAAACATTTACAAACTAGGATATTTTTTATTCATGTTTGAACTGCTCTTGTGGAAAAAGGGAGGAGAAGTGCTGATGACAGAAACTGTACGGCTCGGAGACAAATGGCTTGTGCTTCCACTTTAAAGCGTAATTGACACATTCTGTGATTGGAAACATATCCCACTTTGTGAATGTATTTTAATGTCAATAACTCATTTTAAACCTTAAACAAACATGTGTATCCATTAGTGGAATTAAATAACGTAATAAGCTGTAACTGGTCAGTGAAATGCCAAACAAATACTAGAAATTGGGATGTTTTGCTCTTTCTGCCACACCTCTGACTCCGCCCACTGACCCAATGCTCAGGTTATTCCTGCCCTCTGATTCTCCGCCCACAGTTCCCCTACTTTTTCCCCCCACTTCGACCACTGATTGACGCCCATATTCTTTATGTACCAACACTTACTTCACTTGTATACATTTGCTGACTCCCCTATAGTTGCACCGGCAAACCTGCGTGAATTGCTTGTATCCCTCTGTATCCTTTTCTTTTTTCACACACGTTTAACGTGACATTTCTTGCTTAATACACTTGTTTTCAGTCTGTGCGCCACAAACAATTCAAACAGATTAGCACCTCCCCAGAGAGTCGAAGACACACCGGGGCATATTAGCAAGGGCACTATCGCCGCTTTAGCGGCACTTTATGCCGCTAAAGCGGCGATATTTATATCGCCCTATCAGCAAACTGTCTCTAACAGCAGTTAGTGACAGTTTGCGGGCATTAGTGCCCGTTTTTTTACCGCTTTGCATGTCAGCGATATTTATCACTAATGACATGCAAAGTGGGCGTTCCCGACGAACAAACCTGGGAAACACTCGCTAACAGGCCTATCGCCTATTAGCAAGGTGGCCATGGCCCCAGTTAGCGACGTGAAAAGTCGCGCTAACCGGGGTCATCGCCATTTATTTAACACCTGCAATTAGCAGGTGTTAGCCATACCTACCATGGGGGGTGGATTATGCTGATACGACCACAGGGTCGTATCAGCAAGGTGTTCTCCCTTCTCCATGCAACATCGCTGGTTTTTCAGCGATGTTGGCCCATTTCCCCCGCTATCGCTGGAATGTCCATCGCCATAGCGCTAATCGTTGCTAATACAGCGTTAGCGTGGCAATATATTCCAGCGATAGCCGGCGATAAAAAAATCACGCTAAGCAGGGTTAGCGATGATTATTGCCTCTTCTTGCTAAAATGCCCCACCATTCTTAAGAGAAGGGAGGTTTAAAGAGACAAATAACACCTCATGTTTGACACATACAGCCTTTTAAACTTACACAATGACATTGGACAACTTTTAACCCTGTCACACTCCTGCCCTCCAAGCATCCCTCACATCGGTGCACTACGATGCCTACGTGGAGCCCTGAAAACATGTGCTTCCTCTCACTTGGCAGAATTATGCATTTTTTTAAACGTGACTTCAATGATTTAGGAGTTTTTGTTTTTTTTAAATTATTTATTGTTTTATTCATCAACTATCCGCCAATGTTTCCCTTTCATAAGGGGTTCACATATTAATAGCAGGTCTTTGAATTAATGATTCGTTTGAGAGGTATGGTAGGCCCACCCGAAAGAATAAACAACATTGCAATTTCATGTTAGCATGTATCTTCGGAAGTGAAATCTGCACATTTCACTCTACCTTCATATCAAACCTTTCAGATCTTTGTACTCACACCTTTGGTCTCATTTACCTTTACGTCGTACACAATTGGACCATGTTCGTAAACCATTTCGTATGTAATAAAGTATATGATTGTGAAGAAAGGGAATAAGGTAAGGGAGAAGCAAGAGAAGAACAAGCATTTGCAATGCAACAGGTCTCACATTTGCGAGAGTTTGAGCTATTGGCACTATAAGTACAAAGGAGCAGATTTACAAGCCCCTTGCGCTGCCAGTACGTCACTTTTAGTGATTCACTGGCAGCGCATTTCTCTGCCCCATATTTACAAGGACAGGAAAGGTCACCCTGTGTGGCTTTTCCTGTCCTTGTAAATATGGCCCCTTTACACGCAGCACTTTGCGTAAAAGGGGCGTTCCATGGGTGTTCCCACGCAACACCCATGGAACCGGACACATTTCAAGATTTACGAGAAATCGTAAATCTGGAAATGCATCAGTTTGCTATGCCACCCTAGAGGTGGCGTAGCCAGGCACAACGAGGAGAAATTTTTAATTTCTCCTCGTTTTTCCTCTTTCAATGCGTGCTGCATTCTACAGCACGCATTGAAAGAGGAAAATGCCTGTAGTGATTGTTTTTGTGCAGGAAGATACCCCTTCCTGCACAAAAACAATCTCCTCATGGCACAGGCATCCTTGCACCATGGTGCAAGGGTGCCAGCGCATGGCAGCTGTTTGTGCGCCAGCACAGGGGAGAGCACAGGAATGCGACATATCCTTGTAAATATGTTGCATTCCTGTGCTCTGAAAGTGCTGCAGCGTGGCGCAGCCAAAGGGCTTTTGGTGCCGCGCTGCGGCACTTTTTTGTAGATCTGCCCCGTAGTGCTGTTTACGCACCGCTTGCAGGTTTTAAAAACACATAAAGAAAAGGTATTGTAAATTACAATGCCAATAGCTCAAACTCTCGCAGACGCAAGACCTATTGCATTGCAAATGCTTGTTTAGGAATGCCATCAACACCCCTCTTATTGGCAGATGGGGTCTCCAGAACAATTCACTGATGTTTTTTCTTTTTCGTCCTCTCTTCCATCTCTGCGATGCTTGCAAGAGGGAGACAGAGGAGCAGGAGCTAAGATGAGACAGATGAAGCAGAAGCGGAGACATGAATTAGTTTGTCAGATTTCTTATCCATTACTGCAATGCCATGCCAAGCTCTCAAAATGTATTCAGGATAAATCGATAAAGTGGTGCAACTTTACCTGAACTGATTGATCCTTATGATGGTGAAAGAACTGCGCTGGCAACAGGACAAGAAACCAGGAGGAGGCTGGGAGCACCAGCCCCTTCATTGCCCAAACCAGGAGGAGGCTGGGAGCACCAGCCCCTTCATTGCCCACACCAGGAGGAGGCTGGGAGCACCAGCCCCTTCATTGCCCAAACCAGGAGGAGGCTGGGAGCACCAGCCCCTTCATTGCCCACACCAGGAGGAGGCTGGGAGCACCAGCCCCTTCATTGCCCAAACCAGGAGGAGGCTGGGAGCACCAGCCCCTTCATTGCCCAAACCAGGAGGAGGCTGGGAGCACCAGCCCCTTCATTGCCCACACCAGGAGGAGGCTGGGAGCACCAGCCCCTTCATTGCCCAAACCAGGTGCCCAAACCAGGAGGAGGCTGGGAGCACCAGCCCCTTCATTGCCCACACCAGGAGGAGGCTGGGAGCACCAGCCCCTTCATTGCCCAAACCAGGAGGAGGCTGGGAGCACCAGCCCCTTCATTGCCCAAACCAGGAGGAGGCTGGGAGCACCAGCCCCTTCATTGCCCAAACCAGGAGGAGGCTGGGAGCACCAGCCCCTTCATTGCCCAAACCAGGAGGAGGCTGGTAGCACCAGCCCCTTCATTGCCCAAACCAGGAGGAGGCTGGTAGCACCAGCCCCTTCATTGCCCACACCAGGAGGAGGCTGGGAGCACCAGCCCCTTCATTGCCCAAACCAGGAGGAGGCTGGGAGCACCGCCCCTTCATTGCCCACACCAGGAGGAGGCTGGGAGCACCAGCCCCTTCATTGCCCAAACCAGGAGGAGGCTGGGAGCACCAGCCCCTTCATTGCCCAAACCAGGAGGAGGCTGGGAGCACCAGCCCCTTCATTGCCCAAACCAGGAGGAGGCTGGGAGCACCAGCCCCTTCATTGCACCCAGTCTGGGTGGGCAAGGCCTGCACTGTGAGGATACTCCTGCCTCTTCCTATCTGGAGGTGCCAGACACCTCATTAGTAATGACTGGGATGAGGATGAGAGACTAGGTGTAATTTGGGGGGGTCCTAGTTTTGATTCCACCTCTTTCCGCTTTCCCCCTCCACCCTACACTTCCTTATTTGTCATCCTTGATTTCTTCATTTGTCCTCGTCTTCCTGCCTTTCTCTTTTTCTCTCCTCCTTTTTCTGTCTTCCTGCCTTTCTCTTCTTCTCTCCTCCTTTTTCTGTCTCCTGCCTTTCTCTTCTTTCTTTCTCTCATTATTTCTGTCTTTTTCTGCTTTTCTCGCTGTCTTGTCCTGAGTCAAAATATGATGATGAAAAATAAGTCCTGCCCACCATCTGTAAGCACCTGCACAAGTTAACCACCGCAGATCCTCCACTGTATATAACAGGAGTAAGAGGGTTTCCATGCACTGCCATCAGCTGCAGCAGCCATACCTTTGGGAGGGACTATTGTGTTTTACAAATCAGCCAATGAATGTGCTGCTTGATCATAACATGGTGGCTGTGAGTACAGCCTTCTTTAACCTGATGCACCAATCATGTGATTGACTTCCGGAACCCTATGCGCTGTTAGTAGTGAGCAGCACAAGGGGTCGCTTTCAGATTTGATGTGAAGCAAAGATATTCCATCACTGTGAGAATATCCAGATGTGAATCACACAGAGACCTGCACAAACATGAGCACAGAATTCACCAAGTGCAATATCTGAATCTCTGACTGTGGTTGTAGATTTTACCAGAGCTGAGCAGCAGAGCGAGGAGAGCCATGCAGGAGAGACATGCTGGAGAGACATGCAGGAGAAACATGCAGGAGAGTCATACAGGACAGACATGCAGGAGAGTCATGCAGCAGAGCCATGCAGGAGAGTCATGCAGGAGAGCCATATATGCAGGAGAGTCATGCACGCAGGAGAGTCATGCAGGAGAGTCATACAGGAGAGACATGCATGCAGGAGAGTCATGCAGGAGAGTCAAGCATGCAGGAGAGTCATGCAGGAGAGCCATACTGGAGAGTCATGCAGGAGAGTCATGCAGGAGAGTCATGCAGGAGAGCAATGCATGCAGGAGAGTCATGCATGCAGGAGAGCCATGCAGCAGAGCCATGCAGCAGAGTCATGCAGGAGAGCCATGCATGCAGGAGAGTCATGCAGGAGAGCCATGCGGGAGAGTCATGCTGGAGAGACATGCAGGAGAGTCATGCAGGAGAGTCATGCAGGAGAGCCATGCATGCAGGAGAGTCATGCATGCAAGAGAGCCATGCAGGAGAGCCATGCAGTAGAGCCATGCAGGAGAGCCATGCAGGAGAGTCATGCAGTTGAGTCATGCAGGAGAGCCATGCAGGAGACTCATAGAGGAGAGCCATGCAGGATAGTCATGCAGGAGAGTCATGCATGCAGGAGAGTCATGCAGGACAGTTATGTAGGAGAGCCATGCATGCAGGAGATTCATGCATGCAGGAGAGTCATACAGGAGAGTCCTGCAGGAGAGCCATGCTGGAGAGCCATGCAAGAGTGTCATGCAGGAGAACCATGCATGCAGGAGAGTCATGCAGAAGAGCCATGCAGGAGAGCCATGCATGCAGGAGAGTCATGCAGGAGAGCCATGAGCCCTCTGCGGTGCAGAACATCTACTGTACTCCAGAGTCCACTTCTCGCCTCCGTTGACTCCTGTGATTTACCACTCACGGGGGCATATTTATGAGTCCCCTGCGCCACCGTAGCATCCCTTTTTGTGACGCTCCCGCAGGGCAAACACCAAATCATATTTATGAGGCCAGGCAAAGCCACTTTGCATGTCTTTGAATGGCCTCATAGATATGGAGTAAGGCAAGGCAGTGCAAAGCGCTGCGTTGCCTTGCTCTGCATCAAGGAGGCGTTCCCTGTGCATTGAGGTGGGTGTTCCAAGGCAACACCCATGGATTTTTATGCTGCCCCAGATTTACTTAATCACATAAACCTGGAGATGCGCGAAAACGTTATCCCTCCCGAGGTGAGGCATAACAAGGAAAAATGACTTTATTTCTCCTTGTTTATTCCTCTTTCCATGTGTGCTGCATTCTGCAGCACACATCGAAAGAGGTACACGCCTCTATGGATTGTTTCTGTGCAGGAAGGTGCCCCTTCCTGCACAAAAACAATTCTACTCACAACACAGGCACCCTTGTACTATTGTGCAAGGGTGCCTGTACTGGTGCTAGGCTGTTGAAACAGCACCAATGCAGGGGGAAAGGACAGGAAGGCACTATATCGGATAAATACGGTGCCACCCTACCCTCTCCCTGTGGCTCAGGGCAGCGCAGCAAGGTGACGTCTTGCGCTCTCCTAAGTCAAAATCCCCATAAATGAGGCCCATAGCACTGTTGCACGATTACTGTTCCTATTGGATCCATTGCATGTACTTGCCGCAGGGCAAACTCTTGTAAAAAGAACATTTTGGTCAGTGTCACAGCTCCCCTCCGCGCAGCTCCACCGTTAAGGCTCTGTCCTTGAGCCCGAGCTCCTTCCAGGTAGGTGTTCGAGGCCCTCCTCCACCCGCAGGCTCCTGCCTGCACCTCAACCCTGGTGGTCTAGCGGAAGGGTATCCTGCTCTTCTGCTATTCCGCTCTATTCTGAGTCTTTTGTGCCTCTTTCTCTCTTTGCAGCTTTCTTCATTGCTTTTTTCTCTTTTTGCATCTTTCTCTTTGCCTCTTTTCCCTCTCGCCCTCCTCGCTCACTCTTCCTGCGCTCGCTGCCGCCTCTGTGGCCCCTCCCCCCAAGCGTGTCGCTCCCGCCTCCCAGCTGATCAACCTCTCCCCGACCCCTACTTAATGGCGGCTGTTGCATGGCCGCGCCGCTTGCGCAGCCAAAGGCACTCCAAAGGTAAGTCCCTCAGTGCCCGTCGGCGACCCAACCACGACCAGCGCCAGGGACCCCTGGTCCCCTGACCCCCCTCCGCTATGATCCCAGCACTCTCCACGCACTCAACCCTGGACGGAAAAACAACTGCCAGCTCTCTACACCGAGCAACACCCAAGGCCTGATCTCCTGCCGACACTGCCGCCGCACCTTCACCCACCTCCGGACCCTGGCAGCAACACCGGATGCCAGCACACACAAACCACTTAGCTGCATCCTCCTCAACGTACGCTCCCTGCACAGACACACCGTAGAAATCTAGAACCTCCTCAACACTCAAACGCCCGACATCGCCTTCCTCACAGAGACCTGGACCAACGCCAGCTCCACACCCGACATCGCAACCGCCATCCCCAACGGATACAAGATCCTGAGAAAAGACCGCCCCACCCACTCAGGAGAAGTCCTTGCCCTCATCCGCAAAAGCTCCCTGCGATTGACAACCACCAACTCGGACGACGCCTTGCCCCCCATGGAACTCATCCACTTCCCAACCCATCCATAGCCCAACCCCAGAACGATGCTTTGCGGAACACTTGCCTACAGACAACCTGGCCTCCGCGCCCCTTTCACCAACATCATCGCCGACCTCATTGCACCCCACGCCCTCGCCTCCACAAACTACATACTACTCGGAGACCTGAACTTCCACCTGGACAACCACAGATATACCAACACAACCGCCCTCCTAAAGAACCTCACCACCATAGGGCTGAAGCAACTTGTCTCTGCCCCCACTCACACAGCAGGACACACACTCGACCCCGTCCTCGTAGGAAGAAACAGCATCTTCTTTAGCCACACCACAGAACTGCTCTGGACTGACCACCACTGCATCCAATTCTCCTTTTTTAAACCCACTGCACACAAGCACGCGCACCGCCTCCCACACAGAATCTGGAACAGTCTCCGAAGAACACCTTACTTCCGCCCCCACCTGGACTCCACCCCCAACTACGACAGATGCCAAAACAGCGGCAAGCAACCTACAACAATGGATCGCCAACTGCGCCAACACACTCGTCCCCCTCCAGAACTCCACGAGACGACACAACAAGAAAGCTAACTGGTTCACCACGGCACTCCAAGAATCCAAGCGCTTCTGCTGATGACTGGAAAAGACGTGGAGAAACAGCAAAACTCTGGAAGTATGCTCTGCCTACAAAACCGCCACCATGGCACACCACCAACTCATCAAATCTACAGAGAAAAACTTCCTCCAAGACAGAATCCTCTCCAACGCCCACAACTCCAAGAAAATCTTCGCCATCATACAGGAATTTGCCAAACCCAACAGCGAAACAGCTGATGCCCCTCCCACTCAAGACTTCTGCAACAGATTCAGGGGCATATTATCAAGCGGCAGCGATAATTATCGCTGACCGCTCTTAGCGTGGGGAATAGTATCGCCGGCTATCGCTGAAAATTATCGCCATGCTAGCGCTGTATTACCAACGCTTAGCGCAAAGGCGATAATTTTCCAGTGATAGCGGTGTTTTCCATGGAACATCGCTGGTTTTTCAGCGATGTTCCATGGAAAAACGGCGATAATCCTGTGAATAGGGCCTGTGGTCTTAGCCACACAATCCACCCCCCATGTTAGGTATGCCTTAGTCAGGAATTTAGCAGACGTTAAATTCCTGCGTTAAGGCATACTTAACGCGATTTAAAATATCGCTAACCCACGTTGCTAATATGGCGATACCTGGGTTAGCGATATTTCCCCATGTTGTTTTCACAGGCACGCCTCCTTTGCATCTCATTAGCGATGCGATGGGAGGCATGCAGAAAACGGACGCTAATTCAAGGAATCACGCGCTAGCGTGTCCTTGATAATTAGGCGATAAAATTATCGCCGCTTTTCGTCTGAAAACGGACGCTAAAGCGGCGATAATTCTTTAACGCCGCCTTGATAATATGCCCCTCAGTTCCTTCTTTCGCCTCAAGATCAAGACGCTCTTTGACAACTTCAATGACCAAGACCTCTGCCCCACCCCCAGCGACGCCACCAAACAGACCCTTCTTACCTGGACCCCACTCACGACAGAAGACACCCTAAAGACCATGAAGAGCATCCACTCCGGAGCACCTTCTGACCCCTGCCCGCCGCACATCTTCCACAGGCCCGCCACTGCCATCACACCCGAGGTACGTCGAACAATCAACTGCTCCCTCGAGACCGCCACATTCCCCGACTACTGGAAGCGCGCCGAAGTCAACCCCCTCCTAAAGAAGCCCTCCTCAGACCCGACGGACCTCAAGAACTTGAGGCCCATCTCACTGCTTCCTTTCGCAGCCAAGGTCATTGAAAAGGCCGTCAACACCCAGCTAGCACACTTCATCGAAACCAACACCATCCTAGACACTTTTCAATCTGGATTCTGCTGCAACCACAGCACCGAGATCGCCCTCCTCGCCGCCACAGACGACATCCACGCCCTCCTCGACCAAGGCCAAACGGCAGCCCTCATCCTCCTGAACCTATCAGCAGCCTTTGACACCGTCTCCTGCTACACACTAGCCAACAGACTCCATGACGCCGGCATCCAAGGAAAGGCCCTAGACTGGTTACGATCATTCCTCACAGGCAGATCACAGAGTAAAAGACTCAAGCCCTTCCTCTCAGAACTGACAGAGATCAGATGCGGAGTACCCCAAGGATCCTCCCTCAGCCCCACCCTCTTCAATGTCTTCATGGCCGCCCTCGTAACCTTCGCCAGAAACTGCGGGCTCAACATCGTCTCCTACGCCAATGGCACCCAACTCATCCTCTCCCTCACCAAGGAACCCGACATCACCAGGCACAATTTCCAAGAAGGGATGAAAGCCGTCGCAACCTGGATGAGGAACAGCTGCCTGAAACTCAACTCAGAGAAAACAAGTCCTCATCCTCGGCTCCACCCCCTCTGCGTGGGACGACACTTGGTGGCCCCCTGCCCTCGGAAACCCACCCACCCCAACGGACCACGCACGTAACCCTGGCATCATACCAGACTCATCACTCACCATGAATCGCCAGATCAACTCCATCTCCTCCACATGCTTCAACACCTTCTGCATACTACGCAAGACATTCAAGTGGATCCCCCCCAACTCCAGGAAAACGGTCACTCATGCACTCGTCACCAGCAGACTGGACTACAGCAACGCCCTCTACGCCAGAATCAACAAAAAACTCCTCCGCAAACTCCAGACCGTCCAGAACGCCACAGCCAGACTAATCCTCGACATCCCATGGCACAACCACATCACCCAACACCTCTGCAACCTACACTGGCTCCCCGTCGAAAGAAGAATAACTTTCAAGCTGCTCATGCACGCCTACAAGGCCCTCCACAACACCGGACCCCAATACCTCAATGACCGAGTCTCTTTCCACGCCCCCAAGAGAAACCTCTGCTCAGCCGACCTCTCTCTAGCCACCGTACCACGCGTCTACAGGACCAGAGCAGGTGGAAGCCCCTTCTCCTACCTCGCAGCCAAGACCTGGAACGATCTCCCCCTTCACCTCCGGCGAAGCCCGACACTGCACCAGTTCAGGAAGGGCCTCAAGACCTGACTCTTCGAATGACCCCAACAGAGCTGCTCACACCCACACCCAGCGCCTTGAGACTCGAACGGGTGAGTAGTGCGCTCTACAAAACCCTGATTGATTGATTGATCTCTAGGAACTCTTTGTGACTAAAGAACAATAGAGCAGCTGCTGTCGACTTACCACCTGCAGTGGTTGCATTTGAGTTACTTACCATAAGGGAGGGCCTTCCCTGCTTATGTGGGATGCACAACAGTAACACCCCATGTCATGCTTCTCTTGCATCTGGCAAGGGATAGTCTTTTTGACAGAACACACGAGGTGACTTTTATCTATTTTTAAACTCTGAGTTCACTTATATGATTTAATCTTTTCTAAGTAATTTGGCTGTTAAACTTCTGTTCCGCGTTGTTTTTATCTACTTTTCTTTGTTTTTCATTTGAGACAAGTTCAGGTCTCGTAGCAGCTCTCCTGGTTCTACACTTACTATGAAGGATTTCTTTTATTTCTACTCACTTCCTGTGCTTTTTCCTCCAGTCGCCATCTTGGGAGGATTGTGGTGTCCATGGTGGCTCTGGAGAGGTCTGTGTCGCTCCTCTCCACACTACCTTTAGCTCAGCTCCAGGTGTCTGACAGAGCTTCGAAGGTGCAGCAAAGAGACCTTCATGGGCGCCACTCGACGCCAAGACCGCGACCTGCACCAGAAACCCTAGCTCTGGTTTGAGTCATCTAATGACCTCAGGTCTTGCACGCACTAAAGCAGTGTGTAATAACTCTATTTCCTTTCCCTTGTTCCAAGGCCCTTTTTGTGTTCAGTATGTGGGTTCTTGTCACTAAACGCAGAATCCTGCTTGTGGACGCCCATGGGCTATGCATGAAGCTTCGGTCTCTTTCTAAACATTGACTGGACATTGCGGACTACATTTCCCCTTTTCAGCACCATGTGCTTTTCTTAATGGAAACCCGTTTTAAAGGTTCCTCAGCGCCTGACGTTGGAGCCGCCATTCCCTATGGTTAGTCCATGTTGCGAGAGACTACCAGCATAAGAATGGGGTGTGGCCATTGTCTTTAAACCTCTCCTTTCCCGCACTGTCCCAGACTCTAACAATTATTTATTTTGAGAACGCCTATGATTTAGTCTTTCAGCCATGCCTCCCACTTCTTTTACAGACCTCTTATTCTATCGCCCCCTGGGCTCCAGGGCACATTTTAACCACGAGCTGAAACTTTTTCTTATGTCTTAACACTTGTACTGTAAAGGATGCAAACTTTTCCATTCCTGGAGACCTAAACTTCCGCCTAGAATCAATTCAAGATCCAGATTCAACCTCTCTGAGGACGCTCTAAAGAGCTGGAACTTTTTCACCTGGTTTCTGCCCCTTTTCACCTGGTTTCTGCCCCTTTTCACCTGGTTTCTGCCCCTTTTCACCTGGTTTCTGCCCCTTTTCACCTGGTTTCTGTCCCACTCATAAAGCAGGACACATCTTGATCCCATTTTTAACCAACCTTGACTTGCTCTTTACTACCACTTCTTTCTCTCTCCTGTGGACTTATGCCTTTGTGGTTCCCTTTGCATCTCACCCCCCCTTCACCCCCCACCTCTAATTCCATTAACAATTCTCTTTCTGTGCAAACATTGACACAAGCCTGGTCCAAGCTCCTTTAGGTGGCTTCAGCAGATGCCACTTGAACCTCGAACATGACTGTTGTGCAAGATGCCACAGTCTCTTTAGATGGACCAATAGCTCCAGAAAACGTTAACAACTGGATGTGCTCTGCCTTAGATAGTGTGGTGCCTTCCAAATCGCATAGACAGACCAGGAAACCCCTCTCAGGGCTGTGGCTCGCGGGCTGATCAGTGGAAACCAAACAGCACTGGAAGGCTCTCGTGATGGCTTGGAAGAAAACGTACAACCCTGAAACCTAAGCCAAACAGAAGATAGCTATCAAAACAGAACCAAAACTTATATGTAAAACCTATGCCTCCTTCTACTGCCCAAAAACTGAAGTGGCCAGACCCTCGGCAAGAGGTTTTCTTTCACTAGATATACATTTACTAAACACAGAGAAGGAACCCTGGCTAGATTTACTTCAGCACATAGACTGTCCCTCCACCTAGAAGTCAGGCTGGTTGCTTATTGCATTTTTATTAGACATGGCAACCACAGGGGGATGTGGACAGCCAAGACTTTGTTTGCCACCACCAAGGAGGTCCTGTGCAGGACAGACGAGCACAGAAGAGCAAGGGCTGGATTCGCAGCTGGGCCTAAGTTTGAGGAGCCGGTGGAGCTGCCCTGCTGCTGGACCTGGGGAAACTGACCCACTGACAGAGGTCAAAGGGCACCTGCCTAAAAAAAGTCAGGGGGTTATTTATGAGCCCCTGCGTCACTTTCGCGCAGCCGTTGCGTCACTTTTTGTGACGCAGCGGCGACATAAAATATGCGCCACCTTGCGCCATATTTACGAAGTGACGCATCTAGGCAGATGCGTCACTTCGTAAACCCCTGCGCTACATTATACCTGCGTCAGGTATAATGTGTGCAGGGTGTGCGTTCCCAAGCAACAAAGCCTTGTAGGAGTAGCGCAGTGAAATCTACAAGATTTCACTGCGGTACTTCTAGGACGTCAATGCGTCAAAACCTTACGCCTGCCTCATGGCAGGCATAAGGGTGTAGTGTGGATTGTGGCCTCATTGTCGACATTGCTAAGTTAGCTTAGGCTTAGCTGCCATGATGCCTTCTTTGCACACGTTACTCTGTGACTTTGTTTTTCCAGACTCTGCTTGTGCCCATTCAGCATTAGAACTGTCTGCCTTTTTGCCTTTCACCTTTTCTCATGTCCTCTGTGGGGTTCATCTGCACACAATGTACGAGGTCGAAAAACAACATCCCTTGTTGTTGCTGTTCTGGTCAGCCCCTCGCACTTAGACATAACATGGAATACAGCTGCACCGGGAGAAATTCATGTGCTTTTAATATTGTGATCTCCCTGTTTGTGGCACTTGGAGAACAACCTTTCCAGGTAGAAGAGCTGTGCTTGTCCGATGATGTAAACCGTGCATCTAGATCTTGAGGTATGGGGTCCCCCGGACAAAGCCCAGAGGTCTTCTATTTTTATAATAAACTAGTTCCTAGCATGGGGAGGGTGGCAAGGCCTTTTAGTCCTATATCCACTGCCTTTATAAAATGCTGTCCCCATTTGTGTTCTATGGAATTGTAACCATGCTTACTGTTTTATCATTATGCATTATGCTGATAGTACTGGCACGTGTACTTTATCTTAGAGCATGTTAGTTGAAATAAACATTTTAAACTATACTGTGTCTCTTAATACGCACGTTGTGGACAAGTATGAGTGAATTATGAAAGAGTGTTCTTGCTCCCGCGATTCCTGCAAGAGTCCGTGTTCTGGGATGTCTAATCATTGGTAGCTTCGCTGTAGTACGGAGAACGAATGTGACACTATAGCTAGTCGGATTGGGATTTTGGGTACTAAGGGGTATGGTTGGTACACCACTATACACCGAGGTCCTGTTTTCCTGCGCATAGTTCTGTATATGTGCAGAATCCCCGCAACAAGGGTGACGCAGGCCTTTTCACATGGGGTAAACCCCATGTGAATGGACACATTGCTGGAGTTGCGTCTGTTTTCAGACACCCCCCAGCAATGTGCCACTTTTCCGCCTACAGATACGTCAGTTATACTGACGTATCTGTTACTCCTTGCAACATGATGCGCTGTACTTTAAATACGGCCCATCCTAGGTGTTGCAAGGAGGGCGCACTGAGAAGTGTCGCATCGCTGCTTTCACACAGCAATGCGCCACTTCTCATAAATGAGGCCCCCAGTGTCCACATTTGAATGGACTTCATATTTCGGGGCTTATTTAGAAGCCCCTTGCGCCGCCGGTACATCACATTGCGAGACGCACCAGTGGCGCAACCTGCTGCCCGATATTTAGAAGGACACGTGGCTTTACGTGTGCTTGTAAATATCGCCCCTTCTCACGCAACACTTTGCGTGTAAGGGGCGTGACATGGATGTTGTTGTGGGCGTTCCCACGCAACACCAATGTATTCTGATGCATTTTCAGATTTACGAGAAATCGTAAACCTGGAAATGCGGCAGAATGCTATCCCACCCCAGGGGTGCAACGAGGAGAAATGTTTACATTACTGCTCGTTTTTTTCCTCTTTCAATGTGTGCTGCATTCTACAGCACGCAAGGAAAGAGGAAATCACCTCAATTGATTGTTTTTGTGCAGGAAGATGCCCCTTCCTGCACAAAAACAATCTCCCCACAAGGCAGGCACCCTTGCAACATGATGTAAGGGTACCAGCGCCGGCGCATGGCAGCCGATTGTGCGCCAGCGCAGGGGAAAGCACAGGGATGTGTCATATTGTTGTTAATATGTCGCATCCCTGTGCTTTGAAAGTGAACCCAAATGGCTTGCGTCACGCACTGAGTCACTTTCATTATAAATAAGCCCCTTGGAGTGTAGAATATTTTATGTACCTGCGATTAAAAGTAAAGACATTTTGCTTGCCTAGTATTATCTGAAATGTTATACTGTTGAATTAATGAATTAATGAATGAATGAGGTAGGCTGACTGGCTGAACCAATGGCACCAAGCTTAATTGCCCCTTTAGAAGACCTCTCTGGTGCCTTATCAAATATGATTGGCATTCCCACCGGGGATACACCCTGCTTCATTTCCTGGAGCATCGCTGGCACCAGTGTTTGAAAGAAAAGTGTTCGACAATAAGGAACTTCGGTAAAATACTTCCTACAGTCCTCCACCAGGTGGCGATATTCCCTCATGATTGAAAATACAGTGCGTGATTTCTGCAGATTCAGGCTCACATTTGTTCTTGGCGAGGAAGGGAAGGAGCAGGTGTTGTGCCATCATTACCAGGTCTTTTCTTGTCACTTGTACATCATTTTGAATAATTGAAAAGAAAATTCGCTGTAATTGTGTTGTGATTTTCACAGGATGACTGCATCGTTTTGTCTTAATAAAGTCCTTCTTTTGTTTTTTTAAATAATTAATAGCCATCGATCTCCTTTCACGTAAACATGATTTGTGGCGCTGATGCTTTTCTGGAGGAATGTAATCCGGAGAACATGATCTGAGTCTGTAACATACATGGTCTGGAAGGGTCACCACAGGGAGACAAGACACAGAGCTCGTCTGGTGGTCCAAGTATTAGAAGGAGATATTCCGCCCTCTGCGTGCCAAAGGTGGCAGTGCCAGGCTGGTGAGGGGTTAGTGCCAGGTAGGCGAGGGGTGAGTTCCAGGCTGATAAAGGGTGAGTGCCAGGCTGGTGAAGGGTTAGTGCCAGGTAGGTGAGGGGTGAGTTCCAGGCTGATAAAGGGTGAGTGCCAGGCTGGTGAAGGGTTAGTGCCAGGCAGGTGAGGGGTGAGTGCCAGGCAGGTGAGGGGCGAGTGCCAGGCTGGTGATGGGTGAGTGTCAGGCTTGTGAAGGGTGAGTGCCAGGCAGGTGAGGGGTGAGTGCCAGGCTGGTGAAGGGTGAGTGCCAGGCAGGTGAGGGGTGAGTGCCAGGCTGGTGATGGGTGAGTGCCAGGCAGGTGAGGGGTGAGTGCCAGGCTGATGAGGAGTGAGTGCCAGGCTGGTGAGGGGTCAGGGCCAGGCTGGTGAAGGGTGAGTGCCAGGCTGGTGAGGGGTGAGTGCCAGGCTGGTGAGGGTGAGTGCCAGGCTGATAAGGGGTGAGTGCCAGGCCAGAGCTGGGTGGATGCAGGAACCACTGAAAGGTGGGTGCCAGGTCACTGGTAGACTTAGACCAGTAGAGGGTTGTACTGGCCTGGTGTTGGGCTAGCGGGTGAGGGTTGCAAGACAGAGCCAGACAGCTGAACTGCAGGAGTGGCAAGGACCAGAGCCGGGTCAGTGAAAGGGGGGGCTGCGGAGGATGCAGTGCCAGACTGCTGAACGCCAGTGCCGGTAAAAGGCTTGTAACAAGCCACCGAGGGTGGGTGGCTGGACAGTGCCAGGCGCTGAACGCCAATCCTGGCGAAGGGCTAGTGCCAGGGCAACAAAGGGTGGCGGGAGGCATGTGCCAGGCTCTTGTACGTCAGTGCAGGAGGCCGGTACCAGGGCTGCGAAGAGTGCCAGCAACACGGATAAAACTTTCTGACATGGGTCACTATTCACAAACCTGCAGACGCTGGCGCTTTCTGTGGTCATTGTCGAACACGCTCCAGTCGATGCCCCTCACCCTTCCACCACCCTCCAGCCACCCCTAGCAGCGGCGTGTTGCCCCGCAGTGTTTCACCTCGTGCTGGGAGCAGTAGTGGCCGTGTCTAGGAGGGACAGTCTTCATGTAAGAAGGTTACAGGGGGAGCAGATCCGAAATCCTTCAGGGTGGGCCTCTTTTCCTCACTATTGGGCATCAGTCACCCAGAGATCGAGCTGGAGAGAGTTCATCAAGTAGACCTCTGTGAGGTCCAAGCGATGTCCTTATCAAACTCCACAGTAAGTGATGGATGGAGTCCTTTGTGCTGAGAGAACCTGAACACTGTTTCATTTCAAAAGAGTGAACACACTCTGCTTCAGAATCACCCCAGACACACTACAGCGTCTTCTTTGATCCACCCAATCATTGAGAAACTCTAAACCACAAGATTAGATAGAGATGAACATTCCCCTGTGATATCCCTTCTAAGTATGATGATGAGATGAGGAATGTTACTGACAAAGGGGACTGAACCTCTGGGAACAGCAACATCCTCTAAGGGGACACAAGTTGAAAGAGTAGGGCAGCCTGAACCTAGCAAGATGAAAACACAACACCCAGAGGACAATGGAGAAGAGAAGCTTGGAGGAGAGTGGAGACCTGCAGGGATGAAACCTCAATGACAGAATCTGGATACCTCGATTGGACCCGAACCAGGATTACTGAACTACGCTGAGAGGAGACACACTGAACTGTGCTCAGATTCCTACTCTGGCCCGACCACCTGACCGTAGGCGGAGCAGAGATATTCAATTAAAACATGGGCTCTACCAGCTACTCTCTTGAGTCTGGCACTCATGCCTTCGTGGATTGGCTGGAAGATCCCCCAGGAACAAGAATATTCCAGCATTCAGGTGGCAGACCAGTTTGCATGTCAAATTTGTATTCTTCCAGGTTGGGATTGGGCAATCTGTGAAGAGAGGGGAGACTTGCGACTCCCAGACTTCCCACTTGCTGTGCGCTACAGTATCTGGGTCACTGTTTCTTAAATCTATATAGATCACTTCCTACGTTTACTATCTGTAGCTACCCACGGAGCCTATAACCCACGGAGCCTATAACCCACGGAGCCTATAACCCACGGAGCCTATAGCACCCAAAGGAGTTACCTTGTTAAATACTGTGGGGCTTATTTACAAGCCCAGTGCGCTGTTGGAACGTCACTTTTTTTGACGTTCCGGTGTTGCGCTGGGCTTACCCATATCTACTCTACACGGCCACCGAAAGCCCCCCTGCGTGGCTTTTTTTTTATGGCCTCATATATATGGTGTAAGGCAATGCAGCGCAAGTGGCTGCGTTGCCTCCCACTGCCCTGGAAAGCCGTGCCATGGGCGTTGCGGCGGTGATCCCACTCAACGCCCGTGGTTTTTGACACATTCTCAGATTTACAACAAAGCGTAAATCTGGGAAAGCGTCAAAACCCTGTACCTCCTCAGGGGTGGCGTAAGGGTTGTTTTTGTGAAGGAAGGTGCCCCTTCCTCCACAAAAACAGCCTGATTTCAACCCAGACACCCTTGCACCATGGTGCAGGGGTGCATGCGTTGGTGCTAGGCAGCCATTTGTGCGACAGTGCAGTGTAAGAGGACATGAATGTGTCATATCTCATAGATACGGTGCTTTCCTGCCCTTTTCTTTTAATGCAGGGCTACGCCACAAAATGATGTTCAGCACAGCCCTGCATTAAATTGTAGTAAACGAGGCCCCAAGGAATTTAGGGGGATATGTACTAGGAAGTGGAGGAGAGAGGCGTTAGCCTTCCTGGCTTAACGCCTCTCTCCTTCACTTCTGAAACGCAAGGCTGCACCATATTTACAAGAATGTGGTGCAGCCTTGCGTTGCCCCCTGCGATGGCGCTACGTTTAGCAACTTAGCGCCAATGCAGGCACCTTGCACCAGAGTGCAAGGGTGTCTGTGTGCAGGGGAGGATTGGTTATGTGTAGGAAGGTAAAACTCATATAAGCTTTTACAGCACACGCTTATGTGTATTTATCAGTCCAACACTAGTATAGGATGAATTCAAAACACAAACAAGATTCACATATTAATCCAACTGATTCTGAGAAGTTAAATTCTATCAGTATTGTTCATAACCAACAAACAGTCCAAACCAAGTTAACCAATTTTCAGATCCTTGTCTTTATTAGTTCTTTTTAAAAGATTCCCAGCACACGATCTAGCCGACACGTGTTTCGTCTGTACTCAGACTTTTTCAAGGCGGTATGGGAATAAAGCAACAGGTGATTCAAATAACGAAATGGCATGGAGGTGCATCAAACTGCGTGTGAAGTTTCCTAAGGTTGTCCTGTGGAATTCCCATCGATCCAGATAAACTATATGTAGTATAGTATACAACTAGTAGTATTGGTGAGTCACGGGTTTCCAATAGACCCGCTCAATGCCGGAATGGTATCGTTCTCTAAAGGCTAGGGCCTCCGTATGTAAATGACGTATGGCAAGTCAATTGAGATATACTTTCTCCGAATGATGGTCAACAATGGGGGTACAGGTCCATGATAAGAATGTACCCCGATAACAGGATTGTCCACAGCAACTGGTGGCACGGAAGTCCGCTCGCATTAAGTAAAGCTTTACTTAATGCGAGCGGACTTCCGTGTCACCAATACTACTAGTTGTATACTACATGTAGTTCATCTGGATCGATGGGAATTCCACAGGACAACCGTAGGAAACTTCACACGCAGATAGAATTTAACTTCTCAGAATCAGTTGGATTAATATGTGAATCTTGTTTGTGTTTTGAATTCATCCTATACTAGTGTTGGACTGATAAATACACATAAGGGTGTGCTGTAAAAGCTTATATGAGTTTTATGGATATGCATGTTATTGTATAATGTGCTGACAACATCTCTAGGTAGTAGGTGTTACAAGCTGCCCTAGCACCCCGACCAAAATCTTGGAACATTGAGATACACGCTCATGACTACCAAAATATGTATATCGGGTCACTATTTGATGTGCGGTTTCTCCCTTTAGGGAACACTACTACCTATTTTCTTTTTTGTCTATGTGTAGGAAGGTGTCCCTTCCTGCACATAAACAATCCTAGAAATGCCATCCGGTCACTTTCATGCATGCTGCTTCATGCAGCACACATGAAAGTGACAAAATGGCTTTTTTTTTTTAAAGTTTGTTTATGTACAGGAAGGGACACCTTCCTGTACATAAACAAACAATGGCATTTAGCTTTTTCCATTTGTGCTGCACAAGGCATCACACATGGAAAAAGCAAAAACGAGGAGAAATAAAGCATTTCTCCTCGTTTCGCCATCTTAAGACCAGTTTTTACCTGGTCTTAATTTTGGCGCTGTCTCCTATGTACGCCAGCCTTGTACATAGGGGGCAGCGTCAAAATGAATGGGTGTTGCGGTGGAACGCCCACCGCAACACCCACCCCTTTCACGCTAACCATAGCGTGAAAGGGGGCCTTATTTACAAGGCAGCGTTAAGCCACATTAATTGGCTTAACGCTGCCTTGTACATAAGGCGCAGCCCCTATCGCCACCACAACGTCACTATAGTTGACGTTGTGGTGGCGGTAGGGGCTTGTACATATGCCCCTTCGTTTTCCCAACAAGAAGGTCAAATTTGTGCGATTTTCACTTGAGAGGAAGTATAATATCACCGTCCTACAAGAGACTCTTTCACAGAGAAGTGAGGAGTCATGGTTCAAGCCAAAACATTGCCCGACAGTATCCTGTTCATCTGCTACCACCAAGTACAAAAGTGTTGCACTCCAAGTGCACAGATATTTACTATTTAAGCCCCTAGTCAGAAAAAAGATAAAGATGGCAACCACATTACTGTTTCTGGTTGATTTCCTAATCGTCCTACCACAATAGCCACACTATATACACACCTAACATGGATGCAGATATTTTCATGAAACATTTCTTGCTCACACTTGCTGCTTTTGCCACAGGCAGTCTGATTGTTTGAGCTGACTTCAAACTAGTCTGGAATCCAAAGGTCGATAGAGAAGATCTTCCCACCACTTGAAAGCCTTTTCTAGAAGTTTGAAACTTAGTCCTGTGGGGAACGGGGGTGGAATTAAGAGATGTCTGACTAGAACTATCAGGAGACTAAAAATCACAGCTTTCTCTCATATGTATCCTGCTCTTCTACCCAAACTAATTATAATCCAGTTTGCAATGCCTTGATGCCACTTCTAGAGAATGCCATCATTCACCCAGAAACCATTTTGCACCATGCCCCTGTCACAGTTGCCTTAAACATAGGTCAAGAGGCCCCCACTGTAGCATCTTCCCAGCTGGGGTACCCGCCAATGACTACGCATCACACGGAGCTTAGTATTACTCGTCTTTATTCATCTGCGTGTAGCTGCGAACTCAACGTTCTGAATCCACTTTCACTGCGATACTCTTGAGTCATTACGTCATAGCTCTACCGAGTTCATCAGGAATCAAAAGGGTTCCGTCGGTGCTAAGTCTCAAGACTCACCCACCATGGGAGAGGAACTCTCTATTCAACACTACAGGGAGAAGCAACACTCGGGAATAAGTTTAGTGCCTAGATCAAGGAATACTTTGATCTTAACCCACTGGTGATGAAGGACTGAGTACGTCATGGGAGGAATTCAAAGTAGTTATGGATGGCAAATGTATAGGGATAATTTCAAACCCGAAAGTGCTTTGGAATAAATAAAAAGAGCAGTTAGAAGCATTGAAAGTATTTTAACGAAAACATAAGTCAACCCCATTGTTGGAACTGGCACGTTCTGGTTGGCTGAGGCGATGCCCTAGGCAGGCAGCACCTAGCAGAACCAACCACTCCCGTCAGGGGCGGGTGATTATACTCACTGTATAACCTGCGCTCACCCTTGGGTAGCTTGGCACTGAGCAGTCAGGCTTATCACAGAGGCAATGTGTAAAGCATTGACACAGCACTCACTCACAATTAATACATGAGCGTCACAAAGGAGACTTCACACGTGATTATGTAAACAACGTTTGTATTGAACACACACAATAATCAACACAACATGAACATCATGTACTTCTTGGCATAAACCACGCTTAGAAATATTACTAGCAGTACTAGGCCCAAATGTGTTAAAATGACATCAGTAGTATGCACACTTGGGAAAGATCCTATTCAACCCCTGTAGCACCCTTATGCGGTGCAACACATTGTCAAATCTAGGCCCACCTTGGCCATTCTTTTAATTCAATGCCACACAGTTAACGGTGCACCCCAGGTCACAACGATATCAGAAATATGTACATACAAAGAATTATAACACTTTTAGGCTGCACCACGGGCTGAGGCAGCACAGGTAAAACCAATGTCAAACGTAGTGTTCTTCTGGCAAGAAATCAACATATAAAGCCACACTGCCGGCCATTGTCATTAATCACAGGCGGTCCGCCGACTGTCACTCCCACAAGCACACTCACTTAGCACTGACATACAGTGCAATGGATATCAAGCAGGTACACATTGAACGCACTTACACACACGCACACAGCACCATAATGTGGTACAACTGATATCTGCCAGGTCATTTAATAACACACTGCAGACCCGTGGCCAAAGCCTCCCTCCACCCTCCAACTCACCCCGACTACCCTATGCCCGTGGATTGGAGGTAACCAGCCCCCCCTGGATACTAGGTCAGACACAGCCTAAGTCACAGTTAGTCAGGGTCCCAGGGAAGAAGGTGTGGGTAGATAGCAGGACTAATAAAGAGGTAGTCGTCAAATGTGGGTTTGGCCACCACTCGGGAAGTTCACCCACAGGAAGGGGACTGATCAGAAGTGGGCTGAGGGCAATAGTCAGTCACTCAAAAGAGTGCCACAGGGTCCTTCTGGCACCAGTCCAGTTCTTCAAAGCACAGGGGGGTGTCACGTATTCTCTTGACCCGCTTCCGATCGTTCTCAGAAGCATTCCTTCAACCCTATCAGTCACTCTCAATACCCAGACCAGATACGAAAGAGGCACCCCTCAGGCACACGTTGAGCAGAGTAGCACGTTGGCAATCTGGGGACAACGTCTGGTGCGTGGTGATACGAGCTGCACCAGACAATTCCAGTCTCACATAATGAAGATTTGCAGATTCTGTACCTCCCTGGAAATGAGGCACAACGTCCAGTGCACGTTGATACGGGTCGCACCAGACAATATCGGTAACACACAACAAAGAATTTGCAACTTCCGTACCTTGCTGGAAATGAGGCACCACACCTGATGCACATTAATACTGGTCACCGCAGGAAATTCGAGTCACACACACAGGCGCAAGTCAGTAGTGCCACATGAGGTAGAATGAGGCACTACTATGAGTACCCCCTCACCGTCGAGGGTTGCAAGCTGTGAATCAGATGAGCATGCAGTCAGCGTTTCGCACAAGAGAGATGCAGCACGATTGATGAAGCGGGCCACGCTGGATCCTGTAACTGGTGAATCTGCTCACCACAACCAACAAAATGCTTATGCGTTTCGAGGTACCCACGATGCAGGGGCCCCACTCCTTAGATGCAAGCAATGCTTTGGGGGCTCCGCACAAGGCAATCTGGGCCCCAGGCACAATTCTTAGTTCCACGCTCATGTCGTGCTACTAGTTGGGATCCAGCAGACAATGTGAGCACTTAAGAGGGCACTGCTCTCCAGGTGCCACTAGTAGACGGTGTGGGTCCCTCGCAGGAGGTCGTTGATGTCCTTGAGACCTTCACAAGGGAACAGGGGTGTAGGAGGCTGGCTCACTGTTCTGTGTACTAAAACAAAGTACACTATGTAGAGTTTCCAAGAATCCCCATGAAGTGGTATATATTGCAAAATAGATAGTACTAACACTTTATTTTGTGGTAGTGAGGGCGAGCAGTTAGGCTTATCCCAAGGTCCTGCTAAGCATTTGTTGTCACACACAGAGGCAAGAAGCAAGACACACACTCAAAAATAAATGTGAAACCAATGCTGTATAAAAATAACACAAATCTTTAAATATTTTTGAGAAGCAAGACTTCAAATCTGAAATATACTTTGTACAGTTCTAAAATACTTAAACAAATACTTTGTAGACTGTAAATTTCGGAAGAAAAGAGATGCAGTTCAAAGTATGCAGTACTTTAAGTATCTACACACTCGATGGTCGATACCTTCAGATATTTACCATCATAGTCAATGCAGAAAGCGATGGAGCGGGGATCTTCATATTCAGTTCAGTGGAATGTCAACGAGGTCATCATCATGGTCGCTGCCAGCAGGTCACTTTAAGTCTAGGGGAGCACAGCCAACTCGTCGGTCGCTGTTGCTGGGAGGAAGGTGCAGGCTTGGCTGGTGGACTACCGCCGACGCAGTTACCCATGCGATTGTTGGAAGGAGGAGTCCACCGTAGAGTTTCGGATGACCACACTACCTAGATTTGTTGGAGGCCTTTTTCACCGGCAAGGTGAAGATCTTGAAGGACCCAGGGTTCAGTTACAGCAGGAGTCAATGTGCCCTGGAGCAGCAGTACCAGAAGTCTTGGGTGTTGGAGGTCGAAGATCACTGGAAGCGATCTGGCAACAGGTGAGTTGCAGAGCAGACCGTCACAGAGGAGAGGCAGTTGTGCCAAGGTTGCTGCTTTCCCCATCGAAGCCAACAGAAGGAGGGTTGGGATCTCAGGAACGGGGCTATCATCAGCATCGGTCGCTGTGGTGAGAGGATCCCTTCAGATGATGGAGGCATGCTGTAAGTTCCTTCACAGTGGTGAGTCGTGTCGACTCAAGTGCCGGTCCTCAACCACCGTGGTTCTTTACCGGCAGTTTTCGAGGACTAGAGCCTCTAGCCTAAAGGGAGATTCATTGGCAATTGGTGAAGGCTGGAAGGGCTCTGGGGTTTTTTGGAGGCCTTGCAGTTCTCTGGAAGGACAGCCCCCATACACTTTGGGGGTGCGTTACGAGTTAAACATTGCTATGGCCATCTTGATTTAGCACTCAATGTATATCTGACATTATGTATCAGAGCACTTGGTGGGGTGGCAATGAATAACGCAATGATCTCGAGCTCGCAGAAAGTGATGGACAGTAGGGTTAGAGCATGCCTGATTAATAGCAGGTCGCTTCCCAAACTCGCGGATGACATTTGGCATTCCCTTATGGACAATACCTGGGATGTGATGCTCTTGACAGAAACATGGATACTAGAGGAATCAAAGCCGGATCTGACCCTTGCTATTCCTCCTGGCTTCCGAATGATCTGTGCTAACAGGGGTAGTGATAGAAGAGGGGATTGGTTAGCCATTATTTTTAAGAATTCAAGGGAGATTTCTACATCGGAGCTGAGTAAAATGGGCAATGTGGAGGGTTTAAATTTCTGTATTAAGATCTCGCCAGCTCTCTCCTTTGCGGGGCTACTGATATAGAGACCGCCTGACTGCCCTCACAGCCTAACACCAGAATTGTGCAACTTCATTGCCCAGAAGTCACTGCAATACACCTACTTCACGGCTCTAGGAGACGTCAATCTCCACGTAGATGAGTCCATTTGCCATCAGGCTTCTGAGCTAATAATGACCCTCAATGGCTTTAAACTCACTCAGCTCCTGGATTCTCCCACTCATAGAGCTGGCCATGAACTAGATCCAATCTTCTCAAACATCCGAACTTTGAGAGTGGAGGATCCTCTGTGTATGGTCAGAACACGGCAGCTAGATTAATTTGACGTGTCCTTTTCCACCATCATATCTCCCCTCACAGTAGACATTTACATTGGGTCCCGGTGACAAGGAGGATAGAATTCAAGGCTCTGGCCCTGGCTTTTCGAGCCATCCATGACAGGGGCCCTGGTTACCTTAGGCTTAGGCTCAGCCCGTATCTTCAGAAACACACTCTGAGATCTAATTTACAGCACCTGCTCTGTGCCCCTCGCTATGCGAAGACCCGACTGGGAGGGAGGTCTTTCGTGGTCAGGGCCGCTGGACTATGGAACTCTATATTCAGGAAGACCTGAAAAACTTGGGGGCATATTAGCAAGGGCCTTATCGCCGCTTTAGCGGCACTTTTTGCCGCTAAAGCAGCGATTTTTTTATCGCCCTATCAGCAAGCTGTCGCTAACAGGCGTTAGCGACAGCTTTCTGGCGATAGCGGCCGGTTTTCCATCGCCTTGCATGCCAGCGATAATTATCGCTAATGACATGCAAGGTAGGCGTTCCCAACTAAAAGCGACTGAAAACAGTCGCTAACACAACTTCCCCCTATTAGCAACGCAGGCGAAGCGATAAAAAAATTCGCGCTAAGCGCGAATATCGCTAGAATTTAACACCTGCTAAAAACATGACTTACCTGTTTGTAGAATAGGAGGTGGATTGTCAGCCTAAGTCCACCATGGCGTTAATGCGTGAATATCGCTGGATTTCCAGTGATATTCACGCATTTCGCCGCTATCGCTGGATATTTTATCGCATTGGAGATAAACCTTGCTAATAGCGTGTTATCTCTGCCATAATATACAGCGATAGGCGGCGTTAAAAAAATACGCGCTATGCGCGTAGCGATAATTTTCGCCTGTTGTTGCTAATATGCCCCTTGGCTCTTTAGTCAAGGTTAGCTCCACGGTTTGGCTAGATCTCTGATGCAATAGTCGCCTAGTGCCGACACCTCTGCTTGAGGTAGTTGTCGCGCTCTATAAATATTTTTATTATTTATTATTATCAATATGTACTTTACACATGTTCTGTGTTCTCACTGCTTATTGAGGTCCCAGAGTCTGCAAACACCAAAGTTTCAAATATACTCTGTTTCTGATGTAGTGGCTACATAGATTAGCCATTTTTTACACTTGTCCTGTTTCATGGTGACAGAAAACACACATCTGACAATGAAATGTGCATATATTTACAAGTGCAAATCAAATTGGTTCACACAGGAACAGTTCACAGGATAACAACCCCAAAGGATTTTTCAAGCAAGTGGATTTCTAGACAGAGTCCTTGTGGGGAACATGTCATGGGACATGTTGAGGATTAGGAAATTATCAGTCAGGCGGATGATTGCAGTGTCATTGGGGATGATGGGCCACATTGGCAGTCAACAAATGTCCAAGGTGAACAGGGCAGACATGGTGAGGACAGTGACAGATGATGTTTCCTGGCATGTTGGTGAACACAGGGCTAAGCAGAAACTGGACATACAACACCAATGAATGCTACCGCAGAATTTTCCCCTGGAAGGATGTACCATCCACATCTTCCTCCTCTGATGTGTGCGGTGTCTCCTGTGAGGGGGGTGTTGTACATGCGGCAGGCGAGGAAGACACAGACACATCAGGGACGGAAGATGTGGATGCCGTGGCTGCAGCAGCATTCATCTGTGCCAGCACATGAGGCATCACTGCAGCGAAGAGGATCTGCTGGTTTAGCAACACAGCAGCAACGTCGTGGTGTTATGTAGCCACGGCAGCCATGTTGGCGTCCTGCGTCCGCTCCATGGTCTCCAAGATATTTTGGATAGCCAGCAGCTCATTGACCACCTAGCTGGTGCCACTTTGGCAGGGCAGTTGTTGGTGCTTCTGCCTCATGACACCAGTGATGTCAGTCAGGGACTGCTGGAGGCCACGGAGCGGAGAGTAGGTGCCTCTGATGGCTACCGAGGTGTCCCTAATAAGACTGAGGCCCCCACGGACCCCCTCCACTGTGGCTGCCAGGGTATTCAACCCTGCCGGCACCTTATCTGCATCTCCCGCTGGACTTGTACCGCAAGCCAGTGGAAGGTGACCTGTGGGTAGGCAGAGTCCAGGGGCATGGCTGTGGTGGTAGGTGGTGTCTGTTGGTTATTTGGTGGGGCATGTGGAGACGCCACGACACTGCTTCCCCTCCCCAGTTCCAGAGATGGTGTTCCTAAGGAGTCCAGGAGCTCTTGCAGGGTGTTGTGGTCAATGGTTGGAAGGTTTTCATCATCATCACCATCATCGGTGATGTCTGGGACAGGGTGCTGACAAAGAGGTAAGGTTTCATCCTCTGCAATGGAAAGGGCAGATACTATTGTTGCTGTCTGTTACATGTTGACATGTTGTTAAGCATTTGACATTCAAAGTGCATGGCACTTTCCATTCTCCTGTGATAGATGATACACCTGTTACACTTAGCTGTGGGTGTCACTTTACACTGTCCATAAAGGTTACATGTCAGGAGTTCAGGATTATGACATTACCACTGTGTGCCAACACTGAGTGGCTAAGGCCTATCTTAGTCCTCAAATAGGAATCATTGACCTCCATTCTATTTCATCATGTGCAGAGATGGCCATCTGCAGGGTGTGAGGCATCTTCTACATTTCTTCCACACACTTGTACGTGTGCATTGATCTCTCTGTGCGTTCAAGACAAAGGTCCACCCAACAAACACACTGCCGCACAGTTATGTGACCAAGATCATGGGTGGCTTACATTTATGACTGGAGGGTGTCCTGGTTGTATTTCCCTCTTATGCTCCTCATTTTGACAGATGGCTTATCCTGTACTTATTACATTTGCTTCATGTGTGGCTCTCCCCAACGGTCTGATATTGCAAGCTGTTACGAGGTGACATAAGTCATGCAGCACCCCAGATGATGGTTTTTATTGGGATGGTGAGATGTAACTACAGATGGTCCTTTTGACAAGAGTTTGACTAGACATGGCGCTGCAGGCACTTTATCGATGCAAACCAGCATATTTCGACATACACAGGACAGCCCCATACTAAAAATGAGCGTGCCCTCCCCTTATGTTTTACTCTGCACTGGCAATGCATGACAACAGACAAGCAGCAACACAGACAACTTTGACGCAGGGTTCAGGAATGGTTGCATTGCTGCACAGCTGACCTTTTTACAGCAGCACAGGGGTGTACACAGGGATGAAATGTACTCCAGTGTATATGTCCCTTCCAAACGTTTGTGAAAGTATGCATGTTGACAGGTACCTATCTGTGTGTATTTGCATCCTGCCACGTTTGACTTCACCTAGGGCCTATGTTCCAAGTATGTACTTAGGTAGCATTCACCCTTAAACCCAGGGGCATAAACACAAGGTGATATTGCCACCAGAACATCACTTTTAGCGATGTTCTGGTGTCTAAATCCACTTCTCCTTATTTGCAATGCAGCGTGAAGCCACTGAACGTTGATTAACGCCCCCTTGAAAATGAGGCCCCTTCTCACGCTTCACTTAGCATGAACGGGACGTGCAATGTGTGTTTCATTGTGCATTCCACCACAGCAGCCTTTGCATTTTTAAAATGTCCCATATCCACAAGGCTGGGCCAGCACCAACAACTATGGACAGGTGAACACTGGGTGGGAGCCTTATTTCTTAGTCCCGTGCGCTCCCAGTATGTCACTTTTTTCCATATTAAAAATTTCAAGCCCCTTGCGCACCAGCAGCACAAGGGGCTTGTAAATTAGGGCCCTGTTCTTAGGATAGCGAAATGTGACCAAACAATTATAGATTTCTCCTCATTTTTTGCTCTTTCTATGTGTGCCGCATTGTGCAGCACACATAGTTAGAAACAGGGAAACACGTGAGGACTGTTTATGTACAGGAAGGTGTCCCTTCCTGCACATCAACATTTGCCACTGCAGTGCAGATACCCTAGCAACATGGCACAAGGGTGGCTGCGCAGGCACAAGTCCATTTTTTAAGCAACAGCACTAATGGACATGCAGGGGTGCGTCGTATTTTTGTGCATACAGCGCATCCCTGGATTTCTATACTGTCGGAGCATCGTGTTACCAATTTTGTTGTAACACGATGCTCGTCTAGATTATGGTTTATATGCCCTGTAGTTAGTACAGGAAAGGAACATATCTTGACAACTATGTACATGGCTGCTATTATAATGTGTGTTAATATCGACTGACTGTGAGACTTGCAACATAGCCTAAAGCAAACATTTGTGCTACAGACACATGACTGTTGACTTGTCATTGTTTCTACACATGAAGGGCTTACTTACAAGCTCCTTGTGCTGCTGGTATGTCACTTTTAATAAGGGAAAAAGTGAGGTACTGACGGCACAAAGGGCTTGTGAATAACCCCATGTGTTCATGGGTGGCTACCGTTTGACCTGCACCCAGGGGCTTATTTACAAGCCCCTTGTGCCACTGGTACGTCACATTTTCCCATGTTAAAAGTGACGCACCGGCGGCCGTAGTGGCTTGTAAATAAGCTCCACAGTGTGGGAGAGCGCTGAGGCATAGGTGCCTGGACCGTACAACATGACATATTTCCCCTTGTCCCTTGTTGGTTCTTACACTGCTGTTGATGTAGTTGGTCATAGTCATAGTCAGCACTGTCCTGTCCCTCTACTCCGACCACCGACTCCTCACAGATGACTACTGACAGCTGCTCCTCCAAGGAATCGAGCTCCTCCTGGGGCGCTGGACTCCCACCTCAGGTCTGCAATGCTGCCTGTAGATTGCTTGTCAGTTTCTGCTTAGTTTTTCACTTGTATCGTGCCAGTGCTTCTTGCCGTTCATCACTGTCCTCTTGACATCTGTGACAGAGTTCACCTTGTTGGCTATGGACTGCTGTATAGCGTTTTTGGTCCCCAATGACACCTTGGAGCTGACGAAGAGCTGGTGTTGATTCTCCATCACCTCTGCAATCAGGATCTCATTCTCCTCCTGACTAAATCTGCATTTCCTCTTCCTCTTCCCCTTGGATTCTGGCTGGTCATCCTGGCTGTTTGTGTGGTTGGGGGGGGGAGGGAGGGTATGATCCTGTGATGTACTTGGTCCTGGATGCTCCATTCTGCATTCAAGTTTTTTTCCCTTAGTGGTGTATTTGTAAGTTTTTTTCCCCGCTATATGTTGAAGAGTGAAGCTAGGCTGACTAGTGTGCTCTTTCTTGCCGCTAACTGGCTGGCTGTAATTATTTTCACGCTAACGTGTAGTTTTCTTACACCTTGACGCTATTGTCAACGTAATTTTTCCCAGCTGCTAGCTTATCCTAATGCCAAGTAGCACCATATTGTAAATACTTGGCAAACATGGCATTAGGCTTTGGCAAAGGGCAGCAGAAAACAAATTGTCCCTAAGCAGCATTGTGAGAAGTTGGCCTGGTATATGCTGTCCACTAATTAAAGTGGGCACCTTGCACCAGTCCAAACGACCCTTATTGATGATTAGGTCAAAGATAACCTTTATGAAAGCTATCCTAGTGGTAGCTATGGAGAGCAGCCTTCAGGCTTAATCTTGAAGGAATGTAAAGCAGCTTGTTTTACCAGAATATCACCTCCTGAATGACTAAATGAAAGGAGAACCACACAAGTGTTATATAAAAATATGTATTTATTACAAAAACACTCTCTACTAATCTCTACCCGAGATTAGAATATACAGTACACAATATTAAATCAGTAGAACAACGGTAAATAGCGCAATACACAGCGGGCTCCAGGGGGAGACCGAACCATATACTAAAAAAATGGTATAAGAACAACGACTTCAATAGACACAGTGCCTAGAGCACGTAGAATGACTGGGACCCCAAGGAACCACCCAGAGGAGGGACACAGGGAGCCCACGGAGGCCGGGTGCAGTGTGGGAACACGACCGCGTGCTCCATGCAACTCTATGGGAAAGTCGCGGTTGGAAAATTACAGTTTAAGGACACTTCGGAGAGGACTTCAAGCAAACCCTTTGGAACATAGAAGTTTCTAAGGCCAGCACCCTTGTGAGTACCGAGGTACCCCTGTTACCTATCCCAGAGGAGCCGGGTGCATAGGGGTCAAGTGGTCTCGGAAACCCTCGTTGTTTTCAATGGCGTGATGCGAAGAAGTGCTGCTGCCGGGAAGATGAAAAGTGTCCGGTGGAATCCAAGCCTGGATTCGGAGTACGAAGAACCTGAAAGCAGAGGGGACAGAGTCTGGGTCACTTCACGTGACCAGGGGCTCGATAGACGAATTCCCACCGATGTCGGGTGCTTCAGGAGTGAAGATAGGATGCTTGACTCTGCAGCCACGGGGACCAGGAGACGTCAACGATGACCAAAGTCCGGAGGTGAGCTGTCCCACAAAGGATGTCGAGTGCTGAGGGGTCAGTGTCCGAATTGAACACCAACAAGCCTTGGCAAAGGCAACCAACGCGGGCAGAGGAAACAAGTTACAGTGTGGACCAGCAAGGTCCAGGAGACTCTCCAAGCTATGGGGAGTCAGGGCACGTCTGGAGCAACCAGGGAAGCCCAAGGAAAATCAAAGTTACCCTTTCCAGGACCCACAGGCCAACAGATCAGGGATCGCAAAGGGACCTCGAGCGGAATCACAAAGCACCAGCCCACGGAGCACTCGTGGAGTGGAGGCCGGAATTCTTTGGTGGAAATGCTTCTCGGGGTTGGGACTACACGTAGTTCAAAGCACAGTCTCAGGGATTGCCGAAAAGCATATGCTGCTGCAAAAGTACATGGTGCACAGGGGTTCGGGTTGCACGGTCCCCACGAGGGATACTGGTCTCAGGATTGCTCAGAGAGGAGATCGACCTCAGAGACGCTCGGAAACCAACCTCCTGTGATGCAAAAATCTTCGGAGTGCTCAGGAGCTCAGGAGATGCAAACTGGTCAGATGCATTTAGGTGCCTGCTGCTGCAGGGGAGTAACTCCTTTACTCCAAGGGAGATTCTTCTGTCGTCCAGCGAAGTGTAGACCATCGAAGTACTTGGTTTCTGTAGCAGAGTTTAGTCCAGGTAAAATCCAAAGTCCTGTAGTCAGGTTTCCTACTTTATACCCAAGGAAGGGGTTGGACTAACTCTGGGGACCCACCTAGGGGAGGGTCAGGACAGAGGGGTGGCTACACCCATGTCCTTTGTCCAGTTTCGTGCCAGAGCAGGAGCAAATGGCTCCTGCAACCGGTTTGAGCTGGACTATGCACGGGGACACCAAATGTGCCCCCAGTGCAGACTTTCTGGCACTCTAAGAGTGCACCCACCCAGCCCCAATACACTAAAGCCTGTCTGGGAGGTGGTCACACCTCCCTGTGTCAGGAACCCTATTGTCAGGCCTTCCTCTGCTCGAGCTTGGCTCAGCAGCAGGAGGGCAGACTCGTGTTTGTGGCTGGCAGCATCCATTTTGTGCTGCCCAGGTCGAGAAAGTTGGTACCGGGTAGACCGGTGACCCATAGTAGTGGTTCTACAAGGGAGGAATCATACCTCCCACGCCAGTACTGGTGTGGAGGTATGTTTCCAAGGTGTTTGACACCAAACACAACATGTTTCTAAGCAGCCGTTTTAAAGTTAGCATTTACAGCGAGGTTATAATGCACTTAAGTATATATGGTTGGCTGCATCACAGACAACCCCGGAGAATAGATTCCGAAGGCTGCAGAGGGGCTCTGCTCATGCAGGGGCACCCTCTCACACAAAACCCAGCACCCTGCCTTCAGGATTGATAAGGCCTGCCATAGGGGTGACTGATATGTTTATATGGGTAGTGATTTAGAATAGATATAGGTAACCTATATCTAAGTAAGGGTGCATGCATCCTCCTTACACAGGTTGCAGTAGCAGACCTGTGGTGTCATTTTGAATGGCCTCTCAGGGGTGGCACAATACATGCTTCAGCCCCTGGGAGGCCTCTGGGGTACCTATGCCCTGAGTACATGGTGTACCATATACTAGGGACTTATAAGGGTACCCCAGTATCCAATCTGGAGTGTACCTAAAGTACATACAGGGCAATTATAGGAGAAAGCAGATAGACAGGGGTCCTGAATAGCAGGATCCCAGTCAGACTAGGCCAAAAACAGTGAGACATCAGCAAAAAGTGGGGGTAACTATAAGAAGCAGATCCTACTCTCCTACACAACTCCCCCTCCCCCAAACGTAAGGACATTACACTAACCTTGACCAGTTGAGTCTTCATGTTCTAAGTGGAAATATCTGGAGAGTCCATCTGCATTGGCATGGTTACTCCCAGGTCTATGTTCAACTGTATAGTCCATCCCCTGTAGGGAAATGGACCACCTCAAAAGTTTGGGGTTTTCACCCTTCATTTGTTTTAGCCATAAGAGGGGCTTATGGTCTGTCTGAACAATGAAGTGAGTGCCAAACAAGTATGGCCTCAGCTTCTTCAAGGCCCAAACCACAGCAAAGGCTTCCCTCTCAATGGCTGACCAATGTTTCTCTCTGGGGGTCAGCCTTCTGCTAATAAAAGCTACAGGCTGATCCTGACCCTCTTCATTCAGTTGTGATAACACAGCCCCTACCCCCAATTCAAATGCATCAGTTTGAACAATGAATTGTTTGGAATAATCAGGACTTTGCAGAATGGGAGCAGTGCACATGGCCTGCTTCAGGTCATCAAATGCCTTTTGACAGCTAACTGTCCACTGAACTTTCTTAGGCATTCTTTTGGAAGTTAAGTCATTCAAAGGGGTCACTATGGATCCATATCCTTTGACAAACCTCCTGTAGTACCCAGTCAGGCCCAAGAAAGCTCTGACCTGAGTCTGGGTAGTGAGAGCAACCCAGTCCATGATGGTCTGGATTTTGCTCTCCAATGGTTGAACCTGACCTCCACCCACAAGGTGGCCCAGGTACACAACCTTACTCTGCCCTATCTGGCACTTGGTGGCCTTGATAGTTAGGCCTGCTTTCTGCAGGGCCTTCAAAACATTTCTCAGGTGGACCAGGTGATCCTCCCAGGTGGAGCTAAAGACAGCAATATCATCTAGATATGCTGCACTATAGGCTTCCAGGCCTGTAAGGACTTTGTTCACCAACCTTTGAAAAGTGGCAGGTGCATTCTTCAAGCCAAAGGGCATCACCACAAATTGGTAGTGCCCACTAGGGGTTGAGAATGCTGTTTTGGGTTTTGCATCCTCAGCTAATCTGATTTGCCTGTAACCAGCTGTCAGGTCAAATGTACTCAGAAACTTGGCAGAGGCCAAAGTATCTATAAGTTCATCTGCCCTGGGTATTGGATGGGCATCAGTCCTAGTGACTGCATTGAGACCCCTGTAGTCCACACAGAACCTCATCTCTCTCTTACCACCCTGGGTGTGAGGTTTTGGTACAAGGACTACTGGACTAGCCCAAGGGCTATCTGAGGGTTCAATTACTCCCAGTTCCAACATTTTTTGGACTTCAGTCCTGTTAGAGTCCCTGACATGGTCAGGTTGCCTGTAAATCTTCTTTTTAACAGGCAGACTGTCACCTGTGTCCACTTCATGAGTGCACCAGGTAGTCTGACTTGGAGTCAGTGAAAACATATGTCTGAACTGATTCAGGACTTGCCTACAATCAGTTTGCTGCTGGTCAGTGAGGCTGCCTGCCAAGGCTACACCATCAACTGAACCATCATCAGGGTTTTGTGAGAGCAGGTCAGGGAGTGGATAGCTCTCTTCCTCCTGTCCCTCATCAGTAGCCATGAGCAAGCCCATGTCTGCCCTGTCAACATATGGTTTTAGCCTGTTCACATGGAGCACCCTATGTTGGCTTCTGGGAGTTCCAAGGTCCACCAGGTAGGTAACCTCTCCCTTTTGCTCAATGATAGTATGAGGTCCACTCCACTTGTCCTGGAGGGCTGCTGGGGCCACAGGCTCCAACACCCATACTTTCTGTCCTGGCTGATGTAGGAGAGTAGGATCTGCTTCTTATAGTTACCCCCACTTTTTGCTGATGTTTCACTGTTTTTCAACTTAGCCAGACTGAGGCCCTGCTAATCAGGACCCCAGTCTATCTGCTTTCTACTCTAAATTGATTGCATGTACTTTAGGTACACTCCAGATTGGATTGTGGGGTACCCTTATAAGTCCCTAGTATATGGTATACTATGTACCCAGGGCATTGGTACCCCAGAGGCCTCCCAGGGGCTGCAGCATGTATTATGCCACCCCTGAGGGGCCATCCAAAATGACACCACAGGTCTGCTACAGCAGCCTGTGTAAGGTGGTGTATGCACCCCTTACTGAGATATAGGTTTCCTATATCTCTCCATATCACTGCACATGTAAACCTATCAGTCACCCCTATGGCAGGCCTTAACAATCCTGAAGGCAGGGTGCTGGGTTTCATGTGAGAGGGTGATGGTATGATTCCACCCTACTAGAGGGAGAAACATGGCACCACCGGTACACCCGGTACCAGCTTAACAGAACCCTGGCATCACAAAATGGATGCTGCAGCCACAGACACGAGTCTGCCCTCCTGCTGCTGGACGAAACTCCAGCAGGGGAGGCCTGGACAATAGGTTTCCTGTCACAGGGAGGTGTGACCACCTCACAGACAGGCTTTAGTGTATTGGGGCTGGGTGGGTGCACTCTGAGAGTGCTTTGAAGTCTGCACTGGGGGCACACTTGGTGTCCCTGTGCATAGTCCAGCTCAAACCGGTTGCAGGGGCACTCAGCCCCTGCTCTGGTGTGAAACTGGACAAAGGAAATGGGTGTAGCCACCCCTCTTTCCTGACCCTCCCATAGGTGGGTCCCCAGAGTTTGTCCCACCCCTTCCTTCGGTATAAAGTAGGAACCCCTGACTACAGGACTCTAGATTTACCTGGACAAAACTCTGCTACAGAATCCCAGAACTTCAACTATCTACACGACGTTGGATGACCGAAGAATCTCCCTTGGAGTAAAGGAGTTACTCCCCTGCTTGGCAGGCACCAAAGACGCATCTGTCTGGTTTGCATCTCCGAAGCTCCTGAGGACTCCGAAGAATTTTGCAACACAGAAGGTGGGTTCCCATGGCCTCTGAGGTCGATCTGTGTGCTCAGCAAGTCTGAGGCCTGTATCCCTCGTGGAGACCGTGCAACCCGAACCCCTGGACACCGCAACCATTTGCAGAAGCATCAGCTTTGAGGCAACCTCTGAGGCTGAGCTTTGGGTTACTTATAGCCCTGACCCCGAGCAGCAATTCCACTGAAGATTGCCAGCCTACACTCCACGAGTGTTCCGTGAGCTGGCCCTTTGTGTTTTCTCTTGAGGTCCCTTCGCGATCCTTGGTCTGTCGACTGGTGGGTCCCTGTGAAGGCAACGCTAAGATTAATTGGGCTACCCTGGTTGCTCCAGATGTGCCCTGACTTTCCATTGCTTGGGGAGTCCCATGGACCTTGCTGGTCCGCACCAAAGCATCTTTATTCTTCCTGTGTGGGTTGCTGTTGCCAAGGCTTGTTGTATTCAATCCAAGCACCGACACCCCAGCACTCGACATCCTTTATGGGACAGCTCAAATCCGGCTCCTGGTTGTCCTCGACATCTCCTGGACCCCGTGGCTACAGAGTCAAGCTTCACCTCTTCGCACCTGAAGCACCGGACATCGGTGGGCATTTGATTGCTCCGCTCCTGGTCATGTGAAGTGACCCAGACTTTGTCCCCTCTGCTTTCAGGTTCTTCACATCTTCGATCCAGGCTTGTATCATCCCGGACACTTTTCTTCTTCACGGCAGAAGCACTTTGCAGCAGATCGCCATTGAAATCAACGACGATTCCCGACACCCTTTGACACCTATGCACCCGGCTTCCCTGGGTGAGGGAACTCAAGCACTCCGGTGCTCCCATGGGTGTTGGCCCTAGAACCTCTTAAGTCTAAAGGGGTTTGCTAAAAGTCCTCTCCTAAGTGTCCTTTTTCTTTAAAATTCCAACCTCGACTTTCCTCATAGAATCCTACGGTGCTCGCGGCTGTGTTCTCACACTGCACACGTCCCACGTGGGTCTCCTGTGTCACTACCTTGGGTGGTTCCTTGGGGTCCCAGCAATTCTACGTGCTCTAGGCACTGTGCTTAGTCAAGTCGTGGTTCTTATACCACTTTCTTAATATATGGTTTGGTCCCCCCCTGGGGCCCATTGTATATTGTGCTATTTACTGTCGTTTTAATACTGTGATATTGTGTATCTTGGACTCTAATCTCATAAAGAGATTAGTAGTGAGTGTTTAGAAATAAATACATATATTTTATATATACCTGGTGTGGTTCTCCTTTCATTTGGCCATTCAAGAGGTTATAATCTGGTAAACCAAGCTGCTTTACACTCCTTCAAGACTTAGCCTGAAGGCTGCTCTCCATAGCTAACACTAGGATAGCTTTCAATAAAGGTTCTCTTTAAATCTATCATCAATAAGGGTCGTTTGGACTGGTGCAAGGTGCCCACTATAACTAGTGGACAGCATATGACAGGCCAACTTCTCACATTGGTGTGCAGCGGTTGGATTCAAGCTTGCTATTGCTTTACCAGATAATCTCTTTGAGTGACTAACTGAAAACCACTATAGGTACATAGGTACATATAAATCAAGTTTAGAATACAGTAAGTTCTACTGAACTTAGAGTTGTGTGTCAAGGGCTTAGCACACCCTTTCTACAACTCAAGAGAGTTTAGTAGGCCCCACTAGAGTAGGTAGGTGCATACACAACACCACACTAGTCATGTCTTCAAGGGCAGAAGCCAGGGGGTCTCTCCCAACTAAGGGGCATATTACCAAGCGGCAGCGATAATTATCGCTGGCCGCCCTCAGCGTGAAAATGTTTATCGCCGGCTATCGCTGATAATTATCGCCATGCTAGCGCTGTATTAACAACGCATAGCGCAATGGCGATAATTATCCCAGCGATAGCGATGTTATCCATGGAACATCGCTGGTTTTTCAACGATGTTCCATTCAAAACGGCGATAACCTTGCTGATACGACCCTGTGGTCGTATCAGCATAATCCACCCCCAATGGTAAGTATAGCTAACTCAGCATTTTAGCAGACGTTCGCCAAAAACTAATGTCTGCTAAAATCCTGAGGGCCACCTTGTAAATATCGCGATGTGTATTTAGCGATAATTTACAAGGTAGTCCGTCAGGGTACGTTCAGTGACGCCCACTTTGCATCTCATTAGAGATGCGAAGCGAGGCGTCGGGAAACGGGTAGCTAACATGCGCTAATGCATGTTAGCATCCACTTGTAGATAGGGCGATAATCTTATCTCCGCTTTTTTGGCTTTTAAAGCCAAAAAAGCGGAGATAAGGCCCTTGTTAATATGCCCCTTAGTATGACCAGGTCTCATACCAAGAGTTGAGGACTATGTGTGCCTCTAGGAAATTGAAGACAGGGAAAAGCCCAACCACACAACATCTCATAAAGTTGTTGCTTGAAGATGACCTCAGAAAGACCCCAGGGTCTGATGAGGTTGGCAAAGTGGGTGGGACAGCAGAAGAGGAAAGGCCAGGTAGTGAACACTACTATGACCCAGACTCTGATGCTGGCCAGGAGGATCAAAATGATTCTAACCTGGAACAGCCAATCCTTCCTGCAGGTGAGGAGGGAGACCCCAGAGGGCTCTCTTACCCCACCTGGAAGGGTTAACAGTTTACCAAGAAGATCTAGATCTCCTTCTCAGGAATCTGATCATTCTGATACTTCTGTAGGGACTCTCTGCTTCTCATAAAAGGGACTCCTCTTATGAGAAGAAATGCCAACTGCTTGAGTTTGAGAGAGCTAAGCTCAGAATCAAGAGAGAGTAATTGGCCTTAGACAGGGAATCCCTGGAGCTTCAGAGAGCTTCTCAGAAATTGGGACTAGGGTCCCATGCTGGCAGCAGCAGTGTCCCTAGAGGTAGAGATCATACTCATGACCATAGGAACCTGAACAAGATTGTCCCTCCCTACCAGAGTGGGGATGACATCCACAAATGGATAACTGCACTGGAGAGGGCCTGTAAAGTACAGAGGGTCCCTCAGGAGCAGTGGGCAGCAATGTTGTGGCTCTCCTTTGCAGACAAAGGTAGAGACAAGCTCCTCACTGTAAGAGAAGAGGATGCTGATAATGACAAAGTCCTGAAGAGTGCTCTGATTGATGGGTTTGGCCTAACCACTGAACAATATAGGTTAAAGTTCAGAGACACCCAAAAGGCTCAGACTCAAGACTGGGTTGACTTTGTAGATTGTGCTACTAAGGCTCTGGAAGGCTGGTTACTTGGCAGTAAGGTGTGTGATTTCAAAGGATTGTATAATTTAATCATGAGACAACATATCCTTAATAACTGTCAAAATCAACTGTTGCATCAGTACCTGGTGGACTCTGATCTGACCTCTCCCCAAGAATTGGGAAAGAAGGCAGACAAATGGGTCAGAACCAGGGTGAGGCAGAAGGTTCAGAACCAAGGTGGTGACTCTGAGAAGCAAGATTCTAAGAACTCTGATAAGGGTGGGGAGAAGGGTAAAGACCAGAAGTCTTCTCAAGGTCCCCAAAAATCTGCATCTGGTGGGGAGTCCCAATGTAACAAAGGAAAAGGCCAAAAGAAACCATGGTGCAAAATCTGTAAACAGAAAACCCATTGGACTAGTGATTGTACCAAGACCAAAGACTCAACTCCAGCCACCATTGCCCCTAAGGCAACTGTTCCCCCTAGTTCAGCTTCAAGTGGTGGTAATCAGAATAAGGGTGTAGTAGGGTTAACCCTGGGTTCTGAGGTGGACTCTGGCCTAGTCAGAGTTCCAACTCAGGCTGTACTGATCTGTGATGGAGGCATGGATATGTCCTCCTTTGGGAGTCCCAGTAATCTGGGCAAATACAGACAGCAGCCCTTGATTAATGGAAAAGAGGCTTTGGCATTCAGGGACACAGGAGCAAGTGTCACAATGGTGTCAAAAGATCTTGTAGCCCCTGAGCAGATCATACTTGGTGAAATGTACCAAGTGACCAATGCTAGCAATGTCAGGACAGACCATTCCCTGGCAGTTGTTAATTTCACCTGGGGACGGGTAACTGGCCCTAAGAAGGTTGTGGTAAGTGCAGACCTCCCTGTTGAATGCTTGCTTGGAAAAGATTTGGAAACTTCAGCTTGGGCTGAAGTTGAGCTCAGGGCCCATGCAGAAATGTTGGGCATCCCTGCAGATGTGTTTGCTATGACCAGGTCACAGGCAAAAATGTCTAAAACTGAACAGGCCCTGGATCCTGGAAGAATGGACCAGGTGCCTTCCAAGAGGAGGAGCAGTAGGGTTAAGGCAGCGCCTTCCCCCTGCCTCAGAATGCAGATCAGTCTCCTGAGGGAGATGATCTCAGTCCTGAAGAAGGAACTGTCCCAGAGGAGCTTGAACCTGATCAGGTTGAGTTCTTGGGGACAGGGGGCCCTTCCAGGGCAGATCTGAGCCAGGAGCAGCTGAGCTGCCCCTCTCTTTAACCCCTCAGACAGCAAGCTGCTGCTGAGGTTGCTGGGAGTGCTAGTGGGTCCCATAGGATCTATTGGGATGATGGACTCCTTTACTCAGAGTATAGAGACCCCAAGCCTGGAGCCACCAGGAGGTTGGCTATACCTCTGAAGTTTAGGAGCTTCCTATTGACACTAGCCCATGATATCCCATTGGCAGGTCACCTAGGCCAAAACAAGACTTGGGACAGAATTGTCCCTCACTTTCATTGGCCTCATATGTCTGAAGACACCAAGGAGTTTTGTCGCTCCTGTGTCACCTGTCAAGCCAGTGGTAAGGCAGGTAGCACTACAAAGGCCTCCCTGATACCACTACCTGTGGTGGGGGTTCCCTTTGAGAGGGTAGGGATTGACATTGTTGGTCCCCTAGATCCTCAAACAGCATCTGGGCACAGATTTATCCTGGTGGTGGTGGACCATGCCACCAGGTACCCAGAGGCAATTCCCCTCAGGACCACCACAGCTCCTGTGGTGGCCAGCGCCCTACTGGGAATCTTTTCCAGGGTGGGTTTTCCTAAGGAGGTAGTATCAGATAGAGATGCAAACTTCATGTCTAGTTACTTAACTGCTATGTGGAAGGAGTGTGGTGTAAATTATAAATTTACCACCCCTTATCACCCACAATGCAATGGTTTAGTTGAAAGGTTCAACAAAACCTTAAAGGGGATGATTAAAGGTCTCCCAGAAAAGCTTAGGCGCAGATGGGACATACTTTTGCCCTGCCTTCTCTTTCCCTACAGAGAGGTTCCTCAGAATGGGGTTGGTTACAGCCCATTTGAGCTTCTGTTTGGACATCCAGTTAGGGGTCCATTGTGTCTAGTGAAGGAGGGATGGGAGTTACCTCTCAAACCCCCTAAACAGGATATTGTGGACTATGTACTTGGTCTCCACTCCCGGATGGCTGAGTACATGAAGAAGGCAACTAAAAACCTTGAGGCTAGCTAGGAATTGCAAAAGGCCTGGCATGACCAAAAGGCTGTTTTGACTGTTTATCAGCCAGGACAGAAAGTATGGGTGTTGGAGCCTGTGGCCCCAGCAGCCCTCCAAGACAAGTGGAGTGGCCCCCATACAATTGTTGAACAGAAGGGAGAGGTTACCTACCTGGTAGACCTTGGAACTCCCAGGAGCCCCCACAGGGTGCTCCATGTCAACAGACTGAAACCATATGTTGACAGGGCAGACATGGGCTTGCTCATGGCTACTGATGAGGGACAGGAGGAAGAGAGTGATCCACTCCCTGACCTGCTCTCACAGAACCCTGATGATGGATCAGTTGATGGTGTAGCCTTGGCAGGCAGCCTCACTGACCAGCATTAAACTGATTGCAGAAAAGTTCTCAATCAGTTCAGACATATGTTCTCACTGACTCCAAGTCAGACTACCTGGTGCACTCATGAAGTGGACACTGGGGACAGTCTGCCAGTTAAAAATAAGATTTACAGGCAACCTGACCATGTCAAGGACTGCATCAGGACTGAAGTCCAGAAGATGTTGGATTTGGGTGTGATTGAACCCTCAGATAGCCCTTGGGCTAGTCCAGTAGTCTTAGTGCCTAAACCTCACACCCAGGGTGGTAAGAGAGAGATGAGGTTTTGTGTAGACTACAGAGGTCTCAATGCAGTCACTAGGACTGATGCCCATCCAATACCAAGGGCAGATGAGCTTATAGACACTTTGGCCTCAGCCAAGTTTCTGAGCACATTTGACTTGACAGCTGGCTACTGGCAGATCAGACTAGCTGATGATGCAAAGCCAAAGACAGCATTTTCTACCCCTAGTGGGCACTACCAATTTGTGGTGATGCCCTTTGGTTTGAAAAATGCACCTGCCACTTTTCAAAGGTTGGTGAACAAAGTCCTTACAGGCCTGGAAGCCTATAGTGCAGCATATCTAGATGATATTGCTGTCTTTAGCTCTACCTGGGAGGATCACCTGGTCCACCTGCGAAATGTTTTGGAGGCCCTGCAGAAAGCAGGCCTAACTATCAAGGCCACCAAGTGCCAGATAGGGCAGAGTCAGGTTGTGTACCTAGGCCACCTTGTGGGTGGAGTCCAGGTTCAACCATTGCAGAGCAAAATCCAGACCATCATGGACTGGGTTGCTCCAACCACCCAGACTCAGGTCAGAGCTTTCTTGGGACTGACTGGGTACTATAGAAGATTTGCCAAAGGTTATGGATCCATAGTGACCCCTTTGAATGACTTGACTTCTAAAAGAAAGCCAAAGAAAGTTCAGTGGACAGTCATCTGTCAAAAGGCATTTGATGACCTGAAGCAGGCCATGTGCACTGCTCCCATTCTGCAAAGTCCTGATTACTCCAAGCAATTCATTGTCCAAACAGATGCATCTGAGTTGGGGGTAGGGGCTGTGTTATCACAATTGAATGATGAAGGTCAGGATCAGCCAGTAGCTTTTATTAGCAGAAGGCTGACCCCCAGAGAGAAACATTGGTCAGCCATGGAGAGGGAGGCCTTTGCTGTGGTTTGGGCTCTGAAGAAGTTGAGGCCATACTTGTTTGGCACTCACTTCATTGTTCAGACAGACCATAAGCCCCTCTTATGGCTAAAACAGATGAAGGGTGAAAACCCCAAACTTTTGAGGTGGTCCATTTCCCTACAGGGGATGGACTATAAAGTGGAACATAGACCTGGGAGTAACCATGCCAATGCAGATGGACTCTCCAGATATTTCCACTTAGAACATGAAGACTCAACTGGTCAAGGTTAGTTTAATGTCTCTGCGCTTGGGGGGGGTTGTGTAGGAGAGTAGGATCTGCTTCTTATAGTTACCCCCACTTTTTGCTGATGTTTCACTGTTTTTCGACTTGGCCAGACTAAGGCCCTGCTAATCAGGACCCCTGTCTATCTGCTTTCTACTCTAAATTGATTGCATGTACTTTAGGTACACTCCAGATTGGATTGTGGGGTACCCTTATAAGTGCCTAGTATATGGTATACTATGTACCCAGGGCATTGGTACCCCAGAGGCCTCCCAGGGGCTGCAGCATGTATTATGCCACCCCTGAGAGGCCATCCAAAATGACACCACAGGTCTGCTACAGCAGCCTGTGTAAGGTGGTGTATGCACCCCTTACTGAGATATAGGTTTCCTATATCTCTCCATATCACTGCGCATGTAAACCTATCAGTCACTCCTATGGCAGGCCTTAACAATCCTGAAGGCAGGGTGCTGGGTTTCATGTGAGAGGGTGCCCATGCATGAGCAGAGCCCCTCTGCAGCTTTCGGAATCTTCATTCCGGGGTTGTTTGTGATGCAGCCAAACCATATACTCTTAAGTGCATTATGACCTCGCGGTAAATGCTAACTTGAGAATGGCTGCATGGAAACATGTCGTGTTTGGTGTCAAACACCTTGGAATCATACCTCCACCCCAGTAACTGGGGTGGGAGGTATGATTCCACCCTACTAGAGGGAGAAACATGGCACCACCGGTACACCCGGTACCAGCTTAACAGAACCCTGGCATCACAAAATGGATGCTGCAGCCACAGACACGAGTCTGCCCTCCTGCTGCTGGACGAAACTCCGGCAGGGGAGGCCTGGACAATAGGTTTCCTGTCACAGGGAGGTGTGACCACCTCCCAGAAAGGCTTTAGTGTATTGGGGCTGGGTGGGTGCACTCCAAGAGTGCTTTGAAGTCTGCACTGGGGGCACATTTGGTGTCCCTGTGCATAGTCCAGCTCAAACCAGTAGCAGGGGCGCTCAGCCCCTGCTCTGGCGCGAAACTGGACAAAGGAAATAGGTGGGTCCCCAGAGTTTGTCCCACCCCTTCCTTGGGTATAAAGTAGGAACCCCTGACTACAGGACTTTAGATTTACCTGGACGAAACTCTGCTACAGAGTCCCAGAACTTCAACTATCTACACGACGTTGGATGACCGAAGAATCTCCCTTGGAGTAAAGGAGTTACTCCCCTGCTTGGCAGGCACCAAAGATGCATCTGTCCGGTTTGCATCTCCGAAGCTCCTGAGGACTCCAAAGAATTTTTCAAACACAGGATGTGGGTTCCCGTGGTCTCTGAGGTCGATCTGTGTGCTCAGCAAGTCTGAGGCCTGTATCCCTCGTGGAGACCGTGCAACCTGAACCCCTGGACACTGCAACCATTTGCAGAAGCATCAGCTTTGAGGCGACTTCTGAGGCTGAGCTTTGGGTTACTTGTAGCCCTGACCCCGAGCAGCAATTCCACTGAAGATTGCCAGCCTACACTCCACGAGTGTTCCGTGAGCTGGCCCTTTGTGTTTTCTCTTGAGGTCCCTTTGCGATCTCTGGTCCATCGACTGGTGGGTCCCTGTGAAGGCAACACTAAGATTAATTGGGCTACCCTGGTTGCTCCAGACGTGCCCTGACTCTCCATTGCTTGGGGAGTCCCCCGGACCTTGCTGGTCTGCACCAAAGCATCTTTACTCTTCCTGCGTGGGTTGCTGTTGCCAAGGCTTGTTGTGTTCAATCTGAGCACCGACACCCCAGCACTCGACATCCTTTGTGGGACCACTCGAATCCGGCTCCTGGTCATCCTTGACGTCTCCTGGACCCCGTGGCTGCAGAGTCAAGCTTCACCTCTTTGCACCTGAAGCACCCGACATCGGTTGGCATTTGATTGCTCCGCTCCTGGTCATGTGAAGTGACCCAGACTTTGTCCCCTCTGCTTTCAGGTTCTTCACATCTTCGATCCAGGCTTGGATCATCCCGGACACTTTTCATCTTCATGGCAGCAGCACTTTGCAGCAGATCGCCATTGAAATCAACGACGATTCCCGACACCCTTTGACACCTGTGCACCCGGCTTCCCTGGGTGAGGTAACTCGAGTACTCTGGTGCTCCCGTGCGTGTTGGCCCTAGACCCTCTTAAGTCTAAAGGGGTTTGCTAAAATTCCTCTCCTAAGTGTCCTTTTGCTTTAAAATTCCAACCGCGACTTTCCTCATGGAATCCTACGGCGCTCGTGGCTGTGTTCTCACACTGCACACGTCCCCCGTGGGTCTCCTGTGTCACTACCTTGGGTGGTTCCTTGGGGTCCCAGCGATTCTACGTGCTCTAGGCACTGTGCCTAGTCAAGTCGTGGTTCTTATACCACTTTCTTAATATATGGTTTGGTCTCCCCTGGGGCCCATTGTTTATTGTGCTATTTACTGTCGTTTTAATACTGTGATATTGTGTATCTTGGACTCTAATCTTATAAAGAGATTAGTAGTGAGTGTTTAGAAATAAATACATATATTTTATATATACCTGGTGTGGTTCTCCTTTCATTTGGCCATTCAGGAGTTTATAATCTGGTAAACCAAGCTGCTTTACACTCCTTCAAGACTTAGGGGTCGATTCCGATTCGGGCCGGAAAAAGCACCGACCGACTCGGATCTGGAAAAAATACCGACCGACACGTACCCGTGGCGCCCGACATGCCAAGTACGATGCAAGGTGCGAAAAATCCGACCGACACGTAAGGAAACCAAGTCGACCGACCGAGCCGCACGGAAAACAGCAATCCGGCCGGAAAAAAACGCGAATCCAACCGACCGACACGCACCCGGAACAAATCCGACCGAAACGTACACGCTAACTCCAAACCGCCAAGTACGATGCAAGGCACGAAAACCACGAGCGAGTCGGACGGAGGACAAGCCGTACGACCGACACGCATACAAAACCGAGCCGAAGCAACACAATACACCGCGACCGACGCGTACGCAGCATAGAAAACTGCACAAACACAGCGTGAACGAAACAGAGAACACCGTACGAGACCAATGCAGGGTCCGACTCGGTCACAAGAACGTTTCCAACATACACAAACAGCACAAAGGAAAAATCACCCAAAAAAGGCCAAACAAGCAATTACCAAGCCAATAAATACTGGGGTGGGGTGGGGACAGAGAACAAAGACACACCCACAACTCCACCTATATAAAGGACACAAATCACTACCATGAGCCTTTGCAAATGCCATTCCACTGCCAGCACCCAAGAGAAAGCAACCACACACCCACAGCTCATCCCTCACACAAGCCACACACCATCAGCACACCAACAAATACCTACCTCACATACACCCAGCAAAACACACACTCACACACCCTCACCTGCACACCAACACACACATCACTCACCATCACCACCCATCACCATGCCCACCAAGAAGAATCACAAGTTCCTAGATTGTGAATTGGAAGTCCTGGTAGACGAGATCCTCAGGGTAGAGCCACAGCTGTTTGGCACATTGGTCCAACAGACCCCCATGTCGCAGAAAACCAAGATGTGGGAGAGGATCATCAACAGGGTGAACGCCCAATCACCATGTCGGCGCACAAAGACCGACATCCAGAACAGGTGGTATGACGTGCGCAGGAGGGTACGGAAACTGCTGAAGCAAGACTACATCAACAGCCAACACACCGGCAGTGGCCCTCCTGCCAAGCCAATATACCTCAGGCCCTGGGAGGAGAAGGTGCGGGCCATCCTACCGCCAGTGAGCATATATGGACTAGAGGACATCCCAGAGCCTGGTGAGTACACAACAAATGTACACAATATACTGCCACAAAACACACACACATCACTGTCAAGGGGAGAGTCAAACCATGCACTCATAGCAATCACACAGCAACCAGAACAGAATCATCCCAAAATGTGTTTGTCAGTCAGAGAAACACAACACATGCCATCAAAAAAGTCACATCCAACCGTGCCAACACATGTACAAACACAACCAAAACTACAGCTAGGCAGTGGCACAAATAGAACTAACAAACACATCCACACATGTAGCCACCACAACAACACCAACACACAGTGAAGACCACTCAAAGGAAGGAATTCTGTGTATGCTGGCCAAGTCAGTGTAGCCAATAGCATCATGGGAGTCGCAGTCACACATATTGCCCGCCCCAAAACTGTCCCATCAACACCACCATGAACCATGCGCACATCACAGGGAGTGGAGAAGGACTCACAAGATGGCTGACACTGGCTACTGCTGTGGGGAGCACAAGGCCCTGCTGCCAACTGTGCACCAACAAACAGCAGGACACCACTGACTGACATCCTGAGAGACAACTTCCACTCCCTGCAATGCAAGCACAGTCCATGGTGGGATATCTGGCTGGCTGGGTGGGTGGGAAGGAGGACTTGCAGCACTAACCATAGTCACAAGCACCTCCCCTCACACACACCCCAACACAAACTCCACAGTACCCACCTGGTAGAATGCAATGCCCCCATCCTAACACAAGATCCCACAAAGCACCACCACCCTGGGTTATGTTGTGTGAAGCACAGGGACACTCTTGGGACTCTTAGCCAAACAACTGCCAGGACAACACTCCCAGCCATCCTGTCAGCACAGCCAGCCCACCCCACAGGGAAGCAGAGTCAAAAGGAAGGAAGCATGGGCATGCTGGGAAGGGGGTGGAGGCAATAGCATGATGGGAGTCGTAGTCACAGACATTGCTCAGCCTCACAACTGGCCCATCAACACCACCCTGAACCATGCTCACATCACAGGGAGTGGAGAAGGACTCACAAGATGGCTGACACTGGCTACTGCTGTGGGGAGCACAAGGCCCTGCTGCCAACTGTGCACCAACAAACAGCAGGACACCACTGACTGACATCCTGAGAGACAACTTACACTCCCTGCAATGCAAGCACGTTCCATGGTGGGATATCTGGCTGGCTGGGTGGGAAGGGGGACTTGCAGCACTGACTATAGTCACCAGCACCTCCCCTCACACCCCCCAACACAAATTCCACAGTACCCACCTGGTAGAATGCAATGCCCTCCATCCTAACACAAGATCCCACAAAGCACCACCACCCTGGGTTATGTTGTGTGAAGCACAGGGACACTCTTGGGACTCTTAGCCAAACAACTGCCAGGACAACACTCCCAGCCATCATGTCAGCACAGCCAGCCCACCCCACAGGGAAGCAGAGTCAAAAGGAAGGAAGCATGGGCATGCTGGGAAGGGGGTGGAGGCAATAGCATGATGGGAGTCGTAGTCACAGACATTGCTCAGCCTCACAACTGGCCCATCAACACCACCCTGAACCATGCTCACATCACAGGGAGTGGAGAAGGACTCACAAGATGGCTGACACTGGCTACTGCTGTGGGGAGCACAAGGCCCTGCTGGCAACTGTGCACCAACAAACAGCAGGACACCACTGACTGACATCCTGAGAGACAACTTACACTCCCTGCAATGCAAGCACGTTCCATGGTGGGATAACTGACTGGCTGGGTGGGTGGGAAGGAGGTCCGGCTGTCAACCAAACACAAGCAATGCAGACCATGTTCACACCCCAGAAAATACATAGAAATGCCCAAATAATGCAGGACAATGTGCCACACCAATATCAACCCCTGACTGTGACGACTTAGGACAATGCAATGTACAGGCCCGCACCCAGAGGCACAGTCACAACTGTCATGTGTGTCAACCATTGATGCCTGCAGAAACATGACATACATTGTTTGTGTCTCCCAAAAACAGGTGATGATGGGGACACAGCAGCAGACGCTGAGGAGTCCCAGTCCCAGGCTCAAGAGGATGCCGAGCTCACTGGCGTCGTACAGCCTCTGTCCTCCTCGGACGATGAAGAACAACCTGGCACATCCGGTGCAAGTCAACATGCAGCACCAGCAGGACCACCAGCTGCAGCACCAGCAGGACCACCAGCTGCACCCCCTGCACCCACCCCTACAACGACTGTCACCACGAATACCATCCCTGCCGACATGGACAGAATAAGGAGCAACACCAGCACAGTGACCCTGGACCAACCTGGGGCCATGGACACCACCACCACCACCAACCCCCAAGGTGGACCAGGGTTATCTGTGCGTGCCACTGCACACACTGCACATGTCAGCAGGGGTGGTGGGAGGGGTGGGAGACAGAGGTCGCTGCTTGCAGACATTGCTGGTGTGCATGACGACCCACAACTGGTACGCATAGCTGATGCGTACCAGTCCAGCACCGGAGAGCTCAGCCAGGTAGTGGGGCTCCTCAGAGACATTAAACAGCAGCAGGCTGCCCATCATGCCCGCTTGGACTCCCACATGTCCCACGTGGAGTCACACATGTCCCGTGTGGACTCACACATGTCCCGCGTGGAGTCCAAGTGGGATGCACTGCATGAGATGACGGCGGTGCACAGGGACATTTTACAATGCCTCCGCCAGATGAACAGCAACCAGTCCACACCTCCCTGTGTGCCAACAACATCTGGTGCCGAACAAACTGCAACTGCCACAGGGAGGGAGGAGGACTCTGGCGGAGAGTCCCCTGCACCGCAGCCCCTGCCCCTGTGTCCCCTGCTGCCCTGAGTGAGGAGTCTGTGTACCTCCTTCGCCAGCTCCATGTAGGCCAGACAGCCATGCTGAGTGTCCTCCATGCGCACACCGCGCTGTTGACTCAGCTGGTGTCGTTCATGGAGGGCATCTCATCGGGCATGTCTGACCTACAGAGGGGCAATAGGTCCATGGACTCCTCCCTGACGGCAGCAGTGTCCCTCCTCAAACGGTCCCTCACCCCTCCTGCCTCTGCTCCATCCACACTCCCCAGCACCTTACCCATCCCAAGCACACACACACCGGCACAGGCACACACCAGCACACACACATCCAGCACACTGACACACACGCCAATGACAAAACGCACACGCACGCACATTCAGGGGACTGAAGCCAGACTCACAGGGGATGGGGCCCTGGAACACACACACGCATCCACATGCACTGCACAGTCCTCAGTTCCCTCTCCCTCCAAAGCACCCTCCCTTGCCTCACCTGCAACCCCAAAGTCACAGCAGCTCTTCCTCTGTGACCTCGGCCTCTTCCCCACCGATGAAGCTGCTCCAGCATCCCGGGGGAAGAGGAAGCACACCCACACGGAGCAGAGTGCCCCTCGCCCCCGGACACCCTCCCCCAGGTGCAGACGAACTGAGGCCCCCACCCGCAAGTCCCCCCGGAGTCCTAAGAGCAAGACCCCGCCACCGCCCTGCAGCTCAAGCACCAGGTCTCCTTCCTCCATCCCTCAGGCCCCCACTCCACAGGTGCCCCCACCACACCCTGCCCCAGGTTCCCCCACCCACAGATATACCATCCCCAAGAGGCTCCGGCCTTCTCCCCTGCCACTTGCTCTCCCAGCACCACCCCCCGCTGCGCTTGTCTGTGCCACTGATGTGGTGAGGGTGTCCTCCCCCTCTGTCCAACCCACCTTGCCTGTTCCCCATTCTCCTCCCCTGGAGGTAGGCACTGCAGTGGAGTCCACTACCGCCCTGTCTGACTTGGGCACTGCAGTGGCGGACCTGTCCACTCCATCTGCAGGGTCCACTGCAGTTGTGCCGGCACCCACGACATCTGAGTCATGCCCCCAGTTGTGCCGGCACACACCATGTCAGACACCTCCACTGCAGTTGTCAGTGTCTCTCCAGCACCCACCACCCATTCCCTGACTCCCCCTGGTGAGCCCTGATCCTGTCCCTGCGGTGCCTGGCCTGCCCCCCGGTTGCCCCTCCTAGTGGATTGTCCCTGGTTTTGTGCAGGCATGCGTAGGGTGACATCTGCCAGTGTCACCCTGTTTGAACTTTGACAATGGACTGGCCATTGGCCTTTGCTCTTTTTTTCTGGACGTCGTTTTCATTCAACACATATGCTGAATAAAGCAACTTTCTTTTCTCTAGTGCTCATGCTTCAGATGTACATGTTGTTGGTGCTGCTAACCATGCCCTTGCTGCAGTGGTGGTGATATCTGGTCTCATGATTATGAAGTGTTACTGTGCAGGAACCCATGTGGTCCAGGGGGAATGTGTCCTATCATGTGGTGTATCCATGTCATCCATAGCAGCATCTGAGGGTGTCATGTGTTCCGTATTTGGCAATGGGATTTCCTACTTACATTAGCAATTTCATATCTGTGGCTTCCACCCCTGCACATCTGTTGTGCCTGCCATTGTTGGATTTGTCTACTTCCCTGACCGTGTTGCCATCTCCACTGGACATGCAGGTTTGGGCATCAATGGGGAAGGACTCATCCGTGTAGTCAGTGCAACATTGCTATACATTGGATCTGTGCTGATGATTCCGTTGGCACATCCATGACCAGGCTGATGTGACGGGAGCCCTCATTTGGTGCTAATTGTTGATTGTGTGACCAAGTGCTCAGCTGACATGATGGGGCCCTACTGAGGCAACATATGGCACAGCTTTCCTCACACAGGAGTGGAGTCCCCTCATGGCAGTGTGTACACGTGTGACATTGCCTGCGCCCAAGGTGTGTGTTGTATGTGCATGTCTGTGTGTTCACTTCCATTTATCTGCGCATGCTGTGATCCCTAGTGTTGTACCTGTTTGTGATGCTTGCTGGCTTGAGCTATGTTCCCCCAAAGTCTTCTCCCTGTGTTCTCTGTGATGTGGGTGCATGGCACATTACTGGTCATCAGGGTGTCACCCATAGGTGTGTTTGCTGTCAGGTCTGAGTTTGTGTGCAGACGCAGATGGGTCACAGTCAGGTTTCCCCTTGGCACTTGTTGTTTGCCCCTGTCATGTGATTTTCAGTTCGTGTTATCTTTAAGTTATTGTGACACGTTGTGTGTGTGACTGCTGGCACTCCTCAGGGTCCGGGCTGCGATGTTGGTTGTTGTCTATGTGTGTTCTTTGTGGGTGACCTTGGCTTCTTCATTGGTGTGTGACTGTGGCTGGGATCCCATTGGTTGGTGTGGTATCGCCGTCATGTCCATGTACAGCGTAGTGTGCAGTGTGTCAGACATTCAGGAGTCTTGTTGAGTGGCCATGTGTGATGTGTTTCTGCACCTTGGTTCCCACCCACCACCCTGGAATAGTCATGGGTGCATGTGCAATGTCACCAGTGCATGTGTACTTCACTGCTGCACATTGTTGGAGGTCGAGGGGTGTGGTCTTGAGTGTGTGCAGATGGGAGTAGTTGCCCAGCTAGACCCCTGCCTCCATGTTGGCCTTGGCTTACTGGCCATGCTGATTGATTTGTGCTTGTGTCGGTGTGATGGTAGTTTGTTGCTCAGGACACATGACTGTGGTTCACAGTGTGAACCACATTCAGCTTTGTCATCAGAGTGGGATTTTTATGCAGCCAAGGGTCACCACATTGTGGGGGCCCTGGGGGTGGTGCTGTGGTGTGTCTGTGTCTTGCTGTGTCAGTTGTTGTTCCTACGTTCCTGTGTGACATGTGTGTTTTGTGCTCCCTCTCATCTGACAATGCCTGCTTGCCCACATAGGGGATTTGGATCCATGAGTTACCTTAGTGTGGCAGTGTATGCACATCTGTATGATTGGTATTCAGCTCTCCTCATGTGTTGTGTGGTTACCTGGGGACACTGGCACCCCCCCCTCACCTGCTGTGTATGATGACAGTGTTGGTCTGCCTGTTTGTGTTTGTGCATCTGCACCACTGCATTGGCATATCTTGGGTGTGCCATTGGCTGTATGTTGTTTGGTGTGTTTCCCCTGCTGTCCCTGGGGCTCCTAGGTCATCGGTCAGCACAGTGATCATGGTTTGTGTGTCCCATTGCTGCCATGGTATGGTATCTGTTCACCTCACATCTGCTGTCTCCACAGGATATCTGCATTTGTGTGCCCATTGGTGCAAATATGTGGTTCTGCATTCTGATGGTCACTTCTGTCATTGTGTCATTGATGAATGTTGACGGTGTCAGCCACCATGGGTGTTGTTTGTCTGCACATGGCCAAAGGAATGTCTCATTTGCACTGCAGTATTTGGCTCACCCAATTTATGTTGCAATGGGACACATACACTACTTTGCCACAGATGAGTTTTTGGTTCTGTGACCAGGAATGATCCATGCAGTTTGGCAGTTGCAGCTCTTTCTTTGTCAACACTTACCTTTTGGTCACTGTGATGATGGGGGTTTAGACCCCATTGCCACAATGGTCAAAATGTGCTTCAGCTATGGACCCCACACTTGCCTTTTGGTCACTGTGATGATGGGAGTTTAGACCCCATTGCCACAATGGTCAAAATGTGCTTCAGCTATGGACCCCACACTTGCCTTTTGGTCACTGTGATGATGGGGGTTTAGACCCCATTGCCACAATGGTCAAAATGTGCTTCAGCTATGGACCCCACACTTACCTTTTGGTCACTGTGATGATGGGGGTTTAGGCCCCATTGCCACAATGGTCATGGGCTGCTTGCATTGTGGGTGCCACACACATATATGTGTGGCACATGTGCTAGGGGGTCACATTGTATGTTCAAAGTCATGTTCGGTGTTGTAGGCATTTGACACAGCCTACACACACTTGTCATGGTGGTGGGGGGATGTCTTTATCTTGCATTCCCTAGGTTGTGGTGTGCTGGTTGTGTCATGCATTGTCCATCCTATGAGTGGGGGTGGCATCCAGCCCCCCCTGGGTGAGGGTGGTAGTCGTGGTAGGCATCCTGCCCCCCCTGGGTGAGGGTGGTAGTGGTGGTAGGCATCCAGCCCCCCTGGGTGAGGGTGGTAGTCGTGGTAGGCATCCTGCCCCCCCTGGGTGAGGGTGGTAGTGGTGGTAGGCATCCAGCCCCCCCTGGGTGAGGGTGGTAGTGGTGGTAGGCATCCTGCCCCCCCTGGGTGAGGGTGGTAGTGGTGGTAGGCATCCAGCCCCCCCTTGGTGAGGGTGGTAGTAGTGTTAGGCATCCAGCCCCCTGGCTAAGGGTGGTAGTAGTGGTAGGCATCCAGCCCCCCTGGCTAAGGGTGGTAGTAGTGGTAGGCATCCAGCCCCCCTGGCTAAGGGTGGTAGTAGTGGTAGGCCTCCTGCCCCCCTGGGTGAGGGTGGTAGTGGTGGTAGGCATCCAGCCCCCCCTGGGTGAGGGTGGTAGTCGTGGTAGGCATCCAGCCCCCCCTGGGTGAGGGTGGTAGTCGTGGTAGGCATCCTGCCCCCCCTGGGTGAGGGTGGTAGTGGTGGTAGGCATCCAGCCCCCCCTGGGTGAGGGTGGTAGTCGTGGTAGGCATCCTGCCCCCCCTGGGTGAGGGTGGTAGTGGTGGTAGGCATCCAGCCCCCCCTTGGTGAGGGTGGTAGTAGTGTTAGGCATCCAGCCCCCCCTGGGTGAGGGTGGTAGTGGTGGTAGGCATCCAGCCCCCTGGGTGAGGGTGCTAGTAGTGGTAGGCATCCAGCCCCCCTGGCTAAGGGTGGTAGTAGTGGTAGGCATCCAGCCCCCTGGGTGAGGGTGGTAGTAGTGGTAGGCATCCAGCCCCCTGGGTGAGGGTGGTAGTAGTGGTAGGCATCCTGCCCCCCTGGGTGAGGGTGGTAGTGGTGGTAGGCATCCAGCCCCCTGGGTGAGGGTGCTAGTAGTGGTAGGCATCCAGCCACCCCTGGCTAAGGGTGGTAGTAGTGGTAGGCATCCAGCCCCCCTGGCTAAGGGTGGTAGTAGTGGTAGGCATCCAGCCCCCCTGGCTAAGGGTGGTAGTAGTGGTAGGCATCCTGCCCCCCTGGGTGAGGGTGGTAGTGGTGGTAGGCATCCAGCCCCCCTGGGTGAGGGTGGTAGTCGTGGTAGGCATCCTGCCCCCCTGGGTGAGGGTGGTAGTGGTGGTAGGCATCCAGCCCCCCTGGGTGAGGGTGCTAGTAGTGGTAGGCATCCAGCCCCCCTGGCTAAGGGTGGTAGTAGTGGTAGGCATCCAGCCCCCTGGCTAAGGGTGGTAGTAGTGGTAGGCATCCAGCCCCCCTGGGTGAGGGTGGTAGTAGTGGTAGGCATCCTGCCCCCCTGGGTGAGGGTGGTAGTGGTGGTAGGCATCCAGCCCCCCTGGGTGAGGGTGGTAGTAGTGGTAGGCATCCAGCCCCCCTGGCTAAGGGTGGTAGTAGTGGTAGGCATCCAGCCCCCCTGGGTGAGGGTGGTAGTAGTGGTAGGCATCCAGCCCCCCTGGCTAAGGGTGGTAGTAGTGGTAGGCATCCAGCCCCCCTGGGTGAGGGTGGTAGTAGTGGTAGGCATCCAGCCCCCCTGGGTGAGGGTGGTAGTAGTGGTAGGCATCCAGCCCCCCTGGCTAAGGGTGGTAGTAGTGGTAGGCATCCTGCCCCCCTGGGTGAGGGTGGTAGTGGTGGTAGGCATCCAGCCCCCCTGGGTGAGGGTGGTAGTCGTGGTAGGCATCCTGCCCCCTGGGTGAGGGTGGTAGTGGTGGTAGGCATCCAGCCCCCCTGGGTGAGGGTGCTAGTAGTGGTAGGCATCCAGCCCCCCTGGCTAAGGGTGGTAGTAGTGGTAGGCATCCAGCCCCCCTGGCTAAGGGTGGTAGTAGTGGTAGGCATCCAGCCCCCCTGGGTGAGGGTGGTAGTAGTGGTAGGCATCCTGCCCCCCTGGGTGAGGGTGGTAGTGGTGGTAGGCATCCAGCCCCCCTGGGTGAGGGTGGTAGTAGTGGTAGGCATCCAGCCCCCCTGGCTAAGGGTGGTAGTAGTGGTAGGCATCCAGCCCCCTGGGTGAGGGTGGTAGTAGTGGTAGGCATCCAGCCCCCGGCTAAGGGTGGTAGTAGTGGTAGGCATCCAGCCCCCCTGGGTGAGGGTGGTAGTAGTGGTAGGCATCCAGCCCCCCTGGGTGAGGGTGGTAGTAGTGGTAGGCATCCTGCCCCCCTGGGTGAGGGTGGTAGTGGTGGTAGGCATCCAGCCCCCCTGGGTGAGGGTGGTAGTAGTGGTAGGCATCCAGCCCCCCTGGCTAAGGGTGGTAGTAGTGGTAGGCATCCAGCCCCCCTGGCTAAGGGTGGTAGTAGTGGTAGGCATCCACCCCCCCCTGGGTGAGGGTGGTAGTAGTGGTAGGCATCCAGCCCCCCCTGGGTGGGGGTGGTAGTTGTGGTAGGCATCCTGCCCCCCCTGGGTGAGGGTGGTAGTGGTGGTAGGCATCCAGCCCCCCTGGGTGAGGGTGCTAGTAGTGGTAGGCATCCAGCCCCCCCTGGCTAAGGGTGGTAGTAGTGGTAGGCATCCAGCCCCCCTTGGGTAGGGGTGGTGGTGCGCATTCAGGCCCCTGTGTGCATATGTGGCATTGGTGATGGGCATCCCGCCCCTATGGTGCTGCTGTTGCTGGTGTAAGTATATTCAGCATCCCCGTGTGTGTGTGTGATGTGTCGTGGTACGTGTTGTATGTGTTTTGTGGTTGGTGTCTGGCTTACCTTCTGCGCCGTACGCGTCCGTGCCTGTTCCGGTAGTAAATGTAGAATATTGGTATGATCGGGACGAAGGGATTCATGGTTGGTTCGTGTCGTTCGTCCTTCTCGTTGCTTGGCGTCGTCCTCGTCGCTTCGCCTCGTCCTCGCCGCTCCGCGTCGTCCTCGTCGGTGCCGTGTTCGTCTCGGAGCCGTGGATCGTGTTGTGGCGCGAATCGGAGCTTATGTGCGCCTCTCCCGGATGCTTTGACGTGCCGTGCGCAGCGACGGGTTCGGAGCGTACGGAAAGCGCATCGTACTTGTCCGGCCGGACGGGGCTGCATTTTTCCTTCCGTGCGACTCGATTCGGCGTTTCCGGATTCGCCTCGGTCGGAGAACAGGACCTGGTTTGGGTGAGTACGGCTCGGCCGGATTTTTTGCTGTTGTGCGCATCGTACTTGCTCGTTCGGTGTGCTGTACGGATCGGTCGGGAAACAGGCTTTCGCATGGCTTTTTTCCCGACCGAATGGTATTGGGTGCGCCTCCGACCGAGATCGGAATCGGCCCCTTAGCCTGAAGGCTGCTCTCCATAGCTACCACTAGGATAGCTTTCAATAAAGGTTGTCTTCAATAAGGGTCGTTTGGACTGGTGCAAGGTGCCCACTATAACTAGTGGACAGCATATGCCAGGCCAACTTCTCACAGCTGATAAACAGTAACAACAGCCTTTTGGTAATGCCAGGCCATTTGCAATTCCTTGGCTAGCCTCAAGGTTTTTGGATGCCTTCTTCATGTACTCAGCCATCCTGGAGCGGAGACCAAGTACATAGTCCACAATATCCTGTTTAGGGGGTTTGAGAGGTAACTCCCATCCCTCCTTCACTAGACATAAAGGACCCCTCACTGGATGTCCAAACAGAAGTTCAAAAGGGCTGTAACCAACCCCCTTCTGAGGAACCTCTCTGTAGACAAAGAGAAGGCAGGGCAAAAGGATGTCCCATCTACGCCTGAGCTTTTCAGGGAGACCTTTAATCATGCCCTTGAGGGTTTTGTTGAATCTCTCAACTAACCCATTGCATTGTGGGTGATAAGGGGTGGAAAATTTGTAATTTACTCCACACTCCTTCCACATAGCAGTCAAGTAGCCAGACATAAAGTTTGCACCTCGGTCTGATACTACCTCTTTAGGAAAACACACTCTGGAAAAGACTCCCAGGAGGGCCCTAGCCACAACAGGAGCTGTGGTAGTCCTAAGTGGAATTGCTTCTGGATTCCTAGTGTCATGGTCCACCACCACTAGTATGAATCTGTGCCCAGATGCAGTCTGAGGATCGTTGGGACCAACTATATCAATCCCAACCCTCTCAAAGGGAACCCCCACCACAGGTAGTGGTATCAGGGGGGCCTTTGTAGTACTACCTGCCTTACCACTGGCTTGGCAAGTGATACAGGAGCGACAAAACTCCTTTGTGTCCTCTGACATATGAGGCCAATGAAAGTGAGGAAGAAGTCTGTTCCAAGTCTTGTTTTGGCCTAAGTGTCCTGCTAATGGGATATCATGTGCCAGTGTCAATAGGAAGCCCCTAAACTAAACCAGGTTTGGGGTCTCTACCCTCTGAGTATGAGTCCATCATCCCAGTAAATGTTATGGGACCCACTGGCACTCCCAGCAGCCTCAGCAGCAGCTTTCTGTCTGAGGGGTTCAAGAGAGGGGCAGTTCAGCTGCTCCTGGCTCAGGTCTGCCCTGGAAGGGCCCCCTGTCCCCAAGAACTCAACCTGATCAGGTTCAAGTTCCTCTGAGACAGTTCCTTCTTCAGGACTAAGATCATCTCCCTCAAGAGACTGATCCTCACTCTGAGTCAGTGGGGAAGACACTGCCTTACCCCTACTGCTCCTTCTCTTGGAAGGCACCTGGTCCATTATTCCAGGATCAAGGGCCTGTTCAGTGGAAGACATTTTTGCCTGTGACCTAGTCATGGCAAACACATCTGCAGGGATGCCCAGCATTTCTGCATGTGTCCTGAGTTCCACTTCAGCCCATGCTGAAGTCTCCAAATCATTACCCAATTAGCATTCTACAGGGAGGTCTGCACTTACCACAACCTTCTTAGGGCCAATTACCCCTTCCCAGCCAGGTGAAATTCACAACTGCCAAGAAATGGTCTGTCCTGACATTGCTTGCCTTGGTCACTTGGTACATCTCACCAAGTATGATCTGGTCAGGGCCCACAAGTTCTTTTGTCACCATGGTGACACTTGCACCTGTGTCCCTATATGCCATGGCCTCCTTACCATTTATCAAAGGCTGTTGTCTGTATTTGCCCAGATTACTGGGACTGACAAATAAGGAGGCAATATCCATGCCTCCATCACAGACTAACACAGCCTGAGTTGGAATTCTGACTAGGCCAGAATCCACCTCAGATCCCAGGGTCAACCCTACTACACCTTTATTCTGTGTACCACCACTTGGAACTGAGCTTGGGGGAACAGTTGCCTTAGGGGCAGTGGTGGCTGGAGTAGATTCCTTGGCCCTTGGACAATTGGCATCTTTTGTCCAATGGGTCTTCTCTTTACAGATATGACACCAAGGTTTCTTTTTGCCTTTACCCTTGTTTGATTGTGACTCCCCCCAGATGCAGGTTTTTGGGGCCCTTGTGAAGACTTCTGGTCTTTAGCCTTCTCCCCACCCTTATCTGAGGTTTTAGAATCTTGCTTCTTAGAGTCACCACCTTGGTTCTGAGCTTTCTGCTTCACCCTGGTTCTGACCCATTTGTCTGCCTTCTTTCCAATTATTGGGGAGAGGTCAGATCAGAGTCCACCAGGTACTGATGCATCAACTGATTTTAGCAATTATTAAGGATCCGCTCCCTCATAATTTAAATTGTACAATCCTTTAAAATCACACACTTTACTGCCAAGTAACCAGCCGTCCAGAGCCTTAGTAGCACAATCTACTAAGTCAACCGAGTCCTGAGTCTGTGCTTTCTGGGTGTCTCTGAACTTAATTCTGTATTGCTCAGTGGTTAAGCCAAACCCATCAATGAGAGCACTCTTCAAGACTGTGTAATTGTCTGCATCCTCTTCTCTGAGAGTGAGGAGCTTATCTCTACCTTTGTCAGCAAAGGAGAGCCACAAGATAGCTGCCCACTGCTCCTGAGGGACCCTCTGTACTTTACAGGCCCTCTCTAGTGCAGTTATCCATTTGTGGATGTCATCCCCACTCTGATAGGGAGGGACTATCTTGTTCAGGTTCCTATGATCATGAGAATACTTTCTAGTTCTAGGGACACTGTTGCTGCCACCATGGGACTCTAGTCCCAATCTTTTTGTAGCTCTTTGGAGCTCCAGGGATTCCCTGTCTAGGGCCAACTGCTCTTTCTTGAGTCTGATCCTGATTCTCTCAAGCTCTAGTAATTGGCACTTCTTATCATAAGAGGATTCTCTCCTATGAGATACAGAGGTCCCTACAGAACTACCTGAATGATTAGACTCCACAGAGGGAGTCCTGGATCTTCTAGGTAGACTCTGTACTCTTCCTGGTGGAGTATAGAGAGGGCCACTGGGGTCTTCTCCCCCACCTGAAGGAAGAGTTGGATTTTCCAGATTGGAATCATTTTGATCCTCCTGGCCAGGGTTTGAGTCCAGATCAAGGAAGCGTTCACTTCCTGCTCTTTCCTCATCTCCTGTCCCACCCACTCTTTCTACTTCATCAGACCCTGGGGTCTTTCTGAGGTCATCTAGGAGCAACATCTCTATAAGAAGTTGGGTGTTTGCATTTCTCCCTGTCTTCAGCTTCCAAGAGGCACACATGGCTTTAAGATCCTGAAAGGTGAGCCCATTGTATCTAGTTGGCAGAGAGCCACTGGCTTCTCCTATAGAAGACATACTAGTGTGGTGTGGTGTGTGCACCTACCTACCCTAGTGGAGACTAAACTCTCTTGAGTTGGAGAAAGGGTGTGCTAGACCCTTGACTTACCCAACTTCAAGTTCAGTAGAACTTACTTATTCTAATCTTGATTATATGTACCTAGTACTTAGTGGTTTTCAGTTAATCACTCAATGAGATTTATCTGGTAAAACAATAGCAAGCTTGAATCCCAACCGCTGCACACTAATGTGAGAAGTTGGCCTGGTATATGCTGCCCACTAATTAAAGTGTGTATATAGGACAAGGGAACCCAATTAGAATTGGTAAGGGACCTTGGGAATTAACTTATTACAAAAAACAGTGGTCCCTAAAATAGGGAGAATAAATAGTACAATAAAATATAGCCCCAATCAGTACTATATTTAAGCCAGTGTCCAGCCGGACAAGGGCGAATTTAATATGCAAATTAGTTACAATCAAGTACAGATGTGAGTAAAATAACAGTGGGATATAAGCCTGTATCCATGAACTCACATATTAGACAAATAAAGAAAGTAAAATAAAAAAAGGCTCAGGCAGTTTCAAGGGTTGTTTCTAAAAGATAATACATAGATGGGGAAACAACAATTATAGAGAGATCACCTTTACACGAAATATATACAGAAATCACTGGGAGCTCACACCGCAATTCGTGCCGAATTGGACCTTTAAATCATGGCGCTGCCCGTTAGGTGGCCTTATTTAACCAACTTATCCTAAATCCTCACGTGTCCGCCTCCGTACAGACACGATCCCGTTCTTCCGAAAAATCCCTCTCAAGCGTCCTACATCTCATCGGGACACGGCCATGGCGCCGACCACGACCCATTAACAGTCCATCTCACTTTGACCCATGGGCCTCAGCATCAGTCCGGACCTTGTTATACCAGCCCACAATCTCAGGGCTTGTTTTCAGTAATTTACAGGCAATTGTTTTCAGGCACTTTATTTCTTAGTCCTGATGATGATCCAATATCCTACAGATAAGGATCGAAACGCCGTCGACATAGTTGTCAACCTTATACACAGTGATTTCTGTATGTATTTCGTGTAAAGGTGACCTCTCTATAATTGTTGTTTCCCCATCTATGTATTATCTTTTAGAAACAACCCTTGAAACTGCCTGAGCCTTTTTTTATTTTACTTTCTTTGTTTGTCTAATATGTGAGTTCATGGATACAGGCTTGTATCCTACTGTTATTTTACTCACATCTGTACTCGATTGTAACTAATTTGCATATTAAATTCGCCCTTGTCCGGCTGGACACTGGCTTAAATATAGTACTTATTGGGGCTATATTTTATTGTACTATTTATTCTCCCTATTTTAGGGACCACTGTTTTTTGTAATGCACTAATTAAAGTGGGCACCTTGCACCAGTCCAACCGACCCTTATTGATGATTAGGTCAAAGATAACCTTTATGAAAGCTATCCTAGTGGTAGCTATGGAGAGCAGCCTTCAGGCTTAATCTTGAAGGAATGTAAAGCAGCTTGTTTTACCAGAATATCACCTCCTGAATGACTAAATGAAAGGAGAACCACACAAGTGTTATATAAAAATATGTATTTATTACAAAAACACTCTCTACTAATCTCTACCCGAGATTAGAATATACAGTACACAATATTAAATCAGTAGAACGACAGAAAATAGCACAATACACAGCGGGCTCCAGGGGGAGACCGAACCATATACTAAAAAAATGGTATAAGAACAAGGACTTCAATAGACACACTGCCTAGAGCACGTAGCATCACTGGGACACCAAGGAACCACCCAGAGGAGGGACACAGGGAGCCCACGGAGGACGGGTGCAGTGTGGGAACACGACCGCGTGTTCCGTGCAACTCTATGGGAAAGTCGCGGTTGGAAAATTACAGTTTAAGGACACTTCGGAGAGGACTTCAAGCAAACCCTTTGGAACATAGAAGGTTCTAAGGCCAGCACCCTTGTGAGTACCGAGGTACCCGTGTTACCTATCCCAGAGGAGCCGGGTGCATAGGGGTCAAGTGGTGTCGGAAACCCTCGTCGTTTTCAATGGCGTGATGCGAAGAAGTGCTGCTGCCGGGAAGATGAAAATTGTCCGGTGGAATCCAAGCCTGGATTCAGAGGAAGAAGAACCTGAAAGCAGAGGTGACAGAGTCTGGGTCACTTCACGTGACCAGGGGCTCGATAGACGAATGCCCACCGATGTCGGGTGCTTCAGGTGTGAAGATAGGATGCTTGACTCTGCAGCCACGGGGACCAGGAGATGTCAACGATGACCAAAGTCCGGAGGTGAGCTGTCCCACAAAGGATGTCGAGTGCTGAGGGGTCAGTGTCCAGATTGAACACCAACAAGCCTTGGCAAAGGCAACCTACGCGGGCAGAGGAAACAAGTTACAGTGTGGACCAGCAAGGTCCAGGAGACTCTCCAAGCTATGGGGAGTCAGGGCATGTCTGGAGCAACCATGGAAGCCCATGGAAAATCAAAGTGACCCTCGCCAGGACCCACAGGCCAACGGATCATGGATCGCGAAGGGACCTCGAGCGGAATCACAAAGCACCAGCCCACGGAGCACTCATGGAGTGGAGGCCGGAGATCTTTGGTGGAAATGCTGCTCGGGGTCGGGACTACACGTAGTCCAAAGCACAGCCTCAGGGATTGCCGAAAAGCATATGCTGCTGCAAAAGTACACGGTGCACAGGGGTTCGGGTTGCACGGTCCCCATGATGGATACTGGTCTCGGTATTGCTGAGAGAGCAGATCAACCTCAGGGACGCTCGGGAACCCACCTCCTGTGTTGCAGAAATCTTCATAGTCCTCAGGAGCTCAGGAGATGCAAACCATTCAGATGCATTTAGGTGCCTGCTGCTGCAGGGGAGTAACTCCTTTACTCCAAGGGAGATTCTTCTGTCGTCCAGCGAAGTGTAGACCATAGAAGTACTTGGTTTCTGTAGCAGAGTTTAGTCCAGGTAAAATCCAAAGTCCTGTAGTCAGGTTTCCTACTTTATACCCAAGGAAGGGGTTGGACTAACTCTGGGGGCACACCTAGGGGAGGGTCAGGACAGAGGGGTGACTACACCCATGTCCTTTGTCCAGATTCGCGCCAGAGCAGGAGCAAATGGCTCCTGCAACCGTTTTGAGCTGGACTATGCACTGGGACACCAAATGTGCCCCCAGTGCAGACTTTCTGGCACTCTAAGAGTGCACCCACCCAGCCCCATTACACTAAAGCCAGTCTGGGAGATGGTCACACCTCCCTGTGACAGGAACCCTATTGTCAGGCCTTCCTCTGCTTGAGCTTGGCTCAGCAGCAGGAGGGCAGACTCGTGTCTGTGGCTGGCAGCATCCATTTTGTGCTGCCCAGGTCGAGAAAGCTGGTACCGGGTAGACCGGTGACCCATAGTAGTGGTTCTACAAGGGAGGAATCATACCTCTCACACCAGTACTGGTGTGGAGGTATGATTCCAAGGTATTTGACACCAAACACAACATGTTTCTAAGCAGCCGTTTTAAAGTTAGCATTTACCGCGAGGTTATAATGCACTTAAGTATATATGGTTGGCTGCATCACAGACAACCCCGGAGAATAGATTCCGAAGGCTGCAGAGGGGCTCTGCTCATGCGGGGGCACCCTCTCACACAAAACCCAGCACCCTGCCTTCAGGATTGATAAGGCCTGCCATAGGGGTGACTGATAGGTTTATATGGGTAGTGATTTAGAATAGATATAGGTAACCTATATCTAAGTAAGGGGTGCATGCACCTCCTTACACAGGTTGCAGTAGCAGACCTGTGGTGTCATTTTGAATGGCCTCTCAGGGGTGGCACAATACATGCTTCAGCCCCTGGGAGGCCTCTGGGGTACCTATGCCCTGGGTACATGGTGTACCATATACTAGGGACTTATAAGGGTACCCCAGTATCCAATCTGGAGTGTACCTAAAGTACATACAGGGCAATTATAGGAGAAAGCAGATAGACTGGGGTCCTGAATAGCAGGATCCCAGTCAGACTAGGCCAAAAACAGTGAGACATCAGCAAAAAGTGTGGGTAACTATAAGAAGCAGATCCTACTCTCCTACAAGCATGAAAACTGCTTTGTGACAATCCTTGTAAATATGCCCCATTGACCCTTGACACTGACCTAGTACCAGTCCAGTGGTTTGCGTGAACTTGCCACCCTCTGCTGGGTCCTCGTGCCTCTTCCTGTTCTGGGATGCAATATAAGACTGTTCACTACTTGCCTGTACACATATTAGGGGATTTTGATTAGCAGAGAGATGGACTTTGGTTTAACTTTTAATATAACATAAACCAGAGGAATTCTCTTGCACCAACAAGCCGGTATGGGTAGAAATTGCTGAGCCTGTTGTCTGGCCGCAGTGCTTACCTGTCTCTGTAGCTGGGCAGCTGCCATTTGTTTCAGGAGCTTCTTGAAAGCCAGGGCTGCACCACTGAGGGTGTCTGTTAGGCTCTGCTTGCATCCAGGGGGCAGCACAACTAGAGAAGGCACTGAAACAGCTCTGAAAGTGGAGTGCATCAGCTGACCCATATTTGAGCCCCCTGATAACAGGTCCAAGTCTTAGCCAGGGTCAGGCTGAAAATAGGCTTGTGCACCAAAATAAAAGTGCCGACCCCTTTTGCAAAATGGGTTGTAAAGGTGGCCCACAATTTGGGAGCCCCGACTCTAGATTATCCAGCATGCCTCCTGTGTGTGCACCTCCCACTCTAAAAAAGCATGAACACCCTACCCAGACAACTAGCCCCTGCTATCATTTTAAGGGAAATTTGGCTGCCGGCATTCATTGGTATGGCATTTAGGGGCATATGCATAAGAAAGTGGCAGACCGCGGGTTAGCTCCTTAATTGCTAACTCTACTCTCTGTCACTTTAGAAACACATTGATGTGCTGAATTTACAATAATATGGTGCACCCCTGCGTTTCTCCCTTCACTGGCACTAAAGTTAGCTGCCTGGCGCCAATGCAGGCACCCTTGCACAATAGTGCAAGAGTGCCTGCATTGAGGGAATGGTTGTTTATGTTCAGGAGACTGCTAACCCACGATTGTGAAATCCGGCCTGGCTGAGGCTCCTGCTGGCTGAGTCACAGATTTTGAGAGAGCGCAGCAGATTGATCACGGGTGTCCATGTCCAGGTGAGGGGAAGGTGGTCTGGGGAGCGTAGGAGGCCCAGTGGTTGACTCGGGCCCAGGCCTAGCACCTGTGGGTGGCAGACACCGTGCCCGGAGGAATCCCTGCGCTGCGGCGGACCTGCATCGCCAAGGGCACCGCAGAAAACTGGTGGGGGACTCCACTAACTGGCTCTAGTCGCTGATATTGGCCGTTGGTGGTGGTGGGTGCCTGTGGCACGGGGTCGTTCAGGCACCAGCCCTTGGTCGTGCTGCCTGATCTGCCCTCACCCACTGTGGCACTGAGGAAAATGGAATCTGGTTGCCACTGTTAGCTCTGAGGAGGCGATTTGGTAGTGCTGCCTTTCCTCGCCCCCTTGGAGTGAGATATTGGGTATATGGGGGATTTCCAACAGTGCCGCCCGAACGAAGATTCCCGGCTAGAATACACATGACTGGAGGAGAGGGGCTGGCTGGCCACACTGCAATGCACCCCATGTCATACATAGTGCCTGGGCATCTGGTGCAACAATGCCCCACCTGCAGACGGGGCATCGTCAACATTTGGCCGGGATCACTGACAGAATATCGACCACCACAATGTCGACTTACACAAATATGGGGACATAAATATCGTTGTCAAAAATAGCGACCTCCTATATTTATCATCGTAAGTACAAAAATATCAACAAAAAAAATATCGTTTTAAAAAATATCGATGTACAAAATATCGTTTTATTTATATGTATAAAAAATAATGTAAAATTATTTAAATAATAAATTTAACTTTAAAAAAATTATTTAGATTTATTTGTAAATTGTAACAATTATAAGTAATAAATGTAATTTAATTTTTTTTAACATACATATATAAATGTAATATATATTTATTAACTTAAAAACAATTAATAAATAATCATTTTAATTAATTTTAAAATGTTATAAATATATAAAAAAATATTATCTACTGGCGGTCGCCAGTAGATAGTTATAGTTAGGACCTATTTTCCATAGGAAATCCGCGACATTCTATTTGAAATAACTCTTGCGCCGGTTGACGAATCTTTGCAAAAGCTTCCAACTTGTTGGGGCGCTCTGCTCCGCTCCTACCCTGAAAGTCTCGGGTTTATTCGTCAAGCGGGGGCCGAGAAAAAAGGGGGGTCCCAAAACGCGTTTTCCCCATTCATTTTTCCATAGGATCCTTTCATCGCAGCTACAGCCCGAACTGCTGAACGGAATTACACCAAATTTAGCAAAGAGGTAGCCCTTGGTTCAGTGTCGTGCCTTTTGCTTAAATGGTATAAATCCGTTCAGTAGTTTCTGAGAAAATCACAAATAAAATCGCATATATATCTATGGCCGAGTAGGGTCCGCCACCCTCCCGATCACGAGCTGCATGCTAATTGGCTGTCAACACTCCAAACCAGGAAGTGTTGGCAGCCATTTTGTCCCTCGGTAGAACCGAGGGACAGAAACAAGTGCTCAAAACGCACAAAGGGGGCAGGGTAGAAACACCCTGACCCCCTAGGTCTGCTCAGGGGGTCCCACAAGGACCCCCTGGGCAAAAAAAAAAATTAAAAAAAAAAAAAAAATCGGCAGGATGCGCTCAGGGAGCGCGAACCCTGCCGGAAAAAAAAAAAATCGAAGCGCGGTCTCCCGCGCTTCGAGTTTAATTGGCCCCGGGTGGGCCAAGTCCCGGGGGCATGCTGGGGGGGGGTTAATTTTATGTGTGGGGGGCCTCTAAGGGCCCACCAAGCCCCGGGGACCACCACCCCCTGGGGCCTTATGTATAATGGTGCGGGAGGGCTCTGAACCCTCCCGCAGCCCCGGGGACCGCCACCTCCCCGGGGCTTCTTTTTTTTAAATTATAAACCTGTGTGGGGGGGCTCCAGCCCCCCCACACGCCCCGGGGACCACCACCACCCCGGGGCACTAAGAAAAATTAAAATGGGGGTCCATTTTGGACCCCCAAGCCCCGGGGACCACCACCTCCCGGGGCTTTCAAAATGTAAGGAGGGGGGCCGCGCGGCCCCCCTCCTGGAGCCCTTGATGGCCCTGGGGACCGCCACCCCCAGGGCCGGCTCCTGCAGTGTCCCGGGGTGCCTACCCCCGGGACACTGCTGTTTGCAATGACAGGACGGGAGCCTCGCGGCTCCCATCCTGTCATTGCAAACTGCTTTGGATATTTCCAATATCCAAAGCCGATTGCTTTTCCGCACGGGGAGCAGCATGTTAGCTGCTCCCCATGTGTAAAAGCAATGCCGGCTCCCGTAGGACACGGGGAGCCGGCGGGACTGTGGGGGCTTGGGGACCCCTCACAGTCCCCAACGAGAGGCCAGGCCCCGGGGGATGGGGTCCCCGGGGCCATAAGTGGCCACAGAGGGGGCCACGCAGCCCCCTCCCCAAAGTAAAAAAATTAAAAAAATTTAAAAAAAAGTGCAAGGCCGGCCCCGGGGATGGGGTCCCCGGGGCCAATACAGGCCCAGGGAAGGGGTGCCACGCGGTCCCTTTCCCGTTTTTTTTTTTTATTATTAATAAAAAAAGGGGTAAGGCCCTGGGGGATGGGGTCCCCAGGGCCTAAAAATAGGAAAAGGAAGGGGGCCACACAGCCCCCTTCAGGGGGAAAAAAAAAAAAAAAAACGATCGGGCCCGCAGGCCCCGCCCCTTCCTTCACCACTCTGCAAACGCGCCCCTGGCGCGTTTGCAGAGGGGAACGATTCCCCTTGAATACTGGGGGTCCCTGGGGCCAACTAGCCCACCAGGAACCTCCAGTATGCGCCAGGGGGCTGCCTTGCAGAGAGGTGTACAGAGGCCACGCCCCTTTTATACCTCTCTGCAACGCAGCTCTTTGGCGCTTTTTGGAGGTATATGGTGGGCTAGATGCACCCCAGGGACCCTCAGGATTCAAGGGGAGTTAATCCCCCGACTTAAAACGCGCCACGGGGCGCGTTTGCACAGTGGTGAAGGGAGGGGCGGGGCTTCAGGTGACATGTGTGCAAACAGGCCCGTGGCGCGTTTTAAGATGGGGAATTAAATCCTCTTCAATCCTGAGGGTCTCTGGGGCCAACTAGCCCAACAGGTACGTCCAGAAAGCGCCACAGAGCTGCGTTGCAGAGAGGTGTAAAAGGGGTGTGGCCTCTGTACATGTCTCTGCAACGCAGCCCCTGGCGCATACTGGAGGTTCCTGGTGGGCTAGTTGGCCCGTAGGGACCCTCAAGATTCAAGGGGACTTAATCCCCCAACTTAAAACGCGCCACGGGGCGCGTTTGCACAGATGTCACCTCAGGCCCCGCCCCTCCCTTCACCATTGTGCAAATATTCCTCTAAAATCAGCCGAAATACGAATTCTGATTTACTCACCTGTTATCAGGAGAGACCTCAGTGCTGCATCTTTCAGCCCAGTACTGGTCCTGAAAAGTAATTTTAACCGTACTTACCGGTAACTTGAATTTCCTTCATAGGCTAACATTGACTGGTTTCACTTGGAAATTCTTCTAAGTGTGGAGTTTTGGAACTTTAAAATATTCCTCTAAAATCAGCCGAAATACGAATTCCGATTTACTCACCTGTTATCAGGAGAGACCTCAGTGCTGCATCTTTCAGCCCAGTACTGATCCTCAAAAGTAATTTTAACCGTACTTACCAGTAACTTGAATTTCCTTCCATAGGATATCATTGCCTGCTTTTTGCTGAAAAAGTTTCTAAGTGTTGATTTTTGAAACATACAAATATTCCTCTAAAATCAGCCAAAATCCGAATTCTGATTTTCTCACCTGTTATCAGGAGAGACCTCAGTGCTGCATCTTTCAGCCCAGTACTGATCCTCAAAAGTAATTTTAACCGTACTTACCAGTAACTTGAATTTCCTTCCATAGGATATCATTGCCTGCTTTTTGCTGAAAAAGTTTCTAAGTGTTGATTTTGAAACATACAAATATTCCTCTAAAATCAGCCGAAATCCGAATTCTGATTTACTCACCTGTTATCAGGAGAGACCTCAGTGCTGCATCTTTCAGCCCAGTACTGGTCCTGAAAAGTAATTTTAACCATACTTACCAGTAACTTGAATTTCCTTCATAGGCTAACATTGACTGGTTTCACTTGGAAATTCTTCTAAGTGTGGAGTTTTGGAACTTTAAAATATTCCTCTAAAATCAGCCGAAATACGAATTCCGATTTACTCACCTGTTATCAGGAGAGACCTCAGTGCTGCATCTTTCAGCCCAGTACTGATCCTCAAAAGTAATTTTAACCGTACTTACCAGTAACTTGAATTTCCTTCCATAGGATATCATTGTCTGGTTTTCAGCAGAAAAGTTTCTAAGTGTAAGATTTTCACAAACTACAAATATTCCTAAAAAATCGCCTGTATGACTTAAACGCATTCTTTCAACTGTTTACAGGAGATGCACCAGTGCTGGATCCAGGATCCAACACTGAGTAAGAAAAAGTAACGATAACAGTTTTTAACTTCTAAGTGAATTTCCTTCCATAGGATAACATTGGTGATTCTATGAGAAAAAGTTTCTAAGTGTCAACTTTTAAAGTACAATAATATTCCTTAAAAATCACGACTGTAACCAAAACGCTTTTACTCAACTGTTTACAGGAGATGTCCCAGGACTGAATCTAGGATCCAGTAATGTGGTTAGAAAAGTAATCCATAAAGTAACTAATTGCATTTAACTAGAAATTCACATTGAGCTGAATGTTGCATTGTGTTTGAAAATGTGTTGCCCATTGCAACAACTGTAACTACTGTACTTAAAAGTCTATTGCCTATGTGCAAAGTAATTAAACTAAAGTAATTCATTCTGAGAAAGTATTTTTGTAATGTAATGTATAATGTAATTACAATGTAATTTAAAAAATAAAATATGTAAAAAAAAATTGTTTCTAAAAAATTTGGAAATCAGTATGAAAAATTTTATATAACAATTAATACATTTAAAAATTGTCATTTACAAAACCTTTGAAATTCACTGAAAAAACTGTAGGTTTCAGACATGTTATAGTTACAAATTAGCATTTAAAAAACCTTTGAAATTCACTGAAAAAACCATAGGTTTCAGGGACGTTATAGTTACAAATTAGCATTTAAAAAACCTTTGAAATTCACTGAAAAAACCATAGGTTTTAGGGACAGTTATAGTTAGTTGGACATTGCACTCGTACAAAACCCGTGAAATTCCCCCGTTATAGTTAGTCCAGCTAACTATAACTCGCGCCCCGCAATGCACTGCTGATGACGTCACATATTACATTACTCATGACATGGTCAGTGACATCACTGATGACATCACTAATGACATCTCAAATGACATCACTGATGACATCATCCACGTGATAATCTGATGCACCTCCTCACACCCTAATATAACCTTTGATACACCCACTCTAAATTACAGACTGCCATTCGCAAAACCATAGACACTCCAACACCAATAACTACATACCCACTCACTGATTCTTAGGTCTACGCACACATCCACTCACTCACCCGTACAGTCACTCATACTTACGGTCACTCAGTACAGGACTATCATATGCACTCATACTCCTATATAGACACTCAAACACCGCCACTCATCCATAGAGGTACTCACACACCTAGTCAATCATGCAAATAATTAAACACACTACCATTTACTCACCTATACAGTTATACACACACCAGCTCACTTACTCATACAAATAGTAGCACAATCTTACGCTCTTATACAATCACTGATACAAGCACACACTCATCCATACAGCCACTATCACAATCACTCACTCTCGCTTATAGCTATTTATATACTCCAACACACATATATACTGCCTTTCACATATGTAGTTACTCACACATGTACCACTGGGACATACATTCACTCACTAACACACTCTTACACACACTTACCCACCCATACAGTCTATCACAGTTGCACTTTTGAAACCATCCACCCAGTGAATCACCCACTCACACATCTATGCACAGAGTTGCACACACCCCTCCCACACAAACACTCAGGCACCCATACAGATACTCAGACAAGCATTCAATAACTCATATAGACACTCATGTAGCTATTCACAAACACATGCAGCCACTTACACAGCAACAGACAGACGGATACAGACATTCACCCAGTTTAGTCACTAACCCATGCATTCAGTAAGATACGTTAAATCACTCACTTATAGAATCAGTCACGCACCTACTAAATCATCCATACAGACACTTACACACCCACTCATTCTTCAATACGTCTTTTCCTATATATATTAAAAATATTTAAACTTTACAGAAACACACAGTCACTGGATGATGTCATCAGTGATGTCATCATTGATGTCATTTGAGATGTCATCAGTGATGTCATCAGTGATGTCACTGACCATGTCATGATTGATGTAATATGTGACGTCATCAGCAGTGCATTATGGGCGCGAGTTATAGTTAGCTGGACTAACTATAACGGGGGAATTTCACGGGTTTTGTACGAGTGCAATGTCCAACTAACTATAACTGTCCCTAAAACCTATGGTTTTTTCAGTGAATTTCAAAGGTTTTTTAAATGCTAATTTGTAACTATAACGTCCCTGAAACCTATGGTTTTTTCAGTGAATTTCAAATATATGATAAATTAAAATATTAAAATATTTAATATTTTTTAAACCTACATTTTGCACTACATTGAGTGCAATAGTAGAGAAAGTGTTGGAGAGCGGAGGGGTACAAATTACAATCCCCACTCCAGCAAGTGCAACAGTAGGGAAAGTGTTGGATAGCGGATAGGTAAAAATGACTATTCCCACTCCAGCGAGTGCAACAGTAGAGAAAGTGTTGGATAGCGGAGGGGAAAAAATTACTATTGCCACTTCAGTGAGTGCAACAGTGGGGAAAGTGTTGGATAGCGGAGGGGTATAAATAACTATTCCCACTCCTGCGAATGCAGCAGTAGGGAAAGTGTTGGATAGAGGAGGGGTATAAATTACTATTCCCACTGAAGACAATTCAAATTTAAAAACAAACAAAATATCAACTACAATACAAAAGATAATAAAAAACAACAAAACATATATACAAATTAAAAAAATTACAAAACATAGAAACATATTATAATGTTCAAAAAATCTAAAAATTACATACAAAAATTAATATTTAAAATGTAAAAATAATTTACAAGCAAATACATATTTTGTAATAGAAATTATTTATAATCAAAAACATTAATTATTAGATAATTTTTTTCCCTATCCTATAACACCACACAATTTACAACACACATCTAAATTTTAAAAAAAGTGTACCTCCATAATTAGCACAATTAATTATCAATTAAAGAAAAATTATTAATTAAAAACACATTAAAACAGATAAAAATTAATGTACTGACCAAACGTTACCCCTATAGAACCATCCACAAACAAAATAAAAAAAAAATTACCAAACATATTCATCAAGAAATAAATGAATATTACTGATCAAGTAATTATTAATTGTTTAAACTAAATTACTTTACACCCTCTACCCCAATAAACACCACAACACACACCTAAAAATAATTACACAATTTCCATAACTAATTTTACATTAATAAATTAATATCAATTAACCACAGTTCATTAATTAATTGAAAAAAAATACTTCCCACCATTTACCACTGTAAACCCCACAACTCACACATCAAATTAATTACACAATTGGCATATTTAAATTTTAATTAATGAATTAGCATTAATTAAATAATTAATTAATTATCAATAAATTACCTCCCACCCTATTCCCCTATAAACCCCACAACCCATTTCTAAAAACATGACACAATTAACATAATTAATTAACAATTTATTAATTAATTACAATTAACAAACACATTTTAAATAATTAGTAATAATTGTATTCCCACAATTAACACTATAAAATAAAATTAAATGATTATATAAAAAATATTAATACATTTATTAAAATTAAATTACTTCCCACCCTACTCCCATATCAACCCACAACCCGCTCCTTAAAAAATTACACAATTAACATAATTACCAATTAATTAATAATAATTAACAACCAATTAATAAATAATTAATAATAAATTAGTTCCCACAATTAACAGTATAAATTTTTAATAGACTGTTTTGGGAATTGAATTTGAATTGCCAAAGGAGGTGGGATTCGATACCGGCAGAGGAGGTACTCGAGGCTCCAGCCCGGACACTCTGAGGCCGCCATTTTTGTGCAGGGTGCGGTCTAGTTGACGAACTGGGGAATATAAAACGGGACGTTGCACGAGCGCGCAGTGGGCGCGCCGCTGGCACGCCAAAGGTGCGCCTAAGGCAAGCCCGTCTGCGCCCGTCAGGGTCCCGGAGGCGACCGGCGCAGGGAACGCTGCCTGTTGCAATCCAGAAAACCATCACCGAAACAATCACTGCTTAAGGTATAGCAGAGAAAGTCTACTAGCTATTGGTAAATGTGTGAGCTGCCGCTCCCACTTTTCTCTTACAGTAGACACTGACTGCCTAGCCTGCAAACACTGCAACTAGGTGGCTTTTTCCCCCCTTGGTGTAACGGGCGTAGAGGGTAGGGGGAAGTCTGATAATCAAGCCCCCAATGTTCAGTACCCTGGGGAAGGGAGCAATTTGAAGGCCATTCTTCTTAACACCCGATCTATAAAAAAAACACGAGCTTCAGCTCTTTGACCTCCTAACTGATCATAAGGCCGATATTATGTTCATAACCGAAACTTGGCTTAACGACGGCTCTAACCCTACCATTGTAATGCAATTCCTCCTGGTTACCTGATCATACGGAAGGGTAGGCCTGGGGGCAGGGGCGGAGGTGTGGCTATAATATACAAGGATAGTTTTTCCTGCACACCACTTCCTATTGCAGAGTTAGAGGGGGCAGAGGCCCTCGGTTTCTTTCTGACTGTGTCAGCCCACCAATCTATTGCTGGCGAGCAATTTATCGACCGCCAGGGCCGGCAGGCTTGTTCTTGGAGTCGCTCGGTCATGCATGTGGCCAAATACAGGCATTGCTTGGTACTTGTGGTCTTCAATATCCACATGGACCAATCAGCTGACCCTGAGCCTCGGAAGTTGTGTGAGTCTCTAAGCATCCTCAATCTAACCCCCTATGTTTTATTCCCAACCCACGAAAGGGGCCACATTCTGGACCAGATTTTTTCGACGGCCAGGATTGAAATGGATGCTCCCCTCCCCATTATTTGGTCAGACCACTTCTTGCTTACGTTTAGAGTGCGCAAGGAGTTGGGTAGATCTCAGTCATATTGCAAACCGCTTGCCAGCAGTTTTAGACCGTTCGATCGGTTTACTTCAGAGACACTGGCTGGAGCACTTAGTCATTCTCCTATTCCTTTTAGTGGAAATTTGGAGAGCGATGTGCTCTCCCTAGAGAGCTGGCTTCAGGATCGCGCTATGGAATTAGCCCCCCCCAAAACTCGAGCAGCAAAAGCTTACAGAGCTTCAGCCCCATGGTTCACGGAGGCCCTTAGAAAAAGCAAAAGTACTTGTAAATGCCTGGAGAGGGCATGGAGGAAGAACTTCAATCCCGTGGACAAAACTACCTATAAATTGGCTCTGAAAGCCCACTACACCAAAGTCTGTGAGGAAAAGAAGCTTTTTTGATAGTGAAAATTGAACAAGCTGGAAACCGCAGTAAGGAACTTTTCAAGATTGTAAAAGATTTCTCCTCCCCTAACAAGATGGATAGCTCATTTACCCCTACCAGTGAATGGACTAACAATATTGCGGGCTATTTTTATAATAAAATCAAAACCATACAAGACTCTTTTGGGGAGCCACCCTTAGCAATGGAAGGGAATACAAGCTCACCCCCGTGCCACTCCCATTTCAGACGGGGCCCTCCTGCAGTTCCCGCCAATCCCATTGGCCAATTCACTTAAGATAATGAAAGCCCTTAAATCCGGCTCTCCCTCGGATCCTTGCCCAGCGAAAGTACTGGTGTCCATCGCTGAAGTGATCAACCCAGCAGTTAATTTGGTGCTGAACACCTCTTTGTCCGAGGGATTAATGCCTGAAAGCTGGAAGTACGGGAAAATTCTCCCGCTTTTAAAGAAACCTTCAGCAGACCCTTTGGTAGCCAGTAATTATAGGCCAATCTCGCTGCTGCCTTTCTTCTCCAAGGTCCTGGAGAAATATGTAAATACTGTCATTACAGATTTTGTAGAGGCGAATCATGTACTGCACCCTAGTCAATCAAGGTTCAGAGCAAACTTCAGTACAGAGACGGCCTTATTAGAAGTCTCGGAAACCATCAAAACAACACTCGATAGAGGGGGCAAAGGGGTACTGATACTATTGGATCTTTCCGCAGCCTTTGACATCGTGCCCCATAACCGACTCCTGCAAAGACTCCAGGACTGCGGTATTGGTGGCATGGTCCTCAGCTGGTTCACCTCCTTTCTGGATAATCGCCAACAAACAGTATGGTCCCATCCTTTCTCGGGCCTCATGCCCCCTATGAAAGTTGGAGTTCCACAGGGATCAATTTTGAGCCTGACTCTGTTTAACGTGTATATGGCTCCCCTTGCGCTCCTTGCAGAAAAACATGGCGCAAAAATATTATCCTACGCGGATGACACGCAATTACTGTTTACCTGCGAGAAGGAGAGCGCATTCAGAGGAAATGAGATAAATGCGTGCCTGACGAAGGTGTTCGCTTGGTTCAGACAGAACCAACTGATGTGCAACTAAGAAAAGTCAGAAATGATCTTCTTTGGCCACAACCCAGGTGAGGAATGGTGCCAATGGTGGCCTCAGAATATGTTCCCCCCTGCTAGCTCAGTAACCACCGTGAAAAACCTTGGGGTTAAATTGGACGCTGACATGTCCATGAAGTCCCAGGTCCAATCGGTGGCTGGCACGTGTTTTGGATTACTGAAAATGTTGAGAAATTTCCTCCGGTTACTCCCAATTCCACACAGGAAGACTGTAGTCCAGGCCCTGATTATATCCAGGATGGATTACGTCAATGCTCTGTACCTTGGCCTCCCAGACTATCTACTTGGCCGCCTGCAGGTGGTACAGAATGCGGCAGCCAGAGCCATACTCATGGTAGGCCCCAGGGCGCATATGACCCCCCACCTGAGGTCCTTGCACTGGCTTCCGGTGCGGAAGAGAATACACTTTAAAGCTTTAGATTTGGCTTTCAAGGCCCTTCACAACACAGGTGCTCCCTACATCAGGAATCGAATTCAGGACTATGCCCCACTAAGGGATCCTCTGCCCAGCTTCTGTCGACCATTCCAAAGTTTTCCCGCTCACGCATGGGTGGTCGCTCTTTTCAAGTGGTGGCCTCACAGTCATGGAATAGCCTGCCTCCTTCTTTAAGACAGGCGCAGGATCTTCTTGATTTCAGAAAAAAATAAAAAACCTGGCTTTTCCAACTTTAAATGAGGTATCCCTGTTTGTGTGCGCACTGTCAGTCTCAGGGTCCTTCCAGCGCCGGGACACTCTGTGGAGTAGCCGTGCGCTTTATAAGTGCCCAGTAACATAACATAACATAAAATATTAAATAAATAAATATTAATTAATAAAAAATAATAATTTAAATATAATTAAATTACTTCCCACCCTATTCCCCTATAAACCCAAAACCCGCTCCAAAACAAATGACCCAATTAACATATTTACCAATTAATTAATTAATACAAATTAACAGCCAATTATTAATTAATTAATAATAAATTAATTCCCACAGTTAACACTATAAAATCTAAATTAAATAAATACTAATAAATAAAAATTGATATTTAATTTATTATAATTAAATTACTTCCCACCCTATTCCCCTATAAACCCACAACCCGCTACGGAACTAAAACGCAAAATTGAATTAAAATAAAATTAATAACTACTAAAAATGTAACACATATATTAAAAAACAAAAGCAATACTTAGACAAAAAAATAGAGTACATACATTTAAAATGCATACTAAAATACATAACACTAACTAAAAAAACGATAATTTTAACAACTATATTTTTGCAAACGATATATTTTTTTTTTGATAATCAACTTTATTGGTTTTTAACGCACAATAAAAACAAAGCCTTGGTTCTACATCTTGATTAGTAGTAAGATACAGTTTGGAGCTGACAAGAGAAACAGAGAGCCACCAGGTGATGAGAGTTCAGCTTCGGCCTATATAAGCAAAAAACATTTATGATGTCAATCCCCTTCAGCCTCGCAATCGGATTACAAGTTGAACCATTTGCCCCATATTTTATCAAAGAGACCAGGACACCCCCGGGCCTCAAAGAGGGGTTCCTCCTGAGCACCGCACCAATCCACTCCTCGCTCTCCACCTCTGCATGGAAGGAGGTTTTTTTGCGACCAGAGCACTGCTATATCCCGCGTCGCGACCGCTAGGGCCGTGCCTAAGAAGCGCTTGTCCGCCCGTGATCCGTCCAGGCCATCGAACACCCCTAAAAGCAAACGTGTCGGGTCGTGGGAACCGTCCAACCCAAGGTCTGTGTCAGTTCGCGCTCCACTCCTGTCCAAAACCGCGCTAAAGCGGGACATTGCCAGACCATGTGGAAGAAGTCTGCTGGGGAATGGTCGCAGCGTGTACAGGCTGGGGTGGGTCTCATATGGGCGCTGTACATGCGCAACGGGGTCAGGTATGGCCGTGTGTAAGTAGTAGAATTGGATAAGACGCAACTTGGAGGAGGTTGTCAGGGTCTTGAGGGCCATAAGGGCGTCCCTCCAGTCCGCGTCATCCAGGGGGCCCAACCAGCCCTCCCAACGAGTCCGTAATGGTTCCAGGGACTTGGGCCATTGTTTACTAAGGCGCGGTAGATCCGGGATACCCCTCCGCTACCCAAATTCCCCATCAGTACCTGGGCCTCTAGGGGGTTGAATTCAGGGAAGGTGGTGGGGGAGGGTATGTGGGTGTGGATGGCGTGGCGTAATTGTAAGTATTGGTAAAATTGAGAGGAGTGAAGAGAGTACTGGCGTTGCAGGTCTGCGAAAGATCTGATGTGATCCCCTACCCAGATATCCCCCAGCAATAAAATCCCAATAAGGTCCCATCGGCGAAAGCCTTGGAGATCAGATACTTCCCTCAGCCAGGTCCCATGCCACAGAGGCGTCTGCCTGGTGAGTTTCTGGTTCCAATTGACATATCGAAGGGCCGTTCGCCAGGCCATAAGGACCGCCCGGGTGATGGGGGGGAGAGCGCAAGGGATGGGTCCACCGTAGAGGTGTGTCATGATCCGGGGAAGATCCATGGTTGTGGTTTCCAGCCGGTATGCAGGGTCGGACCAGCCGCCCGCAAACCAGTCGTGGATCACAATGAGCTTCGTGGCCAGGTAATAGAGGTGGAGATTAGTCACCCCCATGCCACCGTCATAGGGAGGGATGCGGCAGCGTGCCAGGGATACCTCGGTCTCCGCCCTCCCCACAGGAAATGATTGAGGAGCCCGTCTATTTCCTTGAACCAGCTACCGGGGAGGGGGGTGGTAATATTTTGCAAAATGTAGAGGAAGCGGGGAAGGATCATCATTTTAAAAAGGGCGGTCCGGCCGAGGGGATTGAGGGGAAGGGCTTGCCATTTCTTCAGATCCGTTTTAGTTTTAGTCATTAATGGCGTAATGTTTAGGGCCCATTCAAGCTCGGGAAGGAGAGCGACCCAAATCCCCAAGTATTTGAAGGATTGTCTCCGGAGAGGGATAGACTCCTGCCAGTCAAAGCAGGCCCGGGATGGATGTAAGGGGACCAGTGTAGACTTCGCCGGATTGAGCCTGAGGCCAGAGATCCGTCCGAAGGCTGCAAGGGCGTCTAGACAACGCGGCCCAGAGCCCTCGGGGTCCGCCAGGTAGAGGAGGACGTCGTCGGCATAGAGGGCGATTTTGTCACATAGATGTGAGCCCCAGGTCCAACCTCGGATGAGGGGATCCTGCCGGATCAGGGAGGCCAGGGGTTCCATCGCCAGGGCGAATAAGAGAGGTGAAAGTGGGCAGCCCTGGCGGGTGCCTCTCCGAATGGGAAAGGCGTCTGAGAGCACACCATTAATAAGGACCCTTGCCCTGGGAGCCGCATAGAGGACCCGGATAAGGCGCCGGAAGGGAAGACCGAAACCCATCTCCTCCAGTACCTCCCCAAGGTAGCCCCAGTCCACCGTGTCGAACGCCTTCTCAAAATCTATTAAGAGCAAGGCCAGATATGGGGTGAGTTGTTGGCGGTGCGCAAGGGCCAGATGGAGTCGGCGAATGCAGTGACGGGTCCTGCGGCCTGGCATAAATCCGCATTGGTCCGGGTGGACCAGTGTCTGTAGATGGGGGCGGAGACGTTGGGCTATCACAGTGGCAAAAATCTTCACCTCCGTATTAATGAGGGAGATAGGTCGGTACTCTGCACACTCAAGGGAAGGTGGTTGTGTTTTCGGAATGACCACAATGGTTGCCAGGTCGGTCTAAGGCGGGAAAGATCCCTGGTCAATCACGTACTCGAACAGGTTCAGCAGATGGGGGGCCAAGGTGTCACGACAGGCCGCATAATATTCCTGGGGGTACCCATCAGGTCCGGGCGTTTTGCCTGGGTGTAGTGCCGAGATTGCCCCATGGATTTCCTCCAAGGTGAAGGGAAGATTCAGGGAGTCTGAGTCGGCTTGGGAGAGACGGGGTAGATGAGTCCCGGTGGTAGTCAACAGTGACGTCAAATTGGATTCAGGGGATCGAGCCTCATAGAGGGTCGCGTAGTATGTAGCGAACGTATGAGCAACGGCCCGGGACAGAGTATGGCGGGACCCGCCTCCATCCCGAATTTCGGGAATGATGCGATTGGCTTTAGGGTAGGACACCAGGTTATGGAGCAATTTGCCATTTTTGTCCCCCCATCTGTATATGCACGCCACTGAGGAGCGCCAGAGTAGTTTAGCAGAGTCTAGTGATAATTGACAGATCTCCTCTCGGAGGAGTGTCAGCCGGCGATCGGAGTTGGCGCAAGCAGGGGCATCCAAGTCACCTTCCAGTTGTGACGCCTGGGCCTCAAGGCTCATCAATCGAGCGGATTGCGCCGATCGTTTCGTGTAGACAAGACCCCTGGCTACCCCCCGTATCACTGCCTTGCCAGCCTCCCAAAGAGTCCCGGGCGAGGACACCGAACCCGTGTTAAGTGAGAAGTATGTCTCCAGTTCCCTTCGGAGAGACTTCACAAGGTCTGCGTCCTGCAGGAACCAGGCATTCATACGCCACACCGGGCGCGCACCCCCTGAGGAGTGACCAAGACGGAGGGACACGGGGGAGTGATCGGAGATACCCCTGGGGAGGATAGTAGCCTCAGAGACCCGTTGACAGTCCACAGCGGGCAGTAAGAACAGGTCAATAGGGGAGTGGGTGTGGTGAGCCGCTGAGGTGTGAGTGTATTGTTTCCTGCGCGGGTTCCACACCCTCCATGCGTCACAGAGACCGAGGGCAGAGGACCAGTCTGATAAACGCTTCGCCGAGGCCAAGCGGGACGTCGATGGGGTCCCCGTCGTGTCATGGGAAGGTTGCAGGGTAGCGTTAAAGTCGCCCCCCGCCACCGTCAGGCCCTGCAAACGATATTAATGACTATTTCTTACCTTAAACTCGATATTCTTGACCACGATATTCTTGCTGTCGATATTTCTGTGTCTCGATATTTCCAACTCGATATTAGGGCAAGTCGATATTTCCAACTCTATATTCTGTCTGTATACCATTTGGCCGCTCCTCCGTATCGGTTAACCGAGCGGCTGGGGTTCGCTGTCCGGCAGGGCAGGTGACAGAGGACACCCTGGACTCCAAACTAGACTCTATACTCGCAGCGGGTACCTCACTCGAACAAACGCGCACTTCCTTTGAGGGCCGCATAGACAAAATCACAGTCAACTTCATCCAGGAGGATGCAGATCATCACAAGCTGACTTACAAGGTACACGACATTGAGCAAGAAGTGGCCAAAGTCCCCCCGATTACCCTTAACGCAGTGTTGGAGGTACAGCAGCTAATGGCACGTGCGAAGCCACTGGAAAGAACAGCGAAGGAAGTGGAGGGCTGCTCCAAGCATAACAACGTGAGGGTGTTGGGAATGTCCGAGGGAGCAGAAGGGGCTGATGCAGTGGCATATACTGAGAAATGTTTGCGTGACCTACTGCCAGCAGGTGCACTCTCCCCATTCATTGTTGTGGAGCGGGCCCATCGAGTGCCGGTGAGCCGTCTGCTTCCAAGGAGAGGTCCTAGACCCTTTCTCTTCCACCTCCTACAGGGATCATGACGCTGTCCTGAGTGAGGTATGCAAGCTGGGGGAGGTGAAAGTGGATAACGCCACAGTTACTTTCGTCCCTGACTACACCACGGGGGTACAGAGGCAGAGGGGCTCATCTCTAGTGGTTAAGCGATGCCTCAGAGAGTTGGGCATCAAATACTTCCTCCCTTACCCGTAAAGGCTGCGAGTGATCTCAGATGTTGACACACAAATCATTAATGCCACTGAACAGGTCTGGACCTGGCTGCAATCTACTGGTCACCAGGTGCTGTGGAAAGGGAGTGAAGGGTCTGCGCAACATCTATCATTCTTGGAGCCAGTCATACTGGGAGGCGTAGGAGGAGAAGGTGTCCTCTGCCACAACTACAAGCCAGCCCCAATCTGCAGCAGGTTATACAAGAGAGGCAGAAGGCGCTGCAATCGCACTGAGAGACAGGATCCCAACACTTCCCCTGAACGCTCCCCCAGTGACGTGGGCTCCACTTTGACATGGTCATCCGGTGCGGAGTCCGTGCAGCCCCCGGATGTGACTTCTAAGACAGCAGATAACCTAATTTAATGTTGACTGGTTGTGCATCTCTCCTTCTTCCATGGTTACAGGCAGCTCCGGAGAGTCTCTGGTTTTCTGCGGTTCCTGGTCTCCAGCTTCCTGTTGCTGAAGTTCCGGTCTACCGAGGTCAGCACTTAGAGGGGATCAGGTCCAGTTGTCATCCAAAGGGAACTGAGCAGTTGTTCAGGTGAGCGATGCATGTCAGGGGTGGTGGTCTCCTTGATGCTCCGAGCTGCAATGGCAGGAGGTCCACGGCATTGTTGACCTTGCCAAGGATGATTTGTGGGAGTTATTCTATTATCCAAGGGCCTCATGAGGCCCTAGCGGCACTCTTGCAATGCTGTAACATCGCTTGTTTGACTTTCCGGTGGCGCAATGTGCCACAGCATGTTTACAAGTCCATGTAAAGCCACCTTGTAAATATGTGCCCCTTTCACGCATCAAACAGCGTGAAAGGGGCATTCAATGGATGTTGCTGTGGGCGTTCCCACATGAAACCAATGGAATCTGAAGCATTACCAGGTTTACGATAAACCACTAACCTTCGGAATGCGTCAGAATCTAACACCACCCCAAGAGTGGCGTTTGGGACGCGCTACGAGGATAAATGTTTTCATTTCTCCTATTTTTTCACTTTTTCTATGTGTGCAGCATTCTGCAGCACACAGAGAAAGAGGAAATGCCCTAGATTTATAGGTTTTGTGCAGGTAGGTGTTCCTTCCCGCACAACATCAATCAACTCCGCAACACAGTCACACTTGCACCATCGCGCAAGGGTGCCTGTGTTGGCGCATGGCAGCCATTTTGCACCAACATAGGGGAAAAAGACAGGGGGTCTTATTCATGCAGTACTATAGGGATAGGCCTGCCCCAGGCATTGCAGGAGTTGCATCCTGCTTGCGACACAACGGCAGCAATGCGTGATTTTAGCGCCAACAGATACGTCAGGATTCCAAATGTATCTGTCATTGATTGCGACATGGAGCGCCGTACAGTAAATACGGTGCATCTATGGTGTCGCAAGGAGGGCGCAGTGAAAAGTGTTGCATCATTGTTTTATCACATTTCATAAATGGGGCCCAGAATATGCCCTATCTTATTGATAGGGCGCATTCCCGACCTTTTATTTTGGCGCAGGGCAGCGCAGCAATATTCCTTGCAGCGCTCTCCAGCACCCAAACATCTTATATCTGGCCACAAGTATTTGCACCAATTGGGGGGCGCTAGGTGGCGCACTAGCAGTATGGCCGCACTGTAGTGTAGCTCCTGCAGCCCGGAGGAATAATCCGACCATAGATCCTGCCCGGACGATCCCTTAAGCGCGGAAACAGTGGCGACAGGACCGCAAACCAACACAGCACACCCCGTGCGAGACTGAGACCGGTGAACGTCCCAGGGGTAAAGATACAGAGGAGGCTGGGTGGTGCCGGCGCCGAAGCAGGAAACTCCCGGAGCGTGCCCTCGGCTGCGCGCACTACGCGAGCCCGCCGAGCCCACGAGACAATTGGGCCCCGCGTACGGAGCAAACTACGATCACCATACGGGACGGCGGAGGGGGGGGACCCCCATACAGCTATAACGGCAGGCTGCAGCGCATGATACTGTCGCCGGAGGATCAGCAGACACACCAGAGAATGCAGAGGGCCGCATAGAAGCAACGGAAAACACTGGGCCGAGGTCGTGGAGAGAGGTGAGCGCTGAGGCCCATAACAGAGATAACCGTGCCTGGCAGAGAGGAGGCACGAGCGAAGAGAGATAACTGACGGGCCTTGCTGCCGTGCCCTGGCGACACTAAAGTGCCCACTAAGACCAGCGGATAGGAAACTTAAGCAGCGCCGCGGAGCTTGTGCGAAGCGGGCTGCCCAGACCGAGTGGGCGTGCGATGCCTATGCGTTGCTGAAGGCCTTGCAGCATACATCCGCTGTGGCCCCTAGAGCACATCCCACGCAGACAGCCCAGACATAACCGAGCCCGGAACACAGGTGAGAGGGGTGGAAGAAGATATACGAAGAGCACACAGCCCCAACAGATCTCACAAACTGGAGCAGGAACGGAACCTCAGGAAATCGCGATCCGCGACCATGGGCAAGACAGACCTGAGGCAACCTAAACTCGTATTTGCGACCGGAAAGGGGGACGAGTGCAGCAAGAAGGAACCGTGGAAGACATGGAGTCCCAAGGACCGGCTCCGCCGCCGGATGCGGACATGAAAGCGCTATTGATGGAAGTAAGACAGGGCCTGGCCACAATTTCTGATAAAATGGACTCCATGTCCAACCGCATGGACGCAATCGTGCACAAATTGGATGGACATGAAGACCGTATAAAAGAAACAGAGCGTCGCATCTCGGAAAATGAAGACACAACTTCTCACCTCCAGACTAAAATGACTGCCATGGACAAATTACTGAAAGTTATTGCAGCAAAAAATGAAGATTTGGAAGCACGAAGTCGCAGGAACAACATACGCGTGATCGGTGTACCGGAAAGCGCCAACACCGGGAAAATGGAGGAGTTCGTGGAGCGGCTGCTAAGATCTTCGGTAGGCTCTGAGTCCCTCTCAACGCAATTTCTGGTAGAAAGAGCACACCGATCACTGGGGCCTAGACCCCTCCAGGCAGTGCGCCCCGTCCCATTATAGCTAGGCTGCTAAATTACCGAGACCGGGACATCGCTCTCAAAACAGCCCGCGACAAGCAGCAATTGCATTTTGAAGGCTACCAAATTTCCCTTTACCCAGACTTCACGGCGAATGTACAAGAGGAAAGACGAAAATTCATACCAGTCAAAAAGAAATTGCGAGTAGCTCAAATCGATTACGCTCTCCTCTACCCGGCGCGACTGCGAGTTACGCATCAGGGACAACAATCGTTTTTCGTCAAACCACAGCAAGTGGAAGACTTTTAAAACACCTCCGACGACGTAACGGGCCCACAGACCTGACTAACTCATCTACAGGAGCTGACTCACCAGAACTCGAGTGAAGAACTTTGTAAATTTACGGCGTAGCCCCGGTGAGCGAAGTCAAACATGCAACCATGGCAAGAACACTGGATAGAATTACGAAGGGCTGATGGAATCAACGGACTGTACACACGAGCCCGCCGGGAGATCGCCACCAGATAAGTGACAATTGGGATCAAGGGACACAACTTACTCTGGGCACCCCTGCCCACTGGGGGCTAGGCCATTCCAACGCTGATGCTCTCTGGAGGCGGGGGAGTAAGTGCTATCCCCTAGGAGTTCCCCCGAGGGCGCTCCCCACATGGTTCATGCTGGGAATATGCCAGTATTAGTTTTTGGGGTAGTAGGGGGAAAAGGGAGGAGGGAGGGACGTATAATTCTGGCATAATTGGGTTGCTTCAGTGGGAGGGGGAGGGTAAAAAGTTGTTTATTCAGGTACACTGGTATTTGTACGGTACATATGATGTCCAAGAGCACTGTTTTTGTCAAACCATAGCGCACACACGAAAAAGGCCTATCCTGACATTTAAGCCGCCACGTTGGCCCCCATGATTGACACACCTGGACACCCAGCAGTGAGGACGCTAACCTGGAATGTAAGAGGTTTGGGAGACCCTAGAAAACGGCGCCAAGTACTGGCGTACTTGGACAGACACCAGACGCACATTGCCATGCTGCAGGAAACGCACATGGACCCGAGACAAAACACTACCTTTGCTAGTAAATGGGCGGAACACAGAATTTTCTCCTCATACTCCACTTATTCAAGAGGGACGGCCATAATCATTAAAAGGGATTCCCCTTCGTCCCAATAGGAACGACAGGAGATCAACAGGGCCGGTATTGTATGGCCTGGGGTAGACTAGGCTCGGAATCCGTCACATTAGTATGTTGCTATGGCCCCAATGTAGACTCTCCCGAGTTCTTCACGCAACTGTGGGGGAAAATCTTGGAGGTTGGCTCTACCCACCTTGTTTGGGGGGATTTTAATATAGCGCTCAACCCCATAATGGACAGGTCTAATCCCGGCCCACATCACTTTAACGCTTCTTGCAAGGTGTTACAGAGCATAATGGAAGCTAATGGAGTGATAGACGCATGGCGGCATCTCCATCCACACATGGCGGAAGGCACACACTACGCTACTCAACACGCATCTTGGGCCCGACTGGACTACATGCTGGTTACCCGTGGCATAGGTCCACAGATTGTCGAGACCAAACACTTAGCCAGAACTTACTCGGACCATGCGCCGGTAAGTCTGTCATTTAACCCCCAGGATGGGATGCCCCACAAAGAACTTGGCGACTTCAGCCACTAACACTGCTAGACCCGGTCTACCATGCAGAACTAGGGCAAGAAATACAAGATTTCTTACTGAGAAATAAGGGATCGGTGGACAGCGTGGAGACAGTGTGGGAGGCCTTTAAGGTCACGCTTAGGGGATACTGCATATCCAAAAGCTCGGGCGTACTGCGGGACATACGAAGATCCCTGAATAAATTAGAAGGAGAGATCAAACAATTGGAGCTGCGGCTTGGAACCAGCGCACATCAACAAGTGCAGCGAGAAATTAGGGACAAACTTACTGAATACATGGCCACAGCGGACAGAGAAGCGAAATATAGGGGAAGACACTGGGTGGCGCGGAGATACGGAGAGGGAGAACGACCTGGGAAAATTTTAGCAGACACAATTCGCAAGCCACGGTACACCAACACGGTTTTGGAGATTGCGGGCCCGGGGGAGAACACATACAGGAATACGAAAGACATACTTAGCACCTTCACAGCACATTATGAAGCACTATACACCTCACAAAGACATGACGAATTAGATCTTAATGCTTACTTAGAGGAGGTGGCGCTAGGATGGCTGGGAGACAACCAACGGGAATTCCTTAGCACCCCCTTTGAACTGGACGAAATAAAAGACGCCATAATGCATATGAAATCAGGAAAAACACCGGGATCAGATGGATTCCCCATAGAATTTTATAAAACATATATTGACTTGCTAGCCCCCATCCTCCAGGAAGTGTTTGAGGACGCACTAGATAACGGCAGACTCCCTCAATCCATGAGAGAGGCGCACATTATTTCTCTGCTGAAACCAGGAAAACCCAGTCAACAATGTGACTCATACAGACCATTGTCACTTATCAACTGTGACACTAAAATTTTAGCAAAGATCATAGCAAACAGACTAAATTTAATCATGGAAAAGCTTGTACTCCCGGACCAGGCCGGCTTCATCCCAGGGAGAGCGACCACCCACAACCTCAGAACCTTCTTCGCAATTCTCCACAGTGTGGACCCAGACCTGCCATTGGCGGCAGTGTTTCTAGACGCTACTAAAGCGTTCGATCCCATAGAGTGGGATTACTTACTAGGAATCTTACAGCGTATGGGCTTCCCCCAGTTTTTCTGTCTTGGATTCAGTTACTGTATAACCTACCGATAGCAAGGGTATGCGTGAATGGACACACATCGCCCGCCTTCCACATAACCAGAGGCACGAGACAGGGGTGCCCGCTGTCCCCTCTGTTGTTCGCTATCGCGGTGGAACCTTTGGCAGCTAAACTCCGCCAGCAACACCAGGAGAAAGCGTTGCGCTGTTATGTGCGCCAAATATTGGTATCACTTTATGCCGACGATATTACTTTGTATGTACGGGACCCGCAGGCCAATCTCAACCCGCTTCTTCGGGAATTTATAGTATTCGGGAAAATGTCGGGGATTAATATTAATTGGGGAAAATCGCAAATCTTGCCCCTTACTCCCAGCTACAGCCCAGTTCTCCCTGGACTATCCTCTTGAGTGGTGTCACTCAGATATGCGCTACCTAGGAATACGCATCACTACAGACAGAGACGAGCTAATGCGATTAAACTACGGTAAAACCCTAGATCGTATTACAGACAGTGTCTCACGCTGGATCTCCTTGCCCCTATCGATTGCGGGACGGGCCTCGTTGATCAAGATGGTGGTCCTCCCTCAGATACTGTACTTATTCCTAAACATACCGTATTTTCCTGGACGCCCCTTCTTTAAAATGTTGCGAACAGAAATGATTAGATTAGTATGGGGGTAAACAACCCCGATTGCAATGGGAGGTGCTCACCAGGCCCTATGACCAGGGAGGGTTAGACATCCCCGACTTTGAACTGTACTACACCTGCGCGCAGGCACACTACGCGTATTATTGGTTTCACCCACCCCGATATATGCCGCATGTGGCGGTGGAGCACTGGCTGGCGGACCCGGTGCCACTGGACGGGGTGATGCTCCGGCCCCTGACCCAGCGAGATGCGACACCCACCTCGGTAACTTGCACGATCAAGGCATGGCATCGCATAATGAAACTGCTGAAGTGTCCCATGCTCTACTCCCCACTGCTCCCCTGACATATCATCCCCAAATGCAACTCCTCCAGGAGAAGGGATTCCAACTGCTCCTGGGCCGGACCGGCATTGTCACATGGGGAGATCTTTACTGTAATGGAGAGCTCCGTTCACTTACCCATATATTCAGGGAGACCCAGCCAACTCCCTTGGATAGCTTCCTTTACATACGGCTACGGCAGGGCTTGCGTGCCCTAACACCAGAATTTCCATGTGAGCCCCCTACGTGTCCCCCACTGCAGCGGGTGTTGCAAGCCCCGTCCCCGAGGCACATGGTGTCTACATTATACCACATGATCCACACGACACAAGAGAGGTCTACATGCCCTGCACGACAAAAAATGGGAGGGCGAATTGGGATGCACACTGACGGATGAACAATGGATATACTGTTGTGAACATACGAAACAAATCGCAGCTAGCCATAGGCTGCGAATCACGCATTACAAATTTCTACATCGGTTATACTATACACCGGCGAAGTTACATAAATATAACCTATCAGACTCAGACCAATGTAGAAGATGTAGAGCCCCTGCTGCAGATTTTTACACTTAGCTTGGGAGTGTCCCGCAGTCTATGCGTTTTGGGAAAAAGTAATCGACGCCCTTGAACAGATGACATTGCAGACATTGGAGCGCAGTCCCCTGACCGCCATACTTGGATACATAAAACATGTGGCCAAACCACACCGCAAATATATAGCCATAGCCCTACTCATGGCAAAACGCCTAATAGCATGTCGTTGGGGTAGAGGGAGAGCGCCGAAATTTAAGGATTGGGTATCTTCTTTAGTATACTGTCAAGAACAACTCACCAACTATGCAGATCTACTACCAAGAGCATCCCGCCCTAGGGACATTTGGGTCCCTTTGAAAATATATCTCCGCACATATAATGAGACAGAGGATGGAGATAACACAATCGTGCAAGTATAATAAACACAATACCTTTGGGACGGCAGACCTCCGCGAGGGTCAATCACAACCTGCACATTTCCTGCCTCAAATCCTTCCTGTAACAGTGGAATAGGAAATAATAGTCAATTGGGATGTAATTATTTTGTGTAGATGAAATGACAATTACGCTTTTAATCCATCGCATGTATGTACCTGTACAGTTCGAACAGAGATATATGGTTTGTTGTGTTTTATAAATGATAAAATCAAATAAAAACAGTATAAAAAAAAAAAAAAAGTATTTGCACCAATTTTAGGACCAGGTATTTTCTGGCCTTAAAAAACTGCCTCTAATTGGACTTAGCAGCAGTTTTTGGGTTTTGTGATATACAAGGAAATCCTTGTAAATATTGCGTTGTGTGTTTTGCTGGAGTTTTTACGTGGCAATGCCTACCTTGCATCTCATTTTCGGTAAGTCACGCTGACAGAAGTGTTGAAGTAAAAATTAATGTTTACGTCTAGAAAATTGCCGCTATCTGGAGTTAGCGGCAACTTTAAAAATGTTTCCGGTCCAGGGAGAACCTGCTTGGCAGTTCGGGACTGTTCCCATGATGCACAGGGTCAAGACTGATTTGCATATTGCTGGGTCTAAACTGTGGTGGCATGGTGAGCAAAAGAACAATGGATTTAACCCAGATCTCTTGACCATGGGTGAATGTTTGATTAGCTAAGCATTCCATCCATCATCTGTGTGTCTTTTGCTTTGTCACCCTAAGTGCGCCGGGTACGCCCAGACGTAGGTCCTGGGCTCACTGAGCCCCTGCATTCAAGCTAGCCTGGCTGATGAGGGGTGATGCCTCGAAACCGGTCCCAGGATGCTTGTTTTTGGTTCAGGGAGGACCTGGCTTGGCAGTTCGAGCTCGACTGTTCCCATGAGGCACATGGTCAAGACTGATTTGCATATGGCTGGGTCTAAACCGGGGTGGCATGGTGAGCAAAAGAATGATGGATTTAACCCAGCTCTCTTGACTGGGGGTGAATGTTGATTTGCTCTGCATTCTGTCCATCATCTGTGTGTCTTTTGCTTTCTTGCCCTAAGTGCGCCGGGTATGCCCAGATGTGGGTCCCAGGCACACTGTGCCACTGAATTTAAGCTAGCCTGGGTGATGTGGGGTGAAGCCCCAAAACCGGTCCCAGGATGCTTGTTTCCGGCCCAGGGAGGACCTGGCTTGGCAGTTCAGGCTGGACTGTTCCCATGAGGCACAGGGTCAAGACTGATTTACATATGGCTCGGTCTAAACTGGGGTGGCATGGTGAGCAAAAGAACAATGGATTTAACCCAGATCTCTTGACTGGGGGTGAATGTTTGATTTGCTATGCATTCCGTCCATCATCTGTGCGTCTTTTGCTTCAAACTACTCCGGCAGCCATCCGCACCGCTCTTCATGCTCCTTGTACCTTCCTCTGCAAACAGGACTCTTGGCACTGATTTGAGAAGGTAAACTTTCAGTGGGACTAATCTTGTGACTGTAGCTGAGTGGCGTTCCATCCCGGTCGGCCTGAACTTGTTACTTTGACTCAGTCCAGCATGACCAGATATCCATAGTTGCCATTTTGTGCTTTTTGGCACAAATTTCACTAAAATTTAAAAAAATTCATAACTCTGGTTCTACTGATTAAATCTTTGTTGTTTCAGTGTCAAATAATTTATTAAAATCTACTCTATCTTTTTTAATTGGTGCAAGATTTTTCTTGTGTTGTGTTTCCACTTCATTACTGCTTGTGTGCTGCATAAATACTTTACATATTGCCTCTAAGTTGAGCGTGACAGCTTTTTGTGCCAATCTACCCAGGGTTAAGCACAAATTAATTTAGTACATTTTTTTGGTTTACCCTACAAAGGTATGTGGCTGGTGCTTTACCAGGGCTCACACCCCAGTCAACCAACACCCTAATTTTTCACATTGGTGTTCAGTGGTGTGGATCAGGACTTGTGTTTTTGCAGTGCCATACAGTGGTTTGTATTACACAAAAATCCCAGATAAGTATTTGACATCAGACTGAACAAAATTCTTCCTTAATTTTCCATTGACTGTTTTCTCCCACTTCAAAATATAAGTGCCCCTACTTTCCTTTTTATTCTCGAGATGGAGCTGTGCAACTTCAACGCCCTCAGCGGGGCTGGGCTGCTCACACTCTGCAAACAGAGGGGGCTGAAAGCAGACAAAAGGGCTACCAACTGGATCTCCAGGTAGACCTCAGAGCCTTTGAAGAGGTACAGAGGTGGCAGTCCACCTCAGGAGAGGATGATGGTGATAACAATGAGGAGGAGGGAGTACAACCTGAGGATGAGGAGCAGGACCTCGAGAGGCACGCTGAGCTGCAGGGAGAGCCCAACTGCCCCCCAGAGAAAAAACAGAATGCCTAAGATGGTGCTGGGAGCAGTGCATTCTCCAGGGGCCTGTCACAAGTGGAGTTTGAAGACAGGAGGGAGGAGAGGAAGCTCAGGCTGGCCAATTTAAACTGGAAGCTGAGAAGGAGAAGGCAGAGAGGACCTTAGCTGAGGAGAAAAAGCTACTGTTGGAGCATGAGTCAAACATGAGGGAGATTGAGCAAAAGGCAAGGCAACCTTCGGGACCTAACAGTGATGGTGGCAGTGTACGAACAGTGTCTGCTGTGCAGTGGGAAATTATATAGACAAGTGGTTTGCTGCTCATGAAGTTGCACTCAGGGTACACAAGGTACCAAAGGAATACTGGATGGGGGGGGGGTTGCTTGTGGAAACACATGCCCACAGTGGGGAGGGATTCACTAGAAACAGAGGAGTGGACAAGGTATGCCCCCAGTTTGGGTTGACCCCTGAGAAGTACAGTCAGAGGTTCAGGGACAGCCATAAGCTCCCAAACCAGTCCTGGGTGGATTCCCTAGATTATGCCAGCAAGGCACTAAAGTGCTGGGTGAGGGGCGGCAAAGTGAATGATTTTACTGGGCTGTACAACCTAATTTTGAGGGAACACATGCTCAATATTTGTTCTACAGAGCTGCACCAACACCTAGTGGATAGCAGGCTTACTGATCCCAGGAGGCTTGCTGAGGAGGCAGACCTCTGGATCAGCACCAAAGTATCTAAAAAGGTACTTGAATGTGACCTCAAAAAGGGTGGCTCGGGTTCCCTCCCACAGAGTGAGGGGGAGGTCAAGGGAGACACAGACAGGTCTCAGGTTAAGGGGGAAGGAAAGGGTCCCCATGCCCCTTCTAAGAAGAAAGAGAAAGGTTCTGGTGATTGGTGGCCCAGGGTGTCCCATTTCCAACCCCGCTGCTTTGATTTTTCTCAGCTGAGACACAAGCAGGGGGAACTCTGTCTGCCCAAAGAAACGACTCACTGGTGGAAGCTCTACAGGGGTGGCAAACATGGTCATAGGGGTAGGTAGTCCCCAGGGGCAGGTGGTAGATCATGCCTTAATCTCCCTTAGTTGGGAGGTGAATTCAGAGGGTCGACTGGTGATCCCTGAGGGTGGAAGTCGTCACTTCCACCAGGTCAAAGTGAATGGGGCTCCTGTCTCTGCCCCGCTGTAAGAAACATCAGAGATCAGAGGTCCCTGGATGGCCTGGGGCTTGGCTCTTAACACTGACAGCTGCCAGTGGCCTCTGTTGGTTGCTGTCCTTATGGACAGAGGGCCTCATTTATGAGGTTTTGCCGTAGGGCAGCGCAGCAGGAAGGCCTGCTGCGCTGCCCTACGGCAAAGGAAAAGGGCAGGAATGTGCCGTATCTATCAGATAAGGCGCATTCCTGTCCTTTTCCCCTGCGCCGGCGCACAATGGGCTGCCGTGCGCCAACGCAGGCACCTTTGCACCATGGTGCAAGGGTGCCTGCGTTGGGGGAATGAGTATTTTTGTACAGGAAGGAAAACCTTCCTGCACAAAAATAACCACAAGAGGCTTCTTCCTCTTTCTATGTGAGCTGCAGAATGCAGCACACGTAGAAAAAGGAAAAACGAGGAGAAATAAAGATATTTCTCCTCGTTGTGCCTCCTTTACGCCTCCCTTACGCCTCCCTTACGCCTCCCTTACTCCTCCCTTACGCCTCCCTTACGCCTACCTTACGCCTCCCTTACGCCTCCCTTACGCCTCCCCTGGGGAGGCGTAAGTTTTTCACACTGCCCCAGACTTACAATTTCTCGTAAATCTGGGGCAGTGTCAAAGGCCATGGATGTTGCTGGGAACGCCCCCAGCAACACCCATTGCACGCCCCTTTAATGCAGAAAACTGCGTTAAAGGGACCGATATTTATGAGACAACAATAAGCCCAAAATATGGAGCAGGCTTCTGCGCCAGGGAACGTCACAAAAAGTGACGTTCCGGTGGCACAAGGGGCCTCATAAATGAGGCCCAGAGTTTTTCTTGGGTTGAGGACAGAAGTCTGCTCCAAGAAGTGGAACATTTTCCATTACTTTGTTGGCTTTGATGGGGCTGTCTGCCTACTGGGATGCATCTGTGAACAAGTTTAGGTTCGGTTCTGCACAGATGTGATCCACAGGTAAGAAGGTCTGTTCAATGGCTCAGAGGAGTGTAGATAGAGATAGAGTGATGTAACTGAAATCAGAAGGGCCTAGAACTGACAAGTGCCTCTGCACTAGAGGGCCATTGTCCATGTTCTATCGTCTAAGCAAGGAATTCCATCAAGGTATTTATTAGTCTCCCCTGGGTTTAGGCTGGAGGAGGAGGTCGTGTTGGACCTGGCCCTCTCTGCGGGGTCACCCCCAAACCTCCCTCCACTTTTGTCTGAATTAATTTTTGCTGGCCTGAGGACTTTGTGCACTTTACCACTGCTAACCAGTGCCACAGTGCTTGTGCTCACTCCCCTAAAACATGACTAAATTGATTTATACCCAATTGGCATATTTAATTTACTTGTAGGTCCCTTGTAGAGTGTAGTAGCATATACACAGGGCCATTAAATTAAATGTTGCCAGTGGGCCTGCAGCACCTATTGGGCCACCAACTTAAGCAGCACCTTATCACATGTCCCAGGCCTGCCATAGCGGCCTGAATGCAGTTTTAAACTGTCATGTCGACTTGGCAAAACAAACCTTGCCAAACCCTAAACTCCCTTGAATTACATATAGGTCACCCCTAAAGTACGCTCTAGGTAGTCCATAAGGCAGGGTGCAGTGTGGTTAAAAGTTTGGACATGTACTTTCAGGTTTTACATGTCCTGGTAGTGATAGAAAATACCTAAATTCCTTTTTTACTACTGTGAGGCCTAACCTTTCCATAGGATAACATTGTAAATTCTGTATTACATTTAATAAACTGTAATTTCTAATTGGGAGCAGGTGCCTATGTTATGCTTGGTGTCTTTTGGAATTGTAATGAATACCCCGTCTAATGGTAAAGTCAGATTCTTGATTACAATTTTGAAAATGGCACTTTTAGAAAGTTGTAATTTTTCTTCCCTTAGCCCTTTTGTGCCTGTAACCTGTTTTGGGCCACATGACTGGGTGTAACTGACAACTAGACTTTGTGAATTCCTCCTAGATAGTCACACAATAGAGGGATTAGATGTGCCTAGATGGGCCATCTGCTGAGCACAGTCCCACTTGCAACTGAATAGGGAGTGCCCTGCCTTCACACAAAGAACCTCTGCATTGTCACTGTAGCCAGCATGGTGCCAGGGTAGGGGAGTCAGGAAATTACATGCACTTCAAAGCCACTGTCTAGAAGCTTCTCCCACCTTATAGAAGGAAGGCACCAGGATATAAAAATAGGGCATCCGACACAAACTCTTCAGTACAATTCTGAACCTGTGGACTCCACAAGGAGTGCTGCTTTGCTGAACTGCTGCCCTGCTGTCCTCATGCCTGGGAGAGGTAAACTTGACCTTAAACTTCATCTTGAACCCAGGACAACCAGAGTGACTCCAAGGGTTCATGACCCCCAAGTGGTGCCCCTCAGACCATGGACCCTTGGTGGGCCTGAGAGAGCTGTACTGAAGTTTTCAGACTCTTTGTGATGTGAACATACCCTTTTGTGCCAATACCCAGCTGCCTCTTCACGCTACATCATCGATCACCCACGGGGGCCGCCAACGCGAAGATTCAGCAATGCTGGTCCACGATGACTGGCCCGCTGTTTGCGCTACTCAAGCAGCCACCCGCGACGCTGTCCCTGCTCCTTGCAGCCCCCTCCTCTATGAACAGGACTTTTGGCACAGATTTGAGAAGGCAAAGTTTCAGTTCGACTAATCTGGTGAGTGTAGCTGACCTGCACTCCATCTCGGTCAGCCTGAACTTGTGACTTTGACCCGGTCCAGCGCGACCAGATATCCATAGTTGGCACTTGTTTTTTTTGGCACAATTTTCACTAAAATCTTAATAAATTTATAACTTGGGTTCTACTGATTGGATGTTTGTCATTTCTGTGTCGAATAATTTATTAAAATGTACTCTATTTGTCTGATTTGGTACGGGATTTTTATCATGGTGTGTTATTACTTTATTACTGTTTGCGTGCTGCATAAATACTTTACACATTCCTTCAAAGTTAAGCCTCACTGCTTTTTGTGCCGAGCTACCCATGTTAACCACACATTAATTTAGCGACTTTTTGTAGTTTACCCTGCAACGGATTGTGGCTGTTGCTTGACTAGGGCTCACACCCAAGTCAACCAACTCCCCAATTTCTCAAAGCGATCTATGATTTTAAATTGAATCAAGTTATGTCTGTATGTGAATGGAGCATCCTTAACCTGCACACAGCAATAGGACCAGCGTTTATCTGAGATCTTACCCCCTAAGTCTGCCTTCCACACTAACCTGCTCACCAGTGGTGGTGTTTGTTCCCCTCTATTACATCAGCATACAGAAAGGAAATAGATCTGCTGAAGTCAGCCCGGAGTATATATTTACAGATCAATACAACTTCAATAGGTGGTCTGGGGAAGTCCATGAATGCTTCCTTTGCTGCAGATCTTAGCTGGTTATAAAATAAACTGACCACAGATGAAATCGCTCCTTTTCCTTGAAACTCATGAAGACTAATGAACTCTCCAATAGAGAAGAGGTCTCCTAAAGTAGTAAATTCTCGCCCTCCCTAAAATCTGCTTTGCCAGTTTCTCTAGCATTAGTGGGAGTAATGGATTGAGCAGTGCTGACAAGAGCAGAGAGTATGGCAGCTCACAGCCACATTTTTTTTACATTATCCACCATGCTGGACATGTCATCGCAACCACGTCTATGTCATCTATTTGCACTGAAGGTTGTTTACAGACCATTAGGACGTGGCATTGTGAGTTCTGTCCTTCACTGTATCGTTATCTCAATGCCAGGGATCGAATAATTTTATACAGCGTATATAGTGTGCTGTTCACCTCTACAATATGTGTGGAAATCTGAGATAGAAAGGCCTCCATTGTGGATAGGCTTTATAGGATTGCCCATTTCTAACCCTGGGCGGAGTTCGCAGAGTTGCGCTACGCGAAGTGGAAAAAAAACTCCGCCGCGCTACGTGGAGCTCCGCAAGCGGCGGAGTGTGATAGAAAAATGGCGTTCGCAGTGATTTTCAGTGCTGGATGCTTGTCCGCACTGTGCAATCATTGCGAACGGCACCATGCACAGCGCAAGTGGGCGCTGCTTTCCTTTCTGCCGCTCGTGTAGATTTTTACTCGAGTGGCAGCTTTCTCAACGCAAACGGGCAGTTTCTCAACGCGAGCGGACGCGAGCATACGCGACCACTCGCAATGAGAAACCTGACCCCCCGCGTTGAGAAATCTCGCCGGGAGGTTTATTTTCCACGCTCGCCAACTTGATATTGACGATCGCGAATGAGGAAAAATCTCGCAGCGAGGTGGATTTTCCTTGCTCGCGCTCGCCAACTTGACGTTGGCGAACACGAGCGAGGAAAAAAACTACGCTACGCGGGGCGGAGTTTTTCGGATCTCTGCGAGCTCTGCGTAACACGGAGTTCCGAAAACTCTGCAAACTCCGCGAGCGGAGCGGAGTTCACCGCCCAGGCCTACCCATTTCACTCACAGATGGTTACCTCCTCATACCAATTAACTCAAAATGTATTGTAATCATTTACAATTTTAAGTGTCATGTGTATAGCTATGTTTGCAAACAAATACAAACATGTAGGTAATACTATCAACTTGATGACAGAGATGCAGCCCATCATAGAAATTGGAAGCTGTATCCACTAAGCCTGGGTGGAGTTTACGGAGTTCCGCTACCCAGAACGCCACAAAGTGACCAAAAACTCTGCTGCGCTATGCGGAGTTCCGCTAGTGGAGGAGTACGTTAGGTCATGCCATTTGTGCTGATTTTTAACAGAAGGTCTTTGTCTTGCTCTGGAAAATCAGTGCGAACAGCACCATGCGCAGCGCAAGAGGGCGCTGCTTCTTTCTGCAACTCGGATAGATTTTCTACTCGAGCAACAGTTTCTCAACGCGAACGGATGGTTTCTCAACATGAGTGGTCGCGACCATCTGCGACTGCCCGCGTTGAGAAATCTCGCTGGAAGGTGGTCTCGCGTTGGATTTCCCTCACTTCCGCTCACCAACTTAACGTTGGCGAACCGAGGGAAAAACTCTGCTCCGCTTCACGGAGCAGAGTTTAACGCCCAGGCCTAGTATTCACCACTCGACCTGTGTCTTGAGAGTGTCAAGTGATATTCCACAGTGCTTCGAAGCAAACCCCATAATATCCAATGTAATGTAAAAGCCTAGGTTCTTCACACCCCCTGTGCTCCATTTTAGGGACTATTCTGTAGAGGATGATTAAGTGATGTCAGTCAGTGGAAACATTTCCAATATTTCTCAATAAACTTGTAATCCTAAATAACCCCCAAACCATATGGGCTCTCTGATGACTGATGGAGGATTTTCTCCTGGCTTCTGAATATACAACGTTGTGTGCATATATGGACACATGCAAAAGAAACAGTTGATGGACGGAATGCTGGACAATGCAAACATTCACCCCCAGTCACAAGGATCTGGGTTTAATCCATCATTCTTTTGCTCAACACACCACCCCAGTTTGGACCCAGCCATATGCAAATCAGTCTTGACCCTGTTCCTTGTGGGAACAGTCCAGCCCGAACTGCCAAGCCAGGTCCTCCCTGGACCGGAAACAAGCATCCTGGGACCGGTTTCAGGGCATCACCCTTCATCAGCCAGGCTAGCTTGAATCCAGTGGTGTAGTGGGCACGGGACCCACGTCTGGGCATACCCTTCCCACTTAGGGCAACATATGCAAAAGAAACAGTTGATGGACAGAATGCTGGACAATGCAAACATTCACCCCCAGTCACAAGGATCTGGGTTTAATCCATCATTCTTTTGCTCACCACACCACCCCAGTTTGGACCCAGCCATATGCAAATCAGTCTTGACCCTGTTCCTTGTGGGAACAGTCCAGCCCGAACTGCCAAGCCAGGTCCTCCCTGGACCAGAAACAAGCATCCTGGGACCGGTTTCAGAGCATCACCCTTCATCAGCCAGGCTAGCTTGAATCCAGTGGTGTAGTGCGCACGGGACCCACGTCTGGGCATACCCTTCCCACTTAGGGCGACATATGCAAAAGAAATAGTTGATGGACGGAATGCTGGACAATGCAAACATTCACCCCCAGTCACAAGGATCTGGGTTTAATCCATCATTCTTTTGCTCACCACACCACCCCAGTTTGGACCCAGCCATATGCAAATCAGTCTTGACCCTGTTCCTTGTGGGATCCTGTTCCTTGAGTGGACGGAATGCTGTCCACCAATATAGAACCAGCATGAAAGTCACACAAAACACAAGCAAGTGGATCAATCAAAAGTACAAAGGTCTTTGAGGACAGGAAAAGCCCTGACGGGTGCCCCTGCAGATAGATATTGTCTCAGAATATAGGCCATTAACCCTGACCCTGGCACAAGGTGTGGTGCACAATAAATCTATGTATCTCGAAAATTGGGCACCTTTTTGGTGTCCAGAAGCAATGCCGAGAGCAGCAGATCAATCCGGTGAAGAACAGCCATCAGCGTACACAAGTTAAAGCAGTATATCTTCATGGTATGATACCCGCCTGCTCGGGCAGCACCAGGAGCTTCACCAATTGGTTCCAGTTACTGCGCCAGGATCTTAACAAGTATTTTGTTGTTGCTATTTAGTAAGACTAGTGGTCTGTATAAGGAGCACTATGAGGGGTCCCTGCCAGATTTTTGAGGAACCATTATGAAGGCTTCCCTCATAATTGAAGGTGACTGCTCTTTAGCAACAGCATCGTTATACACAACCAGCACATAGGTGTCGAGAAGGTCTATGTATTCTGTATTAAACTCTTCAGGCACACCATCTCCCACCGGACATCTTCCACTAGTGAGGCTCATGATCACACTCTTAACGTCTTCCAAGGTAAGTGGAGAATTAAATATATATCTCTCTCATTTCCCCTTTTATCCAACCTAGCGCAATATTATCTAGATAGTCAGCAATGACAGATTTGTCACTTTGTATCCTGGACACACACAATACTGTCTAAATCCATCCACTATTTAACCTGGCAGAGAAGTGGCCACCCCCGTATTTGTGGCTAAACGGACTACCGCAAGTACTCTTGTAAACCTCTCAGACTAGCAGTCATGGACAGGGCCAAACTGGGAACAGCAACCAGCCCAGGCAGGTTGCTACTCAACCAGCCCTGGGAGCGGGGGGAGGGTGCTAGCAAAAAGCACCACTCCCGCTTTTCTTACAGGGGGCAGATATTGCAGCACTGCTGCAAAACCGGCCCCCAGTAAGAAAAGCGGCCCCCACAGGCACAAAACCGGCCCCCATCCCTCTGGCCCACCGGGGAAATGCCCGGTGCCCGCTACTGCCAGTCCAGCCCTGGTCATGGACTTCCACAAGCACTCTCTCACCCCCTCACAGACTAGCAGTTATAGACTACCTCAAATGGTCTCACGCCACTTGCAGACTAGTAGTCATAGACTACAGCAGGTGCTCTTGTGCCCCTCACAGACAAGCAGTCAGACACTACCACAAGTGCTATTGAAACCCTCGCAAACGGAATGTTATAGACTACCACAAGACCTCTCACACCCTTTGCAGACTAGCAATCGTAGAACTCCGCCCAGGACTACTTCTCACAGACTAGTCGTCATAGACTGCTGCCAGCAGTCTCACACCCATCATGGACTAGCATTCATATACTACTGCAAGCGCTCGTGCACCCCTCATGCACTAGCAGACATAGACTGCCACCAGTACTCTAACACCCCTCACAGACTAGCAGACTGACTAACGCAAGTACTTTAACACCCTTCCCAGACCAGCAGTCATAGACTACTGCAAGTGCTCTGGCATCCCATTTTCACTAGCAGTCACAGACTACCTCAAGTAGTCTTGCAAACCACACAGACTAGCAGTCACATACTACTGCAAGTGCTCTCGCAGACTAGCAGTCATAGGCTACCACAAGCCCTCTTGCGCCGCTCACAGACTAGCAGTCAAAGATTACCACAAGTTTTCCTGCACCCCTCACAGATTTTGCTGTTCAGCAGTCATAGACTACTGCAAGTGCTATTGCACCACTTGCAGGCTAGCAGTCATGATCTACTGCATGCGTTCATGCACTGCTCACAGACTAGCAGTCATGGGCTACTGCAAGTGCTCATGTAGCACTCACAGACTTGCATACATAGACTGCTGACAGTACTCTCACACCCCCCACAGACTAGCAGACATAGACTACTGCAAGAGATCATGTACTCCTCACAGACTAGCAGACGTAGACTACCGCAAGTACCTTAACACCCCTCAAAGACTCAACAGTCACAGACTACTGCAAGCACTCTTGCACCCCTCATGGTTCAGCAGTCATAGACTACTGCAAGTGCTCTTGCACCCCAGGTACACTAGCAGTCACAGGGTACCGCAAGGGCTCTTGCACACTAGCAGTCATAGATTACTGCAAATGCTCTCGCACCCTTCACAGACAAGCAGTCGTGGACTACCACAAGCTCTCTCGCACCCCTCACAGACTTTGCTTTTCAGCAGTCATAGACTACAGCAAGTGCTTTTTTACCCCTTGCAGGCTAGCAATCAGAAGCTACCACAAGTACTAACAGACCCTTCACAGACTAGCAGTCATAGACTGTTGCAAAGGGTCTTGCACCCTTTGCTGACCAGTAATCATAAACTATTGCAAATACTCTGGTACCCCTCACAGACTAGCAGTCATAGACCACTATAAGCGCTCTCGTACCCCTCACAGACTAGCAGTCATAGACCACTATAAGCACTCTCGTATCCCTCACAGACCAGCAGTCATAGACTATGGCAAGTGCTATTGCACCCCTCGTAAACTGGAAGTCACAGACTACCGAAAGCCCTCTCACACTCCTCGCAAACTAAAAATCCTAGACAAGCACAAGTGCTCTTGCACCCCTAACAAACAGAAATAGATAACTAAAAGTGCTATTGCACCACTCACAGACCAGCAGTCATAGACTACCGCAAGTGCTCTTGTATTCCACACCCACTAGCAGTCAGAGACTACTGCAAGTACTCTCCTACCCCTCACAGACTTTGCTTTTCGCCTGTCATAGAATACAGCAAGTGCTTTGGTATCCCTTGCAGATTAGCAGTCATAGACTATCGCAAATGCTCTTCCATCCCTCACAGACTATCAGTCAGCAGACGACCATCAGCACTTTCGCACCCCTCACAGACTAGCAGTCATAGACTACTGCAAACACTCTGGCACCCCTCACAAACTAGCAGTTATAGACTACCGGAAGCGCTCTTGCACTTCTCATAGGCTAGCTGACATACTACTGCAAGTACTCTAACACCCATCACAGACTAGCAGTCATAGACTACTGAAAGTGCTCTCGCAGACTAGCAGTCATAGGCTACCACAAGCCCTCTTGCACCGCTCACAGACTAGATGTTAAAGATTACCACAAGTTTTCCTGCACCCCTCACAGATTTTGCTTTTCAGCAGTCATAGACTACCGCAAGTGCTATTGCACCATTTGCAGGCTAGCAGTCATGATCTAATGCATGCGTTCATGCACCGCTCACAGACTAGCAGTCATGGGCTACTGCAAGAGATCATGTACCCCTCACAGACTAGCAGACGTAGACTACCGCAAGTACCTTAACACCTCTCAAAGACTAACAGTCACAGACTACTGCAAGCACTCTTGCACCCCTCATGGTTCAGTAGTCATAGACTACTGCAAGTGCTCTTGCACCCCAGGTACACTAGCAGTCACAGGGTACCGCAAGGGATCTTGCACACTAGCAGTCATAGATTACTGCAAATGCTCTCGCACCCTTCACAGACAAGCAGTCGTGGACTACCACAAGCTCTCTCGCACCCCTCACAGACTTTGCTTTTCAGCAGTCATAGACTACAGCAAGTGCTCTTTTACCCCTTGCAGGCTAGCAATCAGAAGCTACCACAAGTACTAACGGACCCTTCACAGACTAGCAGTCATAGACTGTTGCAAAGGGTCTTGCACCCTTTGCTGACCAGTAATCATAAACTATTGCAAATACTCTTGTACCCCTCACAGACTAGCAGTCATAGACCACAATAAGCGCTCTCGTACCCCTCACAGACTAGCAGTCATAGTCCACTATAAGCACTCTCGTATCCCTCACAGACCAGCACTCATAGACTATGGCAAGTGCTATTGCACCCCTCGTAAACTGGTAGTCACAGACTACCGAAAGCCCTCTCACACTCCTCGCAAAATAAAAATCATAGACAAGCACAAGTGCTCTTGCACCCCTAACAAACAGAAATAGATAACTAAAAGTGCTATTGCACCACTCACAGACCAGCAGTCATAGACTACTGCAAGTGCTCTTGTATTCCACACCCACTAGCAGTCAGAAACTACTGCAAGTACTCTCCTACCCCTCACAGACTTTGCTTTTCACCTGTCATAGAATACAGCAAGTGCTTTTGAGTCCCTTGCAGATTAGCGGTCATAGACTATCGCAAATGCTCTTCCATCCCTCACAGACTATCAGTCAGGAGACGACCATTAGCACTTTCACCCCTCACAGACTAGCAGTCATAGACTACTGAAAGTATTCTAACACCCTTACAGACTAGCAGTCATATACTACCGCAAACACTCTGGCACCCTTCACAAACTAGCAGTTATAGACTACCGGAAGCGCTCTTGCAATTCTCATAGGCTAGTTGACATACTACTGCAAGTACTCTAACACCCATCACAGATTAGCAGTCATACGCTACTGCAAGCGAGCTCGCACCGCTCACAGACTAGCAGTCAGAGGCTACCAAATGGAAAGCAGTCAGAACACCGTGGTCTAAACCATGAGTGTTCCGACTCCGGAAGCCCTACCATGCATGCCTTAACCACGCATATGCCTTAACCACGCATGTGCGTGGTTAAAGCAATGCACGGTCTAGTTGTAGGCTGCTGCAGAAGGAAGCAGGAAGACCTCGCAGGAATCGGTGACGTAAATGGTGCTGGGTGTAGTTCTGTGCTGGGTGGTGGGATGGGGGTTGTTTGGTGGTAGTTTAGTAGCCTGGGGGTGTCGGGTAGTTTTCTGGGCTGGGGGTGGGTCAGGGGTAGTTTTATGGGCCGGGGGTGGGTCGGGGATAGTTTTCTGGGCTGGGGGGGGTCGGGGTAGATTTCTGGGCTGGGGGGTGGATCGGGGATAGTTTTATGGGCTGGGCGGGTTGGGGAGGTTTCTGGGCTGGGGTGAGTCGGGATAGTTTTCTGGGCTGGAGGGACAGAGTAGTTTTCTGGGCTGGGGGTGAGTTGGGGTTGTTTTCTGGGCTGGGGTTGGGTCGGGTTGTTTTGTTGGCTGGGGGTGGGTTGGGAGTTGTTTTGTGGGCTTGGGGTGGGCAGGGGGTAGTTTTGTGGGCTGGGGTGGGTCGGGGTAGTTTTCAGGGCTGGGGGTTGGAGGTAGTTTTCAGGGCTGGGGGGTTGGAGGTAGTTTCCAGGGCTGGGGGGGTTCAGGCCTAGTTTTCAGGGCTGGGGGTCGGGGTAGTTTTCAGGGCTGGGGGTCGGGGAAGTTTTCAGGGCTGGGGGGTTGAAGGTAGTTTTCAGACGTGGGAGGGTTCAGGACTAGTTTTCAGGGCAGGGGGGAGTCGGGGTAGTTTTCAGGGCTGGGGGGTCAGGGAAGTTTTCAGGGCTGGGGGTTTGGAGGTAGTTTTCAGGGAAGGGGGTGGCTTTGAGCTAGTTTTCAGGGCTGGGGGGGTCGTTTTCATGGCTGGAGGGTCAGGGGTAGTTTTCAGGGCTGGAGGGTTGAGGAAGTTTTTAGGGCTGAGTCGGGGTAGTTTTAAGGAGCTAGGGATATTTGGACCTCAGGGCGGGGAGGGGGAGTGGGGGAGCTTGTTGCGTAGGGTAGGGGGATGGGGATAGCGGCCTTAGCCACACATCCCCCTTTACCATTCATGCCTTTAACACAAAATGACGTGGTAAAGGCACACGTGGTAAAGGAATGCGTGGTTCAGACGCATTCGTTGTTTAGGTTGCGTGGTAGAAGCACGTGTGATTTATCAACTCATGGTTCTATCATACAACCTACCGCAAGTGCTCATGCACACCTCACAGACTAGCAGTCATAGACTGCCACAAGCGCTCTCGCACCCCTCACAGACTAGCAGATATGGACTACTGCAAGTACTCTAACACCTCTCACAGACTAGCAGTCAAAGACTACTGCAATTTTGGTTGTGCACCCTCTCACAGACTAGCAGTCATAGACTACTGCAAGTCCTCTTGCACACCTCACAGACTAGCAGTCATAGACTACTGCAAGAGCTCTCGTACCCCTCACAGACTAGCACTCATAGAGCTAACAAAGCTCTCTTACACCCCCTAACACAAGCACTCTCACAGCCCTCGCAGGCTATCAGTCATAGACTGCCTCCAGTACTCTAGCAACCCTCAGAGACTAGCAGTCATAGACTACTGCAAGTGACCTTGCACCCGTCACAGACGAGCAGTCATAGACTACCACAAGCGCTATTGTAGCTGTTACAGCGCGTACAATAAAAACTATTTTCCTCCTAGGTCACTTATCGGTCATCCAGGGGCGACTTATATTTTCTCACATCCACATGACGATGGGGCCCATAAACATCGTCTATCACACACACACACACACACCTGGATTTCCTTTACACCTTTACGAATTTTTATACTCCTAGGAGAAACATGAGAACTAAATGAAAAATATCATTTATGTACCGCTGGAAAGAGCCGGGATACCTTATTACCTTAACTTATCGCTTTCTTAATTATTTCTTAAGATATTCCTGCTCATTGTTTTGTCGGTGGATCATCTAGTAAGAAATTAGTTTGTAGTGATTAAGACCAGCTAAATCACAATAACCAATTACTAATGTCACAAGCATTTAGTAAAATAACCACTGAGTCGTTTGATTAAGAATCTTAAATTTTATATGATTTTAAAAGCATGAAAAAGAATTTAGACTTTTTATTCAATTATTCATTCATTATTAATTCAAATATTTATTAAGCATAATCAATTTTTATTGCAGAAAGGAAATGTTTTGTCATGAAGCAAAACCCTAATTACCTGCCTATCTTCCCTAATTTAGCCTAAGGATTTCTAACCTAAGTTTACGAATTAAAAATAACTTGATTCTCATACTCAACTGGAAAAATAAGACAGCAACAGAAACTTCAGCTCGTCAGCATCAGCTACCTGCAACCCGTCTCATCTAACACTCTTTCAGCATCTCCCGCTCAGTAAATGGATCGATCAGGACCACCAAGCACTGGAAGCCACCAACTCCATCACCGACTCTGACTGCGACTCTACAACTCTGACTGTGTTCCCCTCCCACTAAGAGTAGGCCCTCTTATACCCTAATTCTAACTTTGCTAACTAATTGTTGCAACATTAATAACACGCTTTTCTTTCATTGGTCCATTCATTTCATCTATTCATTCTTAATCAAGTTCTCCCGGATCCAACTTGTTCTTTGGAATGTATATGATCATTTCCTTTCTCACAGTTCAAGACATGTTTCCATCCGCTTCGATCAGTACATTTGTAACTTCTTTCGATACATTCGAGAACTCTGCAGGCATTGTCCTTTCTCTTAAAACGGTTTCCCACGGTTCCTTGCTGATCACCACGGCACACTATCAGTTCAATTAGGTCACATCAGCCTTGACCATTCTTGCATCCTAGCCTCTCAGCATCATCACGTGGTTAGCTTTTCTCCAACTTTTTCTCCCTTGTCACGCGTTTCCCCGCACATGCGCACTTCAATAACCGGCAGCCATTTTATATCGCCACTCGTTTATACTTAGAAGCACTATTTTGAAATAAACAAAACATAATTAAAATAGAGAAACATAGCCTTTTCGTTTCCCTCCCGTCATCTACGTACCCCAATTAGTTATTACCTAGCAGAAAGCAACATTTAAGCTGTTCCTTACTTACCATCACTATTGTTTTTGCAACAACACGTTTATATTCTATGAAGCACAAATCATGCATTTATTATTAATTTAGTACGCAATTATTCTTATGTTATAATTAGACACACAGACATTCGTTAATAGATTATTCAGCCCATATACTTGCGTGTTACCCTTCCCTCACGTACAGTGTTGATTAATACATTTAAACGAACATTTTATTAATTATTTATAAAATTTGTTAGGGGTTAACATTTTTTTATTTTCTCTGCTCCATCAACTCCCCCATATAAAACCCAAGTTATACTTCTTTTTCAGGCAGCATATGTCTTTCATCCTTTTGCTTTTTGTTAGTTACACATCTGTTTCCATTTCATCTTGTCTTCTTGTCTCTTTATACATGCTTTCTTTCATTTTCTCTAACTCAATTTCACCCATTTCTCTCTCTCTTTCATTATTCTCTTATTTCTTTTTATCTTATTTTGTCTTACTTTTCTTTTTATACACGTTATTACAATTTTCAACACCATGGCTAACAATATTGCTACAGTTGCTATTATTATAACTTTCCCTATCATTAGTCTACTCATTCTTGTTAACCAATTTGCTACGGAAGAAAACCCTCTACCAAGTTTTCCCAAGACACTTTCAACCTCCAGTGGAACTAGTTCTTTGTGCAAATTTGTAATATTTGTATTATACTTTTGTATATTTTCACTTTTATCAGGAATGTAAGTGCAACAATGTTGGACTTTCAGCATTCCACAGACTCCACCCTCTTTTGCCAAAAGAATATCAAGGGCAAGCCGATTTTGCATCACCATAGCTCTCATGGCAACCATTTCGGTATTTACCATCAAGAACCCTCCTGCAGTATCTGTAGACAAACGATCTACTACTGTGGATAACTTCCGAATTTTAAATGCATTCAAAGATATTCCCGCTGCTGGTATTAATGCTCCAAAAATATCACCTACAATTTCTGAAAAACTTTCCCTCTTTCTACGTGTAAAGCTATTAATCATCTTGTATGTTCCCTTTTCTTCTCTGTCCATATGAAAGATTTTTGGAAAGACCAGGCCTACATAGCAAGTTCCATACCAATGGTCCGGTAACCTGTAATAAGCTCTATTCCCACAAATATAATAGATACCTGGAAATATTGGATCTTTTCCACCTTTGAATCCCCAACCTCCCAAAATTTGATAATTGTCATGGCAGATACTGGAACCTACAAAGTAATTGTCATAGACTGTCTTATTTCTCCTAATACACAACTTTCCTGTTTGCGGCCAATCTAATGTCATTGCTGCATTTATCTTTTTCCCTTCATGATTTCCTTCCTCAAACGTCCATAGATGTGTTCCTTCCTCTTTTATTGCTTCTCTTTGAAATTTCATTCTTCTTTCTTCAACCATTTCTAAAAATACCTTTTCTTCTTTCTTTAATTCACAGGTAAGGTTGTTTTTAGCTATTTCTTCTAAGGTTAATTTTCTATGTTCTAAAAAGAATTCTCCTAAAATGTTTGCTTGTTTTACTTTGTTAAGTTCTGGTACTACAGGAACGTTTGCAAAAATCTTATCTATATCAGTATAATAAAACTCTTATCTACCTGTTTTATAAAATAAACTTGCTATTACACTACAGGTTATTCCATAAGTTAGAGGTAGGTGATGATAAGTCACACCTTCTGACACTGATGCAGGCAACTGCATACAAACATAACAATCTCTCACATCCATCGTCTCTACATATTCGTACAACAATTTTGTAAAAACACTTTTAGAAAAGTCTGTTACTGACTTATCCTTATGTAATTCTGCACTACTTCTTAAAATAACTGGTTCTTTAATATTATTTTCTTTTTCTGGTTTAGTATCATTCTTTGCTTCTATTACAGCTAAACTAATAGGAATTGTGATTGCTAAAACTATCCATACTGTCATTAATAATCCTGTACAAAAGCAGCACATTTTACACCATCTTTTTACAAACTCACATTTATCTCTTCTATCCCTAGTATTTTCCATTTTGCTTTTATCTTTTTGTTAAGTTTCAGAAAATTGTGTCACTACACCTCAGAAATGACTTAGATGCCACTCTGCTTTCAAAAGTCTTTGCTTGGTACTTTCTTTTAATTCTCTCCAGAATTCTTTCGTTGTCACATCCGGTGATTTGTCATATCCAGTAAAATTGTCACGTCCGGCAGAAGCACTATAAGTCTTCACTTCAGGTTTGTTGCATCTCACCTTTACCCATTCGGTTTCTTAGTCTCGGGTTCTCGTGAGTGTTTCCTTCTTCTTTGTAATCCGTCAGTGCGATGTACAGCCACTCAGGTGACTTGTACTTTGAATTCACTTTCTTTGTTCTTTTAGACTTTTGCAGTCGTTTTCCACTCGGCTTTTCTTGTTCCTTTTGACTTGTTATTTCATTCACTTGTTCAGCACTTTTTTCTCCTGTTCTGATTATTCTATATCTCAATTTTCTTATATAGTTGCTGGGCCAATTATCTCCTTTTCTTGGCCTTTTGGCTTCACCTTCTTTTTCTTCTCTTTCTGATTTCCAGTTTCTTTTTCTTGATTCAGTTTTTGTTTTCTCTTCTTCTCCACTTTCTTCAGATTCTGTTTCAACTTTTTCACTATTGTCTCTTATTTTGAAGCTTATGATCTCATCTTCTCTTACTGGTGGATCTGTTTTCTCCTTCTTGTGTTCCCTTATTACTGTCCCTCCTCGGTGTTCTTCCGAATTGGTATTTTCCTCACTCTCTACTTCTAAATTTCCCTGTTCTTTTGTTTCACTATCTGTCCCTATTGCTCCTCGGGGTTCTTCTCGATTTTCTAACTTTTTATTTACCTCTTTCCCTACTTTGTCTATTAATATTACTTTTGAAGGATTTCCACCATAACTTGTACTTGGTTGCTCATCTAGATCATTTTCTTGTTCATTTTCTTCTCCAATTGGTTTATATCCCCAAGTTCTCCTTCGAAATTCTTCACAGTTTGCAACTGAATCATCAGATCCTGAACTCGTGTCAGATATTTCCAGATGTCGACTTACAGGTCGATCTTCAGGTTCTGGAATTTCTGAAATTCTTCCTTCTTCTTCTTCTTCCTCTTCCTCTCTAGAGGTGCTTGCAGTTGGGGTTTCCAGATGTCGACTTTCAGGTCGATCTTCAAGTTCTGGCACCCTTTCTCTTATTCCTGTTGTCCCAGTCGCTAAACTCTTATCCCACACTTCCAGACGTCGACTCACATGTCGATCTGTAGGTTCTTGAACTCTGATTGTGTGGCTGGCATGGACCCAGTTCTTCACTCCTGCACACTTGACTGCAGTTGTTGTCACTAGGATTACCTGTCGTGGCTCGTCCCAGCGAGGAACTAGACAGTTTCTTCTCCTTTGGATTTTTATGCGGACTCAGTCTCCTGGATTCAAGTCGTGGGCTGGTTTTCTTTCAAGAGTGGTCGCATCCGGTCCAACCTGATGAAACACAGAACGCACCACATCAGCCAGTCCTTTGCAATAATCCAGTACTAGATCATCAGTTATAGTCAATAACTTGTTGACAGGTACTTGTGCTTGTCTCATTGCTCGTCCCATGATCACCTCATGAGGACTAAGTCCAGTTTTCTTTTCAGGAATGCTTCTGATGGTCATCAGAACAAGGGGCAGTGCATCTGGCCATTTGAGTCCTGTAGCTTGACACATTTTTCCTAATCTGTTCTTAATTGTTCCATTAATTTGCTCTACTACCCCAGAAGCCTCTGGTCTGTATGCACAATGTAGTTTTTGTTTAATACTCAATGCTTCACAAATCAATTGGATCAACTCATTTTGAAAATGTGTTCCTCTATCTGTCTCAACCGTGACTGGAAAACCATACCTTGGAATGAACTCTCGCAGCATAAGTTTTGCTACCGTTGTTCCATCATTCCTTCTAGTGGGGTATGCCTCCACCCAACGAGAAAACAAACAGACGACCACTAGAACATATTTTAGTCTGTTACAAGGGGGCATTTCGATGAAGTCTAATTGCATTCTAGTGAATGGACCTCCTTCTCGTCCTATTGTTCCTAGACTCACTATTGTCTTTCTTCCTGGATTAAACTATTGACAAATAAGACATCTTTGACAAAGACTTTCAGCTATGGCTCTGAATTTTGGGTTATACCAGTTTTGTCTAAAAAGTCTGATCATTGCATCTCTCCCAATATGAGCTTGTCCATGGTACATCCGTGCCATGTCTGCAATCATGCTATCAGGCATAACTGGTCTTTCATCTCTGTATACCCACACACCATTGTTTTCTTGTCTTCTACATCCTGCTTTTATCCAGTAATCTTTTTCCTCATCATTTGCAGCTTTCTGTAACTGTCTCACCTCATCCCATGTCTCGACAGTGTTAGTAAAAAGCAAAGGAGAAGAGATATGCTCCCTTTCTCTATTCTTGTTTAGGGATACCATGTTCTCTGCACAATATCTGGCAATCTAATCCGCATAGTTATTACCAACAGCTATGTAATCTTCGTTTTTCTTATGTGCCTTGCATTTCACTACAGCTATCTGCTTAGGCAGCTGTATCGCCTCAAGCAGTTTCTTAACAAAATCTCTATTTCTGATAGGTGTTCCTGCAGACGTCAAGAAACCTCTTTGTGACCAAATCTGACCGAAGTCATGCACAATACCGAAACCATACTGGCTATCGGTCACAATCGTAACTCGCACATTTCTTCCCAACTTACATGCTTGAATCAAAGCAATTAGTTCCATAACTTGGGCAGACCTTATTCCTTTCAGACAAGACGCTTCCATCACAGTTGCCACTGTGCACACTGCGTAAGCTGCGCTTAAAACTCCTTCTTTCGTTCTCAAGCATGAGCCATCCACAAACATGACATAATCCGATTCCTTTAAAGGTTCATCTTTTATGTCAGCTCTTGGTTTTGTGCAATATTCCAGCACATTCAGGCAATCATGATCTACTTCATCTTGTTCAATTATACTCTCTTCATCTGGCAATGATGTTGAAGGATTCACATTCATACATCTATCTATGGTCACATTTTCTGCACTCAAGATTACTTTTTCGTACTTAGTCAGCCGACTATTCTTGTACTGTGTTTTTGTTCTTGTTAACAAAATCTCTACTGAGTAGGGAACATATACTCTCAGTGGATACCCCATCACTATACCTTCACTTTGTTCCAGACTTACACAAGTAGCAGCAACAGCTTTCAGACATCCAGGCAACGCTTTTGCTATAGGATCTAAAACAGCTGAAAAATAAGCAATTGGTCTCTTCATTGTTCCATGTTTTTGTACCAGTACTGAAAACGCACATCCATCTCTTTCACTGCAGTACAATTCAAAATCCTTTTCATAATCAGGCATTCCTAAAGCAGGGGCCTCACACAATTTCTTTTTCAACTCTTTGAAAGATTTCATTTCTTCGTTATTTAACTCAAAAGGGTCTCTTACATCCTTCTTGGTCAGTTTTTGTAATGGTTTAGCAATCAAGGAGAAACCACTTATCCATTGTCGGCAATATCCAACCATTCCCAGAAACATTCTTACCTCTCTTTGCGTCATTGGTGCTCTCATTCCTTGAATCATTCTTACTCTTTCTGTCGCTATCTTTCGCACTCCTTTCTCAATTTTATGCCCTAAATATTGAACTTCTTTTTGGCAAAATTGCAATTTTGAAGGGGACACTTTATGTCCTCTTTTCTCTAGATGGTTCAGTAAAGCAATTGTATCACTTACACAGGCTTCTTTTGTTTTCGATGCCACCAACAGGTCATCGATATACTGCACCATCACTGACTTTTCTGGCATTTTCAAATCTTCCAAGGACTTCTTTAAAATCTGATTAAAAATCGAAGGGCTTTCTGTATACCCCTGAGGAATTCGGCACCATGCCAAAATACGCTCTCCGAACCGGAACGCAAATAATGGCTGGCTATCTGGATGCAAAGGAATAGAGAAAAATGCGTGACACAAATCTATCACCGTGTACCACTCATCTTCGTGTGGAATTTGATATAGAATTACTGCAGGGTTTGGCACTATTGGACAACAAGGCACAACTATTTTGTTGATCTTTCTCAAATCCTGTACTATTCTATATGTTCCGTTTGGCTTTTTCAGTCCCATAATAGGTGAATTACATGGACTGCTCATTATTTCTTTTAGAATTCCCTGTTCGATCATTTTATTTATTACAGGAGTTATTCCTTCAATTATTTCTGGAGTTAATTTATACTGTGGCGTATTTGGGTAAGTTGTTCCTTCTTTTACTGTTACTTTTACGGGATCAACTTCTTTCATTAATCCAATATCTTCTCCTGTAAAATCCCACACATTTTCTTTCACTGCAATTTTTAGTTCTTCTGGAAGTTTTTCTGCATCAAATGCAGGAAACAAACCATTCATTTCAGGTTCCTGATTCATCAAAGTTACTTTATACAATACATCTTCATCTGGGGTCTGAAATCCAATTCCATCTGGTGTACAATAAATTGTGCAATTCATTTTGCACAAAAGGTCACGACCTAAAAGATTTACAGGACTACAATCGCACACTACAAATCTATGCATTTTGCTAAAAGAACCAATTTTTACTTCCACTAATTCAGTAAGTGGTGTTTTAATCTGCTGATTTGCTACTCCTACTACTTGGATGTATTCACCTGAGAGAGGAAGGTTTGGAATTTCCACTGATCTAACAGTAGAACGGGTAGCTCCAGTATCGACAAGGAATGTTACATTTGCACCATTCACTTCTCCATCCACAAAGGGACCAGACTGATCTACCTCTAGAGTTGCGCCAAGTACGCACTCTTTTCCCTCTCCTAGGCACCGTCATGAGCTTTCATCCGCCTCATCCTCACTCTGTCGCAACCAATACTGAGAAATGTTAGCTGCTCGCGGCAACTGTGTTACCTGCTCTCCTCCGTAGAATCCTGTTTCTGTACTGTATCTTTGCTGGTTAACAGTGTTGGGAAGTGGTGGTTGTGGCACCTGACCTTGTTGAACAACTACCTCATTCTGCACCTGTGGAGTTAATGATTGATTTTCCGGATTAGGTTTAGGTGGGAACTTACACTCGTTTCTCCAATGCCCTAATTTTCCGCAATTATGACAGGGCCATTTCTTCTTTGCCTCCTCTAGACTCACTTGACCTTTCCCTTTACCTATGTTAGGTCGCGATTTATTCTGTCCTGTTTCATTCCCACTATTATTATCCAATTGAGCTTCTTGTTTTTCTGCCACTTTCACCTGTGCCCACATTGCCTTCTCTTTCAATTTACGCTGTCTACTCTCAATATCATCACTGCAATACTTAGCATACCTCAGTACCTCGTCTACCGTGCCATTCTGCCAATTAATCATATGCTGTTTAATCATTTCACTAATCTCTGGTTTCAACCCAAACACAAATCTGTATACGAAATGACTCATATCTTTTTCACTCAATTCCTCATATCCACTATACTGCTTGAAGACCAACAACAACCTCTCATAATAGGCATGTACAGACTCTTTACTTTCCTGTAGTTCTATCAATTTTCACCCAATCTGTTTCTTTAGGAGGAATCTTATTTTTCAAAAAGGTAATCACCTTATCGTACTTCCTCATCACCTCAGGACCTGGAGCTCCTGTCTTAGGATCTCTTGGATATTCTGTAGTTGGCCAGTCAACTGTAATTTTACACTCTGACCACAAATCAGTTGGTACCACTATGTCAAATAATCCATCTAAATCTATCCACAACACTTTTGAAACCTTTACAAACCTCTCTACTTGTCGGTACCATTCAACTGGTTTCTCTCTCAGCTTCGGAAATTCATTTGTAAATGACAGTATATCCTGCCTAGTCCAGGGAACATGCACATAACTACCACCTGGAGTTTCTCTCATAGGGTATTCTCTGGCAACAGGTTCTTTTTCAGTTATCATAAAAGCCAAAGAAGCTTTGTCTGTAGTTTTCTCATTCTTTTTCGTCCATCTAACTTTCCATCTGTCCACATCACCCCATTTTCTCAGTAACACAATTAACTCTTTTATCTGTGTCAGCCTTCCTGCCGTGTTCAAGTTTTCAATATCTTTTTCACAAAAGTCTACTCTGTAGGGTTTCTGCAATGTTTTCACTTTCGCAAAATCTATTCCAATTTCACTGGCTACCTCTTCTAGTTTGTCATGTAAATTCTTTGCTCTCCATGTAATACTTTTGCACAGAAACATTATTTCATCATCCTGGTAATTTTTTTATCTTTTCTGTACCAATCGTTCCTAGAATTAATTCTTCCATGTCAATTTTTAACCTAATTACATCTAATGGTTTTTCTTCTGGTTCTTTCATTTTAAATGCCTTCATCCACTCATTTAACTCATCAGGAGTCGGACCTATGGGTGTATTATTTAGTTCTATCCAATTACCACTCTTTTCAGGAGTCTCTGTTGCAGATTCTGTTACCATATGCATTTTCCTACCATTGCACTCATTCACAGTCAAATTTGTAGGTGGACTTGGTCTGTAAGTACTAGCCAAATTACTTGTACTTGCACTTGGTTCCATCCTTTCTTTTTCTCTCTGAAATTGTGAACTCATAGGAATCACTAATGATCGTTCATCAATTTTCTGATTCTCAAAAACTGGTATTACTGGACCTATTGTTACAGGTACAGTCACAGCTTCCATGTTTTTCGTTAATTCCCTAATTTTCTCAGTTAGTTCTTTTGTTGTCCTTGCTAATTCGCTTGCATTGTCACTTTCTATTCCTTCATTTTGTGAAGTTCTTATTTGATCTTGTGACCTATTTATTTCAATTCTTTTTACCGGACTTTTATTTCGCACAGTCTCTATTAGCGGCGCATTTGGTGTCACCACTGTAGAACTCTGCTGATACGGAGGTGGATTTCTATTTAAAATATCTTCCAGCAATTCATCATCCGTTTCGCTCTCATGCATATATTTCTCCCTCTCCATATGTTTCTTTTTCTCAGTACGTTTTCTCTTAGTCTCTTCCTCAACTGTAAAAGCCGGAAACAAACCTCCAGTCATGTTAGCACATCTCCAGCGTTTTATTCTATCCTCATGATTTATTCCCCACATTCTTCCAGGCATAAACTCATGATCTCTTAAACCTCTGAATCTCTCTCGCTCATACATCTCATCCTCCCATTCCGTCAACGCTTCAAACTGTGTCGGTCTAGGTCTAGGTTCTAGATTTGTCATCTTTTCTCGCAAATTTCGCAAAACCGCTACACTAAATGAACCATTCTCAGGGAAAGCTAATGCACCATCATTCTTCGTATATTTTGCCCAATTTTCCAACCATATGCATGTATGATATCCATATTTCAGCATCATATGTGAAGCTGCTGATTTCGGCGGAGGAATTACTTGTCCCTCTCTAGTCACAACCTTTTTGTCTTTCTTAAAGAAATTCTTTATTTTTGTCGTCCATGACGTTCTCTCCCTTTCATACTCGTAATACGGCATGTTCTCGATTGGTTTTTCTCTTTAAACCAGCACTGTTCCGTGTACGGAACTTCAACCAATTACAGCGCGACTCACACTAACGCACCAATCAGAACGATTCCCTTCGTCCGTGGATCAACCAATCCTAGCGCGGCACTTTTCTACGTCACTCTTGACTCTGTGTTCACGTGACTAGCGCACTATCCAATCCTAGCGCGGCACTGTCGATATCACTCCTGCTCTTTTACCCCTCCTTTACAAAAATTATCGGCAATTTTTCTTTTCACTGTTTTCTTCGTTAGTTACAACAATTAAAACAATTCCATAGTCTGATTCGCTAAACAAAAGTGACAGCTTTGTCCTTCTACACAAGAATCCTGTATTTCCAGTAGGCAGCGCTTACCTCTACCCTACCACAGAATTTATTAACTCTCGCCGATAAAGTAGCACTTCCCTCTACCTTACCCTTCTTTCAAGCAAACAATTAACTCGTTTCTCTGGGGATAAGACACATGTGGAGACTAGGCTCCTGAGAATTAAGGCCAAAGTTTCACAAGAAAACGTGATTTGCTATCTCAGTTACACACCTTTCGTACAGAAAATCCCTAACATAACACAACCTGTGTTATTACCAAAATGAATTCAGACCATGTACCAAATTCCATGTAACTTCTCTTGCCACACGTGTTCCACTTCCTACATCCCAGAAGCGTGAAAACTCACATATAACATAACACGACTCAACATATAGTGTTAGTCATCAAAAATAATCAATAATCAATAATCACTAAACTAATCTATAGAAACCATAACTCTGCTACCAAGAAACCTGTTACAGCGCGTACAATAAAAACTATTTTCCTCCTAGGTCACTTATCGGTCATCCAGGGGCGACTTATATTTTCTCACATCCACATGACGATGGGGCCCATAAACATCGCCTATCACACACACACACACACACACACACACCTGGATTTCCTTTACACCTTTACGAAATTTTATACTCCTAGGAGAAACATGAGAACTAAATGAAAAATATCATTTATGTACCGCTGGAAAGAGCCGGGATACCTTATTACCTTAACTTATCGCTTTCTTAATTATTTCTTAAGATATTCCTGCTCATTGTTTTGTCGGTGGATCATCTAGTAAGAAATTAGTTTGTAGTGATTAAGACCAGCTAAATCACAATAACCAATTACTAATGTCACAAGCATTTAGTAAAATAACCACTGAGTCGTTTGATTAAGAATCTTAAATTTTATATGATTTTAAAAGCATGAAAAAGAATTTAGACTTTTTATTCAATTATTCATTCATTATTAATTCAAATATTTATTAAGCATAATCAATTTTTATTGCAGAAAGGAAATGTTTTGTCATGAAGCAAAACCCTAATTACCTGCCTATCTTCCCTAATTTAGCCTAAGGATTTCTAACCTAAGTTTACGAATTAAAAATAACTTGATTCTCATACTCAACTGGAAAAATAAGACAGCAACAGAAACTTCAGCTCGTCAGCATCAGCTACCTGCAACCCGTCTCATCTAACAGTCTTTCAGCATCTCCCGCTCAGTAAATGGATCGATCAGGACCACCAAGCACTGGAAGCCACCAACTCCAACACCGACTCTGACTGCGACTCTACAACTCTGACTGTGTTCCCCTCCCACTAAGAGTAGGCCCTCTTATACCCTAATTCTAACTTTGCTAACTAATTGTTGCAACATTAATAACACGCTTTTCTTTCATTGGTCCATTCATTTCATCTATTCATTCTTAATCAAGTTCTCCCGGATCCAACTTGTTCTTTGGAATGTATATGATCATTTCCTTTCTCACAGTTCAAGACATGTTTCCATCCGCTTCGATCAGTACATTTGTAACTTCTTTCGATACATTCGAGAACTCTGCAGGCATTGTCCTTTCTCTTAAAACGGTTTCCCACGGTTCCTTGCTGATCACCACGGCACACTATCAGTTCAATTAGGTCACATCAGCCTTGACCATTCTTGCATCCTAGCCTCTCAGCATCATCACGTGGTTAGCTTTTCTCCAACTTTTTCTCCCTTGTCACGCGTTTCCCCGCACATGCGCACTTCAATAACCGGCAGCCATTTTATATCGCCACTCGTTTATACTTAGAAGCACTATTTTGAAATAAACAAAACATAATTAAAATAGAGAAACATAGCCTTTTCGTTTCCCTCCCGTCATCTACGTACCCCAATTAGTTATTACCTAGCAGAAAGCAACATTTAAGCTGTTCCTTACTTACCATCACTATTGTTTTTGCAACGACACGTTTATATTCTATGAAGCACAAATCATGCATTTATTATTAATTTAGTACGCAATTATTCTTATGTTATAATTAGACACACAGACATTCGTTAATAGATTATTCAGCCCATATACTTGCGTGTTACCCTTCCCTCACGTACAGTGTTGATTTATACATTTAAACGAACATTTTATTAATTATTTATAAAATTTGTTAGGGGTTACATTTTTTTTATTTTCTCTGCTCCATCATAGCCCTCACAGACTAGCAGATATAGACTTCCGAAAGTTCTCTAAGGCCCTTCACAGACTAGTAATCATAGGCTACTGCAAGCGCTCTCACAACCCTCACAGACTAGCAGTCAAAGACTACCAAAAGCACTCTTGCACCCCTCACAGATTAGAAGATATAGATGAACCCCTCAAACAGTAGCAGACATGGACTACAGCAGGTACTCTAACACCCCTCACAGACTAGCAGTCAAAGACCTTGGCAAGCAGACTTGCATCACTCACAAACTAACAGTCATAGACTACTGCAAGCACTCACACCCCTCACAGACTAGCAGTCATAGCCTACTGCATGCGCTCTCACACTCCTCACAGAGTAGCACTTATAGATTACACAAGTACCTTTGTACCTCTCACAGACTAGCAGTCTTACACTATAGCTAGTGTAAGCGTACCCCTCACAGACTAGCAGTCATAGATGCTGCAAGTGCTATTGCACCCCTTGCAAACTGGAAGTCATAAACTACCGAAAGACGTCTCACACCCCTGGCAGACTAGAAATTATAGACTACCACAAGTGCTCTCGCACCCCTAACAAATGAACAGTAATAGATAACTACAAGTGCTATTGCACCCCTCACAGACAGGGCCGGCTTTAGAGCTGGTGGCGCCCAGTGCGACAATAATAGTTGGCGCCCCCCCCAATGACCACCTCCACCACGGATTCTCTCATTAGCACACTTTAACAGTGACCAAATCTCCATACCCACTCTCTCTCTCAGATGCATTGAATTAGTTACATAGCGCCACTCATACCAGTAAAGGATGTCAGAGCACTTTGCATCACACACACATTACACAGAGACAATCAAACATATGTGTGTAAATCAGTGTATAGGAAATGTTACATAAGCCAAAGGACGTAGGGCCAGATTCACAAAAGTAATCTCAGACAAAATCCTAACTTTACGACTTTCAGGTATTCACAAAAGGCACTTAGTAGTAGTAAAGTTAGGTTTTCTAACTACTACTAAATGCCTTTGTGAATACCGAAAGTCGTAAAGTTAGGATTTTGTCTCAGATTACTTTTGTGAATCGGGCCCTAAAAGTGTAGGAGTCACATGTCATCCATACTTGTAGGCAGTATAGTTTAGGACTGCTTGGTGTGGAGAAGCACAAACTCAGAGTCGAAAAAGAAACAGCATAGTTGGGAGTTTTCTTTAATAATAAGAATCGTATTCTAGCCAAATTAACCCATTTGCAAACATTAATCAATGCTCTAATGTATACTCTGCAGTGTGTATGCAGTTCTATGATGAAAGTTAATAGCTCACTGTTCTAAACTAGGACTTTAAGTTATAAATTGCACGTAACAAAAGGATGTCTCTTTTAAAAGCAATAACTCGCTGATCTATTTGCATTATATGCACTCTGTAATCTACATGATACACGTTCTTTGCAGCAGGCATATAAACCCTCTGCACTACCTTCACATAAGTCAAAACATCAACTATACAAAACTTCAATCTCTCTCCAGGAAGAACATTAATCACAGGAGTTAACTTGACATTTTTGTGAGGCCTGGTAATTGCTGTAGGAAAGGAACGCAGCAGCAGGTGCTTTAAAAACATAATAAACTTGCAAACACGGCCCCCCCAGGAAGCCAGCACCCGGTGCGGTGGCACCGGTCGCAACGCCCTAGAGCCGGCCCTGCTCACAGACCAGCAGTCATAGACTACGGCAAGTGCTCTTGCACTCCACATACACTAGCAGTCACAGACCACTGTAAGTACTCTCCCACCCTTCACAGACTTTGCTTTTCACCAGTCATAGAATACAGCGAGTGCTTTTAAACCCCTTGCAGGTTAGCAGTCATAGACTGTTGGAAATGCTCTTCCATCCCTCACAGACTATCAGCCAGGAGACGACCATCAGCACTTTAGCACCCCTCACAGAGTAGCAGTCATAGACTACTGCAAGAACTCTCGCACTTCACAGAGACTAGCAGGCATAGACTTCCGCCAGTACTCTTACACCCCTCACAGACTACCAGTCCTAGACTACTGCAAGTACTCTCACACCCCTCGCAGACTAGCAGTCATAGACTGCCCCCAGTACTCTAGCAACCATCACAGACTATCAGTCAGGAGACGACCATCAGCACTTTAGCACCCCTCACAGACGAGCAGTCATAGACTACTGCAAGTACTCTAACACCCTTACAGACTAGCTTCATAGACTACCAAAGGTGCTACCTCACCCCTAACAGACTAGCTGGCATAGACTTCCCCCAGTACTCTAGCAACCATCACAGACTATCAGTCATAGACTGCTACAAGCGATGTTGCACCCCTCACAGATGAACAGTAATAGACAACTACAAGTGCTATTGCAGCCCTCACAGAGCAGCAGTCATAGACTAACGCAAGTGCTCTTGCACTCCACATACACTATCAGTCACAGACTACTGTAAGTACTCTCCCACCCTTCACAGACTGTGCTTTTCACCAGTCATAGAATACAGCAAGTGCTTTTGAACCCCTTGCAGGTTAGCAGTCATAGACTGTTGGAAATGCTCTTCCATCCCTCACAGACTATCAATCAGGAGACGACCATCAGCACTTTAGCACCCCTCACAGACGAGCAGTCATAGACTACTGCAAGTACTCTAACACCCTTACAGACTAGCTTCATAGACTACCAAAGGGGCTCCCTCATACCTAACAGACTAGCTGGCATAGACTTCGGCCAGTACTCTAGCAACCCTCACATACTAGCAGTCATAGACTACCACAAGCTCTCGTGCTCCTCTCACACTCTAGCAGTGATAGACTACTGCAAGCACTCTCGCACTTCACACAGACTAGCAGTCATAGCCCACAGTAAGTGTTCTCGCCCCCTCACAGACTAGAACTCATAGTCTACCACAAGCTCTCCTGCACCCCTCATAGACTTTGCTTTTCAGCAGTCATAGAATACAGCGAGTGCTTTTGAACCCCTTGCAGGTTAGCAGTCATAGACTGTTGCAAATGCTCTTCCATCCCTCACAGACTAGCAGTCATAGACTGCTACAAGCGATGTTGCACCCCTCACAGATGAACAGTACTAGACAACTACAAGCACTCTCGCACTTCGCAGTCATAGCCCACCGTAAGTGTCCTCGCCTCCTCACAGACTAGAACTCATAGTCTACCACAAGCTCGCCTACACCCCTCACAGACTTTGCTTTTCAGCAGTCATAGACTACCGCAAGTGCTATTTCACCCCTTGCAGGCATAGACTACCGCAAGAACTCTGGCACGCTTCACAGACCAGCTGTTATAAACTACAGCATATGGTCTTGCACCCCTTGCAGACTAGTAATCATAGATTACGGCAAGTACTCTTGTACCTCTCACAAACTAGCAGTCATACACTGCGATTGAAGACAGAATCTCCACCCACGCGCACAACAGCAAGGAACTCTTCAGCATCATCAAGGAGTTCGCCCAACCCACTAGCGAGTCTACCGACATCCCTCCCTCACAAGACCTCTGCGACAAACTCAGCACCTTTTTCCACCACAAAATCAAGAGCATCTACGACAACTTCGACGAAGACAACCAACACACTGAACCCTCACCAACCACCCCCGACACCCGGAAACCAGCGATTGACGACTGGACAGCCCTCACCACCGAAGACACACTGAAGACAATGAAGTCAATCCACTCAGGGGCCCCCACGGACCCCTGCCCCCACCACATCTTCAACAGAGCCGCCGACACCATCGCACCCATGCTCCGCCACACCATCAACCGCTCCCTGGTGACTGCCTCGTTCCCCGACGACTGGAAACACGCCGAGGTCAACCCCCTCCTAAAGAAACCCTCAGCGGACCCCACCGACCTCAAAAACTACAGACCCATCTCCCTGCTCCCGTTCCCAGCGAAAGTCATCGAGAAAGCCATCAACATCCAACTCGCCACATTCATTGAAGAACACAACATCCTCGACTCCTCCCAATCCGGCTTCAGAAAAAACCACAGTACGGAAACCGCCCTCCTCGCCGCAACAGACGATATCCGCACCCTACTGGACAAAGGAGAAACAGTAGCCCTCATCATCCTCGACCTATCAGCGGCGTTCGACACAGTCTCCCACCGCACCCTAATACGCAGACTCTACGACGCAGGAATCCAGGACAAGGCCCTCGACTGGATCCGCTCCTTCCTCTACGGCAGGACGCAGTGGGTCAGACTCCCCCCTTTCCTCTCGGACCCCACACCTACCACCTGCGGAGTCCCCCAGGGCTCCTCCCTCAGCCCGACGCTCTTCAACGTCTACATGGCTCCACTCGCCCCCATCGTCAGAACCTACGGACTCAACATCGTGTCATACGCAGATGACACCCAGCTCATCCTCTCCCTATCCAACGAGCCCAACACCGCCAGACGCAACTTTCGAGAAGGCATGGAAGCCGTCGCCAAATGGATGAAAAACAGCTGCCTAAAACTAAACAACAACAAAACAGAAGTACTCATCATGGGCCCAAACCCCGATGCCTGGAGCGACACCTGGTGGCCCCCCGCCCTCGGAAACCCGCCAACCCCCACGGACCACGCACGCAACCTGGGAATCATCCTGGACTCCGAGCTCAAAATGGACCGCCAGATCAACTCTGTCTCGTCTTCCTGCTTCCACACCCTCTGCCTCCTTCGTAAGACCTTCAAATGGATCCCCCTCGAACACCGAAAGACCGTCACTCACGCCCTGGTCACCAGCAGACTCGACTACGGCAACGCACTCTACGCCGGAATAAACAAAAACCTCACCCGCAAGCTACAGAACATCCAGAACGCCGCCGCAAGACTGGTCCTCAACCTGCCAAAACACTGCCACATCTCGCAGCACCTGCGCACACTCCACTGGCTCCCTGTCGAAGCGAGAATCCCCTTCAAGATGCTCACCCATGCACACAAGGCCCTCCACGGCACCGGACCAGCATACCTGAACAGCCGACTCAAATTCCACGCACCCCAAAGGACCCTACGATCAGCCCAGCTCTCCTACGCCGTGGTCCCCCACACCAGAAAGACCAGATCGGGAGGCCGCTCCTTCTCCTTCCTCGCGGCCAAAGCATCGAACGCCCTTCCGCTCCACCTCAGACAGACAACATCGCTCCCCATCTTCGCAAGAAACCTCAAAACCTGGCTCTTCGACAGACCCCCTCCTTGATGGATGGAACCTGCACCCCTCCCCCCCTAGCGCCCTGAGACCCTTACGGGTGAGTAGTCGCGCTTTAACAAACCCCTGATTGATTGATACACTACTGCTAGTGTTATCACACCCCTCATAGGCTAGCAGTCATAGATACTGCAAGAGCTATTGCACCCCTCTCAAACTGGAAGTCATAATCTACCAAAAGACCTCTCCCACCCCTCGTAGACTAGAAATCATAGTCTACCACAAGCTCGCCTACACCCCTCACAGACTTTGCTTTTCAGCAGTCACAGACTACAGCAAGTACTCTCCCACCCCTCACAGACCTTGCTTTTCAGCAATCATAGACTACCGTAAGTGTTTTGCCCTTCTTGCAGGTTAGCAGTCACAGACTACCACAGGTGCTCTTGCAACCCTCACAGACAAGAATCATAGACTACCACAAGCACTCTCTCACCCCTCACAGGTTATCTGTCATAGACAACCTCCAGTATTCTAGTACCCTCCTCCATAGACTGCCATAGAATGCCACAAGCGCTCTTGCACTCCTCACTGACTAGCAGTCACAGACTTTTCAGCAAGCACACTCGAACCCCTCACAGTTTAGCAGTCATAGACTACAGCAAGTACTCTAAACCCACTCACAGACTTGCAGTCATTTACTACCGCAAGCACTCCGGAACCTCTCACAGACTTGCAGTCATAGACTACCACAAGCGCTCTTCTACCCCTCATAAATTAGCAGACATAGACAACTGCAAGTACTCCTGCACCCCTCACAGACTCACAGACATAGACTACTGCAAGTACTTTAGCACCACTCAGAGACTAGCAGTCATAGACTACCGCAGGTGCTCTTGTACGCTAGCAGTCATAGAATACCACAAGTGCTCTTGGACTGCTCACAGACTAGCAGTCAAAGATTACCACAAGCTCTGTCGCACCACTTACAGATTTTGCTTTTCAGCAGTCATAGACAATCGTACGTACTATTACACCCCTTGCAGGCTAGCAGTCATGAACTACCGCAAATGCTCTTGAACCCCTCACAGACTAGCAGTCATAGGCTATCGCAAGAGCTCGATCACCCCTCGCAGACAAGCTGTCAAAAACTACCGCCAGTAATCTACTTCCCCTCACAGGCTAGCAGTCATAGACTACTGCAAACCCTCTCGCAGCTCTCACAGACTAGCAGTCTGAGACTACTGCAAGCACTCTCGCATTCCTCACAGACTAGCACTCATAAACTACTGCAAGAGCTCTCATACCCTGCTCAGACTAGCAGTCACAGGCCACCCTAAGGGCTCTTGTACCCCTTACAGACTAGCACTAATAGACTACCACATGTACTAGCAGCCATAGACTGCCACCCGTACTCTAGCACTCCTCATAGACTAGCAGTCATAGACTACTGCAAGCACTCTCACACCCTTCACAGACAGGCAGTCATAGACTACCACAAGACTCTGTCACTCCTCACAAACTAAGAGTCATAGACTATCACAAGCACTCTCACACCCCTCACAGACCAGCTGATAAAGACTACTGCAATCGCTCGTGCACCCCTCAAAGACTATCAGACATAAACTACTGTAAGTATTTTAAAAAACCCTCACAGACTAGTAGTTGAAGACTACTGCAATTTTGGTTGTCACCCCCTCACATACTAGCAGTTATAGACTACTGGAAGCCTTCTCGCACCCTCACCGACTAGCAGTCATAGACTACTGTAAGAGCTCTCACACCCCAGACAGACTAGCACTCATAAGGCTTCTGCAAGAATTCTCACACCCCATTACAGTCTAGTCATAGACCACCATAAGGGTTCTCAAACCCCTCAGATACTAGAACTCATAGACTACCGAAGTGCTCTTACACCCCTCACAGAGTACCAGTCCTAGACTACTGCAAGCACTTTCACACCCCTCGCAGACTAGCACTGCAGTCATAGACTGCCCCCAGTACTCTAGCAACCCTCACAGACTAGCAGTCATAGACTGCTACAAGCGATGTTGCACCCCTCACAGAGGAGCAGTCATGGACTACCACAAGCGCTATTGCCCCCTCACAGACTAGCAGATATAGACCACCGCAAGTATTTTAACACCCTTCACAGACTATCATAGATTACCACAAGCACTCTCGCACCCCTCACAGACTAGCAGATATAGACTACTGCAAGCAGTCTCGCACCCCTCACAGACTAGCAGTCATAGACCACCATAAGCTCTCGTGCTCCCCTCACACATTAGCAGTCATAGACTACTGCGAGTCCTCGAGCACCCCTCACAGACTAGCAGACATAGACTGCCACCAGTACTCTAACACCCCTCACAGACTAGCTGACAGACTACCGCAAGTACTTTAACACCCTTCACAGATTAGCAGTCATAGGGGCATATTCTCAAGAACGTGTGATAACCATCGCAAATGTAGCTTAACGCAACTTTGCATATTGCAGTCCATCGCGAGAAAATAATACCCTCTTAACGTCCAATTCCCAATCCCACGGCACCATGCGATAGCAGCATGAGAACGCGCCAAATGACCGCGTAAAAACCAATGCGACAAACAAAAAATGTGAAACACGAATGCCCAAAAAGTTGCGAAGCCACAAAGCGCGATACCAAAATCAGCGAAAACCAGCTACAGGCCTGCAATACCCACGCGTCATGCGTGAAAATGCACTATAAAAGCAAAAGAAAAAAAAAAAAACAATCCAAACTGCGCAGCACCATGGATGCACCCGGACCGAGTGCAGAGGACAAGCCGAACTCCACAAGCCCCACGGAGGACCAGCATGGAACCCCCTGTCCGGGGGAGGGCAAGGAGAAGAGGAAGAGGAAGACTGGGTTCAGTCCGCAGGAAGACCGGATCACCGTCACGGAGGTGACAGAACACTACCAACAACTGTTTGCCACCTCCACTGCGTCATTGGCAACACAAACGGAAATATGGCAGTCCATCGTCACCAACGTGAAGGCAGTCGGAGTGTCGAGGAGGCCAATGGAGGAGGTCAAGAGGCGCTGGCATGAAGTGCACAGCCAAACCAAACAGAAACTCGCTGCCAACATGAAGGCAGCAAAGGTGACTGGAGGTGGGAGTCCTGCGCCACAGGATGAGCTGGAGGAAATGGTGGCCACAGTCATCAGTGTGGAGACGGTGCAAGGAGTTGGAGATCTGGACACAGCCCGATATGACCTGACCCAACAGCAACAGGGTGAGTAACGACCAGGGACTGGGGGAACGGGGGCAGATGGGCACAGTGGCACACATGCACAATCATGTGCAGCACACTGCACACCCACAATGAGTATGGAACATGTCCCTGATACCCTTGGCACACTGCAGCACACATAGAAACACCAAGTAGGCCCCCATCCACAATGTGCACAAATGGGCCCCCCTCCATATCACCAATGCCACAACCTACCCATGCACATGTGCTGAATCCAGAAAAGCAGCGGCTCTGTGAGCCACACTGACAATGCAAGTGACAATGCATGACAGATAGCATGGCTGAAGTCACAATACATGACATGGTGCACGAGACGACACTGAGGTGGCTGAGTGTGGACCATATCTGTAAAGGAGCAGGTCACACTCTGACACATCCACATGCACCTACGACCCATGACGTCAAAAACACATCTGCAGACAAACAATGCACAAGAGTACCAAATATCTCCAGTAGCACAAATGACCCAAGTCACAAACATCCCAGCACCCGAAAAGCACACAAGTCAAATGCACACTGACTCAAAGGGATAAGGGTCCGCTAATGCAGAGCTGCAGGGGCGAATCACCAACAATGCAGCACACACACATAGCAATCACAGTACATCAACATTGACGACAATGTGGGACAGAGTGCAACCCCTACACCACAGGACAGAGGACACAACTGGTGCCGCTCATGCGTAGAAACTGGCCAATCACATCTGGCAATGCATGACACTGTGAGATGATAATGTCACGAGTACAACCACACATCCGTCATGTAGTTGAAATGTCCACTGACACCCATCAAATAGCCAGCTTCACCAAAACAGTCACAATGTACATCGTCATGCAGTCTGAATGTAAACATCTACAATGCGTCAACATACATGGAACACACTGTTAACCTGCATCTCCCCTTTATATTGCAGAGGGACAATCAACACCTCCTGCAGAGCAGACCACACATCTCTTCAGTGATGATGAAGAGGACACCCTGCCCATTTGCCCAGACACACTCCAACGGCTCGTGGACAGCCTCCGCACCCCACCTCCAGGAGCAGGGCAGCCCAGCTGCATCACGGTGAGCCCACACCCTGCACAGACTACACATCAGGAAGCACACACTAGCACGGCTGCCTCCCAGGACCCCCATGACCAACACATGTATTTCAAACGCCGTGAGTTAGGGTGCCAGGAGAAGATGGCAGATCAGCTACGGCTGGGTTTCGAGCTCATGGCAGCCAAACTTGATGCCATCCGTGGGTGCCTGAGTCCTATCAGGGAGCACCTACAGTCCCTAACAGATACCCACTGTCCGCACCATGCTCACCAACAATCCTTGGCTGACATCGCTGGGTCCATTACTCGGATACAAGAACCTTCTAGGCAGACAGGCTCCAGCAATGACAGCACAGAGTTGGCACAGATGCGGAGGACAATGGAGACCATGGAGCCGATGCAGGCTGGAAGTATGGCTGCCACTGCTGAATACCAGCGAGATGTAGCTGCGATCTTCCATGCCATGCAGAACCTCATCTAGCCATTGCTGCCACTGAGCCTGTTCCAGATGACTGCTGCAGGAACCTCGACACACACATCTCCGACCCCTGATGTGTCAGTGGCACACAGTGATGCAGCCCCATCACCCCCACACCCTGATGTGTCAGTGGCACACAGTGATGCAGCCATTACACCGCCACACTCACCGGACACATCCGACACAGAAGAAGTATCAGAGGAGTACGATGTGGATGGTAATTACTGTGTGAGGAAGGAGGCAGTAGCGTCCATCACCTCCATATGGCCTGTCCCTGCCTGGCTCTGCCCTATGCATCATGCCCTGGGACAACACCTTCCACTGACCCCAGGAACACCCTGCGACAATCACCCGGACCCCGACACGGACTGCCATATCTCCACTGCTTGACAATTACACAGCAATCCTGCTGCGGACTGCACTCCCCCTCTTCCAAATCATTTTCCAATCCCCAAAGGACTCTGGTTGGCCCACCACTGGGCTTCCATGTTATGTGGGCTTGGATGGCCATGTACAGCTCCCTCTCCGTCATTCACCAGAATGTGAATAAAACATTCAAAATCATACAGTTGTGTCATGACTATGTTCACTCACGTATGGAAGTATGGCTGGATGTACGAACCTCCCTATTACCTCCATTGTCATGGAGGATATTGAGGGGGCGGAGTGTCTCAGCTTTCAGTGTACACTCTCTCCCCATCAATGCCTAGCCGGAGTTCTACTTTATAGACCCCCGGGCTATGCTGGGGCTTTTTTGAAATCTTTCAGTGATACCATTGCTTCACTGGCCCCCAGATTTAAACATTTTCTTGTTTTGGGGGATTTTAACATCCACATGGACAATCAGGAGATGGCCGACACGAACTCTTTATTGGAATCCATGGAAGCCCTTAATCTTTTCCCGTATGTCCTTGCCCATACGCACAATAAGGGTCATACCCTCGATCAAATCTTTGCTAATACTCCTATTCAAACTGAAGTACCCTTGCCGACCATTTTTTAATTAGCTTTAAGCTACCGAAACTATCTAAACCCGCAGGACCCAGATGAGCCAGGCACCTTTTACTCATAGGCCTTTGCATAGAATCACACCAGAAGCCTTTAAAGATGAACTGGCCAGGCACCCTATTTTGCTGTGCGGTAACATAGAGAGGGATGCAGAATCCCTCGAAAATTGGGTTAAGCAAGGCACATGGGCTCTTGCCCCTCTGAGCTCGTGCCCGCCCAAAACCACCAGACGCCCAGCTCCTTGGTTCAACACTACCTTGAAACAGAATAGAAAGGACTGTAAGCGTTTGGAAAGAGCATGGAGGAAAGATTTTAGTGAGGAAAACAAAGGAAAGTATAAAAAGTCCATAAGAGCCTACCACAAGAGGATTCAGGAGGAAAAGAAAATATTCTTTGCACGCAAAATTGAATCCTCTGGGAATAAAAGTAGAGAACTTTTCAGTATTGTGAAAAGTTTCTCTACACCTAATGCTGTGTCTAACCATCCTTCTTTCTCCTCGGATAGGATTAAACAGTTAGCAAACTTTTTCTATACGAAAATAATATCCATCCAATCCTCCTTTAGAGCGCCCGGTGGGGTAGAGATCAAGGATTCCCCCCTACTCTGCGGTCAATTTCAGACAGAAAATGCCCCCCTCTCTTGTTTTCCCCCTATCTCCTTAGAAACTTCTTTATCAATAATGAAGGGCCCTGAAGTCGGGCTCCCACTCAGACCCTTGCCCTGCAAAATTCCTTGCCTCAATGGCAGAGATATTTAATCCTACAGTCAATAGTATCTTGAACTTGTCTCTTTGCAATGGCCAGTATCCCGCAAACTGGAAGAGTGCGAAAGTGATTCCTTTGCTGAAAAAACCTTCTGCCGATCAAACAATACTATCCAACTATAGACCTATCTCTCTCCTCCCATTTTTTGCAAAAACGATAGAAAAATATGTACACTCAGTGATCACCAACTTTGCGGAAGTAAACAATCTCCTCCATGAAAGCCAGTCAGGTTTTCGTCCTAACTTTAGTACAAAGACGGCCCTGCTTGAGGTCTCTGAAACCATCAAAGAGACCCTTGATAATGGAGGAAAAGCTGTACTGATCCTTTTGGATCTCTCTGCAGCTTTCGACACCGTGCCACACAATCACCTACTGCAGAGATTGCAGGAGTGTGGCCTAGGTGGCACGGTGTTGAAATGGTTTTCTTCCTTTCTAAAGGATAGAAAACAAGAGGTCTGGTCCCCTCCTTTCGCAGCGAGTATCCCTTCGCTGAATGTGGGGGTTCCTCAGGGCTCCATATTGAGTCCAGTACTATTTAATCTGTACATGTCCACCCTGGCCAATCTAGCGGAAGCTGGGGAGGCGACGATTATATCCTACGCAGACGACACTCAGTTGTTGTTTACATGTAGGAAGGGAGAGGACTTTAACGGAAAGAAGAGGATTAGAAATTGTCTGACAGAAGTGTTTGCTTGGTTTCAACTTAACCAACTTAAATGCAACTCCGAGAAGTCGGAAATTATCTTCTTTGGCACCCCTCCTTTGGATGTCTGGAAACAATGGTGGCCAGTCGAAATGTCCCCCCCCCCCAAGACGGCGGTTAATACTGTCAAAAACATGGGAGTAAAGATGGATGATATGTTATCCATGAAAACTCAAGTTCAGACAGTGGCTGGCACGTGTTTCGGACTTCTGAAAATGCTCAGGAAATTTCTCTACTTACTGCTGATCTTGCACAGGAAGATGGTGGTACAGGCCCTTGTTACTTCCAGACTGGATTATGTTAATGTTCTCTATCTGGGTCTGCCGGAGTTCCTACTGAACAGACTTCAAATTGTTCAGAATTCCGCCGCAAGAGCAGTCCTCAAGCTAGGGCCGAGAGAACGGATTTCTCACCATCTGAAGAAACTACATTGGCTGCCTGTTCGGTCCAGAATTCTCTTTAAAGCCCTAGTTCTTACTTTTAAGGCTCGACACGGGTTGGGGGCCCACTACATCCGCAAAAGAGTCCTACATTATACTCCGAGCAGATCACTTAGATCAGCACAACAACATCTGATGGTGACGCCTACCTTTTGTAGAGCCCGTTGCGGTGGCCGCTCATTTCAAGTGCAAGCTGCCCGTGCATGGAATGTCCTGCCATTACCACTCAGGCAGGCCACGACCCTGCTGGCCTTCAGGAAACAGCTGAAAACCTGGATGTTCCAACAATTACCCTAAAAGAGCAGGCCCCCTCCGGACCCGGAGTTTGATAGATCACCCGCTTCTCCTGTCTTAGCGCCGGGACACTCTGTTGAGTAGCTGTGCGCTCTATAAATCCTTGTTTAACATAACATAACATAACAATGATTGCACAAGAAGGTACACCCTGGTAAATGACATCAATGTGCATGTTTATCCCCGAGACACCTGGCCAATTGGATGACTGTGAAGGTGAGTACTAGCTGTGTCCCCATTGCACATTAACAACAATCTCACAACCCCCCAACGTAGGCACAAGTCCATGTATTGAATAGGGCTGTGTGTAGGAATGACCAAATCGGTAGCAGGCCAGAAGTGGTGTCCTACATCACATGTGACAACAGAACTTCGCGTCGCATACCTACTCACACACATCTGTGTGGACACATTCTGTTATGATTTGTAACATTGCTCAACATGGTCAGAGGTTGGACACCATACTCACATTGCTGAAGACACGTAAGTGCACAGGTCGGCCAGCAACTATCCCAAAACAATGTCTGGCTCACAGAGGTGGAGCTGTCAAAAGGGACCCATCCCCATTGTACATGCGTCAGTCAGTTCCTCCCTGTGTAGGGACGATGCTCATTGTGGCACACGAGTGGTCAATCTAATCAACACTCATCACAGTTAGACACCAGTGGTGTTGCGTAGACTTTATTGGCATGTGCGTGTCAGTACAGACAAGGCAACGGCCACAACAGGCAGGGACATGCTTAAGACACTTACACGCAGCATGGGAACATGTCGAGGTGCAGGAAATGGGGAGGCAAAAATGAACACCAATCATCACGATGGCAACGGTCTCAGGCCACCTTGCCTTGCTGGACGAGTCAGGTGTTGTTTGGCTTCTGCCCATTGCCCCGTGTGAGGGGGAATGACTCACAGCCCATGGGGTCTGCATAGTGCTCTGCCACCCGACTGTGCTGACTGTCTGCTCTGCTGACGGTGATCAGGTGAAAGGGTCCGACAAGTTCACATGTCGTGCTACATGCCATGTGGGTACTCTACCCCCAGCAGTGTGTCCGAATTCGTAACGTTGCCAAACAACGCTGTGCTGCTCCAACCATGGAACTGCATCACCTTGCACAGGTGTGTGTACACACCCGTAGTTCCACGCACATGCATTCAGAGTCCAGACGAAGGCAGACATGTCCTCTGTTGTGTTGGGATATGTGAGCATTCCCCACGATGTAACAAGGTGTTTGGACCTGTGCTGTGGGTGACAATCCGATGTGGCTGCAGGAACGTAGTTACTCGTCCATGAATGCCAGCGCAGCTTCATGTGCAATGTGTTCCAATAGAACCTCGTTGTCGGGTTCAAGGAACACCATGGTGAGCCATTCCATTAACTGATCTGGGCAGATGTGCTCAGTCCACGCCGTTTCCCCAATCCGCAACACAGCCCAATAGGGGAGCGCCTCCATGTGGTCACTGCACACGAGGAGTTGTTAAATCTCACATGCGCAACTGCCAGCACATACGCCAAGGATCAGTGCATCACATGCACAGCTATCCAGGTTACACTCCTGTTCGTGGGCCAACAGGGGGCGCATTGTCAGGTCATAATCCAATTCAGCTACCGTTGCGTTGGAGAGGCAGACCTCCATGGGCCACTCGAATGTGCATGATCGACAGTGGAACCAGGGCTGGACGCAGGTGACGTAGGCAAGACGGAAACTCAGACGGAAACTGATTCGCAACACTGCCATTGGCAGGGATCCCAACAAATGCAGCACTCGTGCACGGTACAGTTCCACGTGACAGGGGTTGTGCATGTGCCCGGGAATGCCTGCCATTGCGTTTGTTGGTCTCGTGGCACCGGCACTCCTCAGACCGGCGGAAGTTCGGTGGACGATATGCCACAGCTCTGGGCAATGAGTCGTATGTGTGTGCAACGTTTGGACGTATGGGTAGTTTTTAACCAATGTGTCAAGGGCATCCCTTGCTGGTGTAGGTCGAGCAGGGACAAGTGTGTGTGGGGTGTGGGCACGTTGGTGTTTCATTAGCGCAGTTCGTGGTGTGGGAGCCGTCAGAGGCTGGTATGGTATCTCACGCAGGGTGTGCCAGCCGCATTCAGGACCAAGGTTGGGGGTTTGGTTGGCCTTCGGCCTTGTGTGTTGAGACAAAGGAGCTTTCATTCCTGATTTTAGTGTGATTACTGCTTGTATGTCTTAATTGTGATGTGGACTTCGCACTGACTTTAATGCCAGGCCTGTGATTTGGGGTGCACAGATTTCGAGACACACGCAGCTGTTAGCTCGTTTGCATGAGCCAAGGGCCCGATTGGCCTTGCGCTCCTTGTTCAGTCTCTCTCTTTCTCTCTCTTTCTTTCTCTCTCTCTCTCTTTCTCTCTTGCCCTGTCCTTTGATGAGTGCCTGACACACCTTCTTATCTTGGATTTTGTCTTGCAGGCTGTGAGTCACAGATTGTCCAGGGATGCCCCGCCATGGCTCTTCAAAATAGTTGTTTGGTGACAAATTTGAATGTGACCTGTGTTTGGTCTTTCAATGGTGTATGTATGAATCAGGATTTCAGTGCTCACATGTATGTTGATTCTTGCAATTGTGCAACATCAGGCGGGTGCTTTTGTTCATGTTTTCGTGCAGTTGATGTGCTGTGTCTTGGTCTGGGGGAGGTGAGGGGTGCCCGGGGTAAGGCCCGGGGGGGGTGTGGTCCTGGGGTGGTGGCGGTGGGTGTTGTGGCCCTCTTGGGTGTCCGGCACGCATGTTCAGTGGCTCCATGACATCTGTTGTTCTTTAGGTGTGGCTCTGGGCTGGGCTCTCTTTTGTGGTGCAGGCTGTCGTCCGACTTTGCACCAGGTCGGAGCAGGTGTTAGTTTCCTGCTGCTAACGCGCCTTATCGCATGTTTTTTTATCTTATCGCGGATCTGGCTGGTCGTTGAGAATGTTGAGGAGTGGTGTTGTTGAGGCTTTTTGCACGGGAACGCCTACTCTGCATCTCATTAGCGATAGTTGCCGGGGTCATCTGTGGCGATGTTTTTTGCGGCTGCTATCGCGGGTAAACTGGTGTTATGGGCTGTTAACACCAGCTTGTGAATGGGGCGATGGATTTATCGCAACTTTGGCTGCGATAAAGTGCCGTTAGCTCGGCGATGGCTCCTTGAGAATATGCCCCATAGACTACAGCAAGTGCTCTTGCATCCCATTTTCACTAGCAGTCACAGACTAATGCAAGTAGTCTTGCAAACCTCACAGACTAGCAGTCATAGACTACCACAAGCGCTCTTGCACTGCTCACAGACTAGCAGTCAAAGATTACCACAAGTTTTCTTGCATCCCTCACAGATTTAGCTTTTCAGCAGTCATAGACTACCGCAAGTGCTATTGCACAACTTGCAACCCCTCACAGACTTGCAGACGTAGAAAACCGCAAGTAGCTTAACAGCCCTCAAAGACTAACAGTGACAGACTACGGCAAGCACTCATGCACCCCTCATGGTTCAGCAGTCATAAACTACTGCAAGTGCTCTTGCACCCCAGGTACACTAGCAGTCATGGACTACCATGAACTCTCTTGCACCCCTCACAGACTTTGCTTTTCCGCAGCAATAGACTACAGCAAGTGCTCTTTTTCCCCTTGCAGGCTAGCAATCATAAGCTGCCAAAAGTACTATTGCACCCTTCACAGACTAGCAGTAATAGACTGTTGTAAAGGGTCTTGTCCCTTTTCTGACTAGTAATCATAAACTATCGCAAGTAGTCTTGTACCCCTCACAGACTAGCAGTCATAGACCACTATAAGCACTCTCGTACCCCTCACAGACTAGCAGTCATAGACTATGGCAAGTGCTTTTGCACCCCTCGTAAACTGGAAGTCACAGACTACCGAAAGCCCTCTCACACTCCTCGCAAACTAATAGACATAGACAAGCACAAGTGCTCTTGCACCCCTAACAGACAAACAGAAATAGACAACTACAAGTGCTATTTCACCACTCACAGACCAGCTGTCATAGACTACCGCAAGTGCTCTTGTATTCCATACCCTCTAGCATTCAGAGACTACTGCAAGTACTCTCCCACCCCTCACAGACTTTGCTTTTCACCTGTCTTAGAATACAGCAAGTGCTTTTACATGCCTTGCAAATTAGCAGTCAGAGACTATCGGAAATGCTCTTCCATCCCTCACAGACTATCAGCCAGGAGACGACCATCAGCACTTTAGCACCCCTCACAGACTAGCAGTCATAGACTACTGAAAGTACTCTAACACCCTTACAGACTAGCTTCATAGACTACCAAAGGGGCTCCCTCATACCTAACAGACTAGTCGGCATAGACTTCCGCAAGTACTCTAGCACCCTTTACATACTAGCAGTCATAGACTACCACAAGCTCTCGTGCTCCCCTCACACACTAGCAGTTATAGATTACTGCAAGCACTCTTGCACTTCACACAGACTAGCAGTCATAGCCCACCGTAAGTGTTCTCGCCCCCTCACAGACTAGAGCTCATAGTCTACCACAAACTCTCCTACACCCCTCACAGACTTTGCTTTTCAGCAGTCATAGACTACCGCAAGTGCTATTACACCCCTTGCAGGCATAGAGTACCGCAAGAACTCTGGCACGCTTCACAGACCAGCAGTTATAGACTACCGCATGTGGTCTTGCACCCCTTGCAGAGTAGTAATCATAGATTACGGAAAGTACTCTTGTGCCTCTCACAAACTAGCAGTCATACACTACTGCTAGTGTTATCACACCCCTCACAGGCTAGCAGTCATAGATACTGCAAGAGCTATTGCACCCCTCTCAAACTGGAAGTCATAAACTACCAAAAGACCTCTCCCACCCCTCGGAGACTAGAAATCATAGACTACCATAAGTGCTCTTCCACCACTAACAAACAAACTTGCATCCCACATACACTAGCAGTCACAGACTACAGCAAGTACACTCCCACCCCTCACAGACTTTGCTTTTCAGCAATCATAGACTACCGTAAGTGTTTTGCCCTTCTTGCAGGTTAGCAATCATAGACTACCACAGGTGCTCTTGCAACCCTCACAGACAAGAATCATAGACTACCACAAGCACTCTCTCACCCCTCATAGACTACCGCCAGTATTCTAGTACCCCTCCATAGACTGCCACAAGCGCTCTTGCACTCCTCACTGAAAAGCAGTCACAGACTTCCGCAAGAACACTCGGACCCGCACAGTCTAGCAGTCATAGACTACAGGAAGTACTCTAAACCCACTCACAGACTAGCAGTCATATACTACCACAAGCACTCTGGAACCTCTCACAGACTTGCGATCATCGACTACCACAAGCGCTCTTGTACCCATCATAGATTAGCAGACATACACAACTGCAAGCACTCCTGCACCCCTCAAAGACTCACAGACATAGACTACTGCACCTACTCTAACACCACTCACAGATTAGCAGTCATACACTACTGCAAGCACTCCTGCACCCCTCAAAGACTCACAGACATAGACTACTGCACCTACTCTAACACCACTCACAGATTAGCAGTCATACACTACTGCAAGCAATCGCGCACCCCTCACAGACTAGTAGACATAGACTACTGTAAGTGCTCTCACACCCCTCACAGAATAGCAGTCATAGGCTATCAATAGTGCTCTCGCAGTCCCTCACAGACTAGCAGACTGCTATAATCTCTCATGCACCCTTCGCAGACTAGCAGACTTAGACTACTGCAAGTGCTCTCACACCCCTCATATATGAACAGTCATAGACTACTACAAGGGCTATTGCTCCCCTCAACGACCAGCAGTCATAGACTACCGCAAATACTCTTGCAACCCTCACAGACTAGCAGTCACAGACTACCGCAAGTGCTCTTGTACACTAGCCATCATAGACTACCACAAGTGCTCTTGCACTGCTCACAGACTAGCAGTCAAAGATTACCACAAGCTCTCTCGCACCACTTACAGACTTTGCTTTTCAGCAGTCATAGACATTCGCAAGTACTATTGCACCCCTTGCAGGCTAGCAGTCATGAACTACCGCAAATGCTCTTCAACCCCTCACAGACTAGCAGTCATAGGCTATTGCAAGAGCTCGATCACCCCTCACAGACAAGCTGTCACAGACTACCCCTAGTACTCTAGCACCCCTCACAGACTCTGAGTCATAGACTATCACAAGCACTCTCACACCCCTCACAGACCAGCATATATGGACTACTGCAATCTCTCGTGCACGCTTCAAAGACTATCAGACATAAACTACTGTTGGTATTCTAAAAACCCCTCACAGACTAGAGGTCAAAGACTACTGCGATTTTGGCTGTCACCCCCTCACATACTAGCAGTTATAGACTACTGCAAGCCTTCTCGCACCCTCAAAGACTAGCAGTCCTAGACAACTGTGAGTGCTCTCACACCCCTCACAGACTAGCACTCATAAGGCTTCTGCAAGAATTCTCACACCCCATTACAGTCTAGCAGTCATAGACCACCATAAGGGCTCTCAAACCCCTCAGAGACTAGATCTCATAGACTACTGAAGCACTCTTACACCCCTCACAGACTACCAGTCATAGACTGTCCCCAGTACTCTAGCAACCCTCACAGACTAGCAGTCATAGACTGCTACAAGCGCTATTGTCCCCTCACAGACTAGCAGATATAGACTACCGCAAGTATACTAACACCCTTCACAGTCTAGCAGTCATAGACTACTGTAAGTGCTCTCATAAACCTCACAGACTAGCAGAGATAGACTACCACAAGTGCTGTTGCACTCCTCACAGACTGTCATAGATTACCACAAGCACTCTCATACCCTTCACAGACTAGCAGTCATAGACCACCGTAAGTGTTCTCTTGCCCCTCACGGACTAGTACTCATACACTACAGCAAGTGCTCTTACACTCCTCACAGACTAGCAGTCAGAGACTACTGCAATCGCTCGAGCACCCCTCACAGACTTGCAGACATAGGCTGCCACCAGTACTCTAATACCCCTCACTGACTAGCAGTCAAAGACTACCGTAAGCGATCTTGCAACCCTCACAGACTAGCAGACATAGACTGCCTCCAGTACTATAGCACCCCTCACAGACTAGCAGCCATAGGCGATCGCAAGCACTCTCACACGCCTCACAGACTACAAGACATAGACTATTGCAAGCACACGTGCACCCCTCACAGACTGCCACCAGTTTTCTCACACCCCTCACAGACTAGCCGTCAAAGAGCACCAGAAGCAGTTGTGCACACCTCACAGACTAGCAGACATGGACTACCACATGCACTCTAACACCCCTCACTGACTAGCAGTCATAGACTTCTGCAAAAACTCTTGCATCCCTCACTGACTAGCAGTCATAGAAGTCTGCAAGCGCTCTTGTATCCCTCAAAGACTAGCAGTCATAGACTATCGCAAGCACTCTCGCACCCCTCACAGGCTAGCAGACATAGACTACTGCAAGCATTCATGCACCTCTCACAGACTAGCAGTTGGAGATTACTGCAAGCACTCTTGCACCCCTCACAGACTAGCAGTCATAGACTTCCGTAAGTGCTCTCACACCCTTCTTAGACTACCAGTTACAGACTACCGCAAGTACTCTTGTACCCCTCACAGACTAGCAGTCATAGACTACTGCAACTCTGTTGCACCCCTCACAGACCAGCATAGAGTAGCACAAGGGCTCTTGAACCCCACGTGTACTAGCAGTCACAGACTACCGCAAGTGCCCTCGCACCCCTTACAGACTAGCATTCATAGACTACCACAAGTGCTCTCGCGCCCCACATAGACTAGCATTTACAGACTACCGCAAGGACTTTTGCACCCCTCACAGACTAGCAGTTATAGAGTACCGCAAGTGCTCTTACATGCCTCACCGACTAGCAGACATAGACTTCTGCGAGCACACTCTCACCCCTCACAGACTAGCCCTCATAGACTACCTTGAGTACTCTAACACCCCTCACAGACTAGCACTCTCACACCACTTAGAGACTAGCAGACATAGACTATCGCAAGCACTCTCACACCCCTCACAGACTAGCAGACATAGACTACTGTAAGCATTCATGCACCTTTCACAGACTAGCAGTCGGAGACTACTACAAGCTCTCTCGCACCGCTCACAGATTAGCAGTCATTGCCTAACAAAAGAACTCTTGCACCCCTTACAGACTAGCAGTCATAGACTACAGTAAGTGCTCTCATACCCTTCTTAGACTACCAATTACAGACTACCGCAAGTACTCTTGTACCCCTCACAGACTAGCAGTCATAGACTACCACAAGTGCACTCGATCCCACATAGACTAGCAGTTAAAGACTACCGCAAGCACTCTTGCACCCCTCACAGACTAGCACTCTCACACCTCTTAGAGACTAGCAGACATAGACTACCCCAAGAACGCTCGCAGCCCTCAGACGAGCACCAAAGCCAAGAATGGACGTAGGAAGTTCAAAGCCTCAGAAAACAAGCTGAAATCCACTATTTACTGTGTTTTTCAGCTTGATTTCCCTGCCACCATGCGATAGGTGACCGTGCGATGGGATATGTGTGTCAGGCAGAGGCACCTGTGAGCTGGCAGGTCTGAACATAGAGCATTTCTTCTCTCCCTCTCTCAGGCAACCCAAAGTGTCTGCAAACAGCAGGCGCCGAGAGGGAGGGGGCTCAATCAGTGCAAGGTGTTTGCATCATAAAAGCGTCCGCAATAACTGCCTCTCCCAGGTATGTCGTGCAGGGTGTTGGCGGGTTTGTGGGCCTTACAAGCCGGCGCCTCCCTTCCAGGATTAGTCCATCAGCAGTGATTAAAATGTAGGAAAAGTAGAATTTCAGGGAACAATCCTGCCAGGTTAATTACAGATTATGAGTTTCATGAATCATCACGCATAGTTTAGTGTATGTGGGGTTCGCCATTATCCAGACACGTATATCTTCTTTTCCTTAATTATAGGCAGCTTGGACAGGAGGCCTGCAGGCCTCGTGCATCCCACCACATGCTGGAAAGCCCCAGCAAGATGGCAGAACCATAGCCACCATAGAAATAAACATTTCTGCTCGAGCCTAAAGGTGATGTGTGCATCTGAGGCTGCTGTGCACATGCGCAGAAGAGCTTTTTAAAGAGTGCCTGCTTAATACAACCAGTATCCCGTGTGCAGACCACAAGCCTGGCTGGAGACCCTCTGTGGTCTTACCGGGGCCAAGGACTGTTCATTCCTCACAGAGCGGCCAGAAATGAGGTTCAGTTAAAGTAGACACTCTTGGGGTTCACAGGAGGCAGATGGGGTCCTCAATCATGCCTGTTTATGTGCTACAATTATGTGTGCGTCTGTTCTCCAGTGCTTTGACGCACAAGCGGCATGTGCAGCGCTATATAATGTCCTACCTTCTGTGATCACTAATGTCCATCAGGAATGGCCCCAGAAGAAATAATTGCCCCCGGGACGTGCCCCAGCTCCTGGAAGGACATCACCTGGGCAGACATTGCCTCCAATGGCCATGTAACAATGGCCCTGACAGTAATAATCCCCCACTAGAGGCTTCCACTCCCGGATTTACTCCTTGCAAGACAGTGCTCCCAACAGGTTTGAGCCTACTCTTCTGAAGTTAACATATTGAATTGAATTGTATTGTAAAATGGCTGCATTTTTAGATATAGGCAAAATGGATGCATTTCAGCAATAACTTTAAATTAGTTATTTGAATGAACATTCACACAGAGTGAGGTGGGGGTGGGGGTTGTTGCTTGCCTTGATTCCTGGGTCCCAGAGGATACTTTCTCCTGTAGTGTAGTTCCTATTTCCCTAATAGGCTCTGCGCATTGGAATAATATACCCTATAGGTTTGACATAGGACTGAGGTCAGTATGTCCCTATCGAGTATATTAAACTTAATTACTTTGTGCCAGCTAGCTCAGAGGCCACTGGAAACTCCTTGTAAACAAGAAGGGAGTAGTTTCTGGCAACCGAAAAACATGACAACTTTGTTTCCCTTTAGAATGGGAACACTCTCAGAATCGTGGAAACAATAGATAACAGTTTCACTCAGCTAATCGTGCATGCTTAGTTTCTTCAGAGTTACACAGAAAGAATAGACGGGCGTTTCAATAAAAGGATTTATTGAACAGTCTTGTTTCTCGTGTAAGAGATATGAGCTGTTATGATCACAAGACAGTAGGCGAGATATATATTGTACAGCGTAAGCAGTAGAAAGAAATAATACTGCGCTAGCATTATCTTTTAGCTATCACACATATATTCAAATACATAAATAATCATAAGCTAAAAATGCAAGTACTCATACGATGCTTCTCTAAGCTAGTTCTACCCCAGTGTACCTAACCTAACCTAGGTGTAGGACAAGGTGAGAAGTAGGTGAAGTATTCTATAGTATGGTATACTAAGAGTCTGATATGCCAAGAGTCCCTCTAGGTTCTAGTCAGCTCCATACCTTGAGAATGAGAGAGGTGGGAATCTCTTTCCGGATCTTCGAACTCTAACACCCCGCGAAGGGAGTCAGAACACTGGAAGCTGGATTCTCTGCAAGCAGGGATGACAGCGTCTTTTCTCAGTGCGTCAGGCCGGGACACGGGCTCCTCTAAAGTCGAGGTCTCCTCCTAACTTGCTTGTTCAAGGGAAGGTATATTTATACCTGGTAGGTGCCTTGGAATGTTAGCATTGACGTGAAGTCGGACAGAGGAAGACGTCAGAAATGAACCCTTAAGGAATAGCGGTTCATGCATAATAGATGAGTTCTTGGAGAAATCAATAATCCTGTGCTAGGGTAACTCCCAAGAGCTTAAGGGTCTGGTTTCTAAGAATTCGTTGTGAAGTTGGGGTGGACGGATGTCAGTGACCATGCCTGTATTTGGAGTACATGGCTAATGCCTAAATAAGGACTGGGATTTTATGCCTATATAAGGGCAATGCGAATTGTGCCTATATAAGGACATGTTTCAGGAAAACCTATATACGGACACCTAAAGCGGAATACAACACCCACTCCACTTTCGAATGAACGATAATACTAAATGCTAAACATTAAATGCTAAACATTAAACTGAGTACCACATGTTGCTAAAAACATTTCTAAAAGCATATTAAAAGAAGTCTTTAAAAGAAACTGTTGCTAAAACATGTAATGCAATAGGTACTGTACATTTTAAAGCATTTTTTCATTCTAAGCATATATTATAAATAAAATGCAACATGAATGAATAAACAGAAATATACGAAATGGTTGACAAGTTTTCAAAAATCAAAGCCATTTCATAACATGGTACTAAATGAAATTGTAGTAAAATAAGGTGACAATGTGTCCCTGGAAGTATTCAAAGAAGTCTGTTTTATATGAATAGTTCTACTGTAAGCAGATTGAGTTGCCATGTATTTTCAAAAATTAGAGAAAAAAGAAAAAGTTAAATTTTAGGAAGAGTTCCAAGTTTTGTTCTGTTTTGAAAATATGGAGGCCAAATTCATTGTGTCCCTGGTACACTGTGAGCCGAATCAGAGTCAGTGTATGGGTCTGGTGTAAACATGAAATCATCTATTTCTGTAGTCAAAATATCATCTACCGATGTTGGTGACATTTGGAATACCTCATTTAGAAGGTTAACTGCACAGAGATGAGAAGCATCGCCTTCAGCATAGGATGCCGCAGCAATGTTCGCGTCCGTTGTCACCAGTGTGCCTGTTGATCCATCTCGTACCTCAGCAGCAGCAGGAAGCGTCTGTGAGATCTCAATGAATGCCGTCATCAGGATTGGTAGCCTCTGGGGACAACACAGAGCATGGGCCGTTATCAGGTCGAGCAGAGTATCGATATCCGTTGGCATGACTGATGGGAGTGTTAGACAGGTGTCTAGCACGCATTCTTCACCGCAAAGCAGGCAGCGTAGAACAGGTAAGATGCAATCTTGCCAGATTGGTCTGAATGACAGAAACCATGCTGTATTAAGTTCCCATAGACGAGGTATGCCCAAAAGTTGAACTATGCGCTCACGGCACTTCCGTTCTAGGAGAGCTTTCTCCACATCGCTCGAAGTGATGCCGGTGAATAGGCTTGCCATAGCGTAGTAGTAGGAATAGAAACAGGATTCCTGCAACAAGTGCTAGAATTAATGGCACACCACCAAACACCGAATGTGCGAAGTTTGTGATGATTCCGAGGACTGCCTGGAAGGGTGCTAACAGTCCTGAACAGATGGTCTTAAATAAATGTACAATCCCGCTCGTATCAGACATGTTTAAGATACGTCCCATCATTTCTGTGAAATGTATAGGGCAGTTTGTACGAATTAAAGCCTGTATCTCAGCCGAAGTCCTTGCAATTTGTAAATCATAAGTTTCTTTGGCCGAGGTCAAAGGCACGGTTTGTTGCAAAAGCATGGCTTTCATTCTGCTTAAAGTATCAAAACGTATAAAAGAAACATTCAATGAAGGCCATAGAGGTGACTCCCTGACTGTCTCTGTTTGGGGGAACAATACTTGCATACAGCAAGTAACCCTGGAGTCGACCGTTACCAGATATGGGATTCCTGGCAACATGCCACAGCAACTCTGATCATTCAACATGAGGTAACTCCCATTAGAAAGTTGGCCAAACGTTGGATTAATCACAGCAGCTGGTGTACCTTGCAGGTGGCAGGACAAATTTGCCACAGAACCATTACAAGCCCAGTGTAAAGAAATGTCCTGACATATGAGAGAACCGCTTAATGCCTTTTCACAGTTTGTACCGCTTAGAAACACTTCACGATCCCCACTCCAACATCTGTAGTCGTAAGGTAAATTCCAGGATGTCTTAATGTATTCTTTACCCAACCGTTCATATTTGCCTGCTTGCATTTGTTTGAGGCAATACTGAAAATGAAAAGTAGAGACAGGCAGAGTTATTTTGCCATGAATAAGCCATTCTGTAGCTGGTTTTTCTGCCACTGTGAATGGTAATTTTTCCAGTTTTTCAATGCTCAGCACTGTATACTTTGCTCCCCTTTGTGCCAATTCGATCTGTTTATCCGTTAGATTGTATTCCGAAAACAGAGAAGACGTGTTGATAAAACGCCAAGGCACATAGCCCGCACGCATAGATTGCAGCGTCCAGCCTAATAACATAATAGAACGTAACTGAGATTGGCCTTGTTGTAACATGGCTAAATCTTGTTCCAGTATGTCAATAGCAGAGGATACAATGTTGTCCAATGAATAAATTCTGGATGACAAAATTGTCAACCCATTGTCGACCACAGTGAGAGATTTCTCTAAGTTAATACGATCAAGTTCACGTATTCTTTCTGCGGCCTCTGCCTGTGAAACCTTCCATATCTCATTATAAGCAGCATAAATGCCGGCATATATGAAATGTTTTTGACGTGGTTTTCTTGGTCCTAGCAAGAATTCCCTAAGGTCTGCGTCTTCTTTAAGTAAAGATAAGTGTTGTTTCACATCCTCAAGTGTAGACTTTTGGAACCAATCAAGGCACAATTTTCCTACACTGTATGTTGTTACTACCCCCGGATGTTGTCTTTGAACATATCGTGGGTCTGGCCTATGGATAGTAAAGCCCTGTGTTTTATTCAGGAATCTTTCTTTACAGATGTTTGTGTCTGTGGGCCAGAGCAACCATTCTTTCCAATCAGGATCTGATCTGTTGTTTTGTAGTATTGTGTCTACTGTGACCGCTCCCTGTGTAGTGCTATTACTTGCAGGTGTCGGTACAGAAGGTGTATTCATGTCTTTGATCTTGGCTAAACCAAGGCAAGACGTTTGTTGCACAGTGTCATTCAAAAACATTATTTGATGTGGGATGATACAGGCTCTAAACAAAGCTTCTATCCCCTGCACTTGCCAATCTTTAGAACCCCATACAGATTTTGTGTCAATTGTGTCTTTCCAAAAGTCAAATCCTTGTCTAGACAATTGGGTAATAAAGGCTGCAGAATAAATCTGTTTTGTATTAGCTAACATAATTTTCTGACCTGTTTTGTTTACATTCTTATAGAAAAATGTTTCTGGATCAGATGTATTGTACCCTGAAAAATATGGAAACTTATTTGCAAACGTTTTTGAACTACCCTTTGGAGGTGTAGGACAATGTTCCCATTGGTTAAATTTAAAAACATTTCTAGGTGTTGCAGATTTATGCAAGAAATGATGACCATAGTGGTTGTAACAATATAGCTGTTCGTAGTCTGATGAACCCTCTAAGTATTCATTGTTAGTGAAAGCAGCAGACCTTTCTAGCTCAGACTTCATATCATTAACAGTCTCAAAGTCCCAATCATCAGAATAGGTACTGGAGGTAATAAAGTCACTTAATGAAATTTTAAATAAATGTGGAATCTTCAAAAGTTCCGTGGGGCCGAATATATAGAAATCGGTTTTGTCCCAAACTATACCATCCTATATAGGAACGGCTGTGATGTTCACTGCTGACAAGTCTCTTGTTTCACGATGGGAAGATTTGTGTGGTTTCAAAAGTAAGTTCACATTTTTACTTTCAGTGTCCAAACGAATGTATCTGCCATTTATAAGCATGCTAAGAGTCATAACCAAAGCTAGCCAGAACAGAAAGAAAAATATTACAGAAATAATCCCTATTTCAATCCATGGTGAAACTAGATAAGTCTTTCTCAGGAAATGAAAAAGGTCTTGTACTTGTTGCTTGAAAGTTTTTGATGTTGGCGTCGTTTCAGGTTCACTCGGATCCTCAGAAAACGTATCAAAGTTAATGAAATAGCCAGAAGCAGTTCGGTCAATTGTTGGAATTGCATCAGGATTTGTAGAAATCGCTGGAACCAGTTGATCACTTGTTACGTTGGTGTAGACAGGTGTATCTGGACGAACTGTTACTTGAGTTTCAAGAGGGATGAGTTCCATAGCATTGTTGCTTAGTCCTTCATCTGTTACTGCTGAATTCTCGATTGTTATGAGTATTTCAGTCTGAACCTCTTGGATAGTAGCAAGAGGAGTGCGTCTGCTACTAGGTCGGAGTCCACGAGGCCTACTATTTAGTATTGGCCACATACTGTGGTTTGATGAGGTCGATTGACACAAATATTTTCTCCTTTTTTCCAGCAAGGGGCGGCAGAAGTACTGTTCTTGTTCCGTGAATGGCTAGGACAGGTACTGGTTGTCTGTAAGAAGGTCCAAATTCCTTCTTGTCCGCAATCTTCTCTCTGACTAGATCCCCAACTTTTGGGATCCAGACAGGCCTTGCTGGGATTGCCGGTTTTTCCCCAGTGGTGGTTGGCTTCAGGAACACGTTGCTTTGTTTCGATCTTAGTTCATTTATATCCTGTAAGACAGCCAAACGATCTTTGATATCAATGGGTTTATTTTCCACCACTGAGCCTTTACATTCGCGATCAGGAACCCACATTCTTGTCCCAAATAGGACCTCATATGGAGTGACCCCCCCTCAAGAGAACTTCTTGGCAAATTACTCAATGAGCGTTGGACCCCATAAAGATGTTTGACCCACCCATCACCCGAACCTAATACTCTAGCTGTTATAGACTGCTTTATGTCCCGGTTTTTCCTTTCCACAACAGAATTTCCCTCAGGATGAAACGGAGAGGAGTACCGCAATGCTACACCCAAACTGGCCGTGGCTTCTTTGTAAGCCCGAGAGCTAAACGCAGGGCCCTGGTCAGAATGTAGTGTGCCAATTGCGTATGTGCCGATAAAGACTCGCAAATCTTTTATAACAGTTCGAGCGTCAGCCGAGCGCTGAGGCCACATCCATAGGAACCTTGACTTAGTATTTGTGGGATTGCATTTGTCCAAAAGGACGCCTGCGTGTAGATAATCTAATGCTGTCTAACAATGGTGTCTGTACTGGGCAGGCTACTTCGTAGTCTGGTGTCTGATGGCGTTCTGCATCACGCTGTATATTACAGTCTATGCAGTCATCGATGAAGATGTGAATCTGTGTATTCATTCCAGGCCACCAGTACATCTCTTTTAATGTTAATATTGTTTTAGAGATCCCTTGATGTGACAGACCCTCCCCCAGATGTGCTTCATAAATTAAAGCTGCTCTACGTTCCATGGTTGGAATTACCCTATCCCCCACTCCAGGGATTTGAGCAAAAGGAACGTTGTTCACATCAATTACATAAGAGTACTTGAGTGGAAATTTTTTGGGTAACGCTGCACCACTGCCTTTGCTTGAAGCATTGACAGCCAACAATATCTCACTGTCTATTCTCGTTTTTGAACGAGTGATCGCAGCTACGGAAGCCGTCTGAACAGCCCCCTTTGCGGCTTCGTCAGCCAATGAATTCCCTGCAATGTGAACGCCATCACGTTGATGACTCAGCGTGTGTATAACATGAGCTTTTGGTAGTTCGTTTTTTAACTGAACTACTTGTTCCCAAAGCGGTTTATGCTTTATTGTGCCACCTTTTGCATCTTTGAACCCATTTTCAAGCCAATTTTGTATATATTCATTATACGACTGAACACAGTAAAAGGAATCGCACACTATCAGTGTGGGGAATTCGCGATCTGTATTTTCAAGTGTCAGTTCTAATGCTTGTAGTTCAGCTCGCTGATCTGTACAATCTCCTAGAGATTGAGTTTTAGTGACCATTGGTCTGAAGTTACCATCTTGCATGCGACCTTTAACGATTGCGCATGCTGCACTGTAAGCTTGCTTACTCCCTGTAGCGGGTTGTGCTGATCCGTCAGTGTAAATTATGAATTCGTACTGATCTAGAGGCAGAATTTCAGTGGGCAGAGGACATTCATGTTCATATTGCAGGAACGCTTGTGTTTTTAAATCAGGATCAAAAACATATTCAACATCTGTTGCAGCAAGAGAATTAACCCAATTTATCCATCTAGGATGTAAAGCTTTTGCATTTGGGATGCTCGCTTTTGTGACCGCCTCTAAGGCCGGTACTGGGGTTACGACAATAATGCGTTTCCCTTGGGCTAGTGCTCTTTCTTTTGCTACAGCGGTTTGAACTGCTGTCAGTTGAAGTGAAGCGCATTTCTGCTTGTGTATACAAATGTGATTTGTATGCTATTGGTACTTTTTCACCCTCATTAAATGTTAAATAGGTGAATCCGCATTGTCCCGAAATTATTCGGATCACTAAATTGCGTGTATTTACGCGTGTTTGTAAGTGATTTGTTGCTAACATGTTAGCTTGGAGTGAACGCAGGATTTCTGTGTGTTCATGTGTCCAATGTTTGATTGAAAAATCAGGTTTGATTAATTCGTAGAGAGGTTTAACCCTTTCTGTGTAATTTAGAATGTTAGTTCTTCCAAAATTTGGGAAACCGAAGATGGATTGTAAATTTTTCAGCGTTTTTGGAGGTTGGAGCAGCGCACACTTTTCTAAAAGTTAGCTGCCAGGCTCTTGCCTTCACTTGAAAGCTCATATCCTAGGAAAAGGACATTGAGATGGGCAATTCTGGATTTTTAAAGTTGAATTTATAGCCCTCAGAGGCGAAGCCCAATATAATGGTACTCACCCTGTTCAAGTGCCTATTCAGGTCATCGTCTGTCAGATAGATGTCATCGACATATGACAATGCCTCATTATCATAAATTTGTAGTAACTCTGTTACCCTTGCTGAGAATAACCCTGGGCTGTTTTTGAACCCTTGTGGGAGTCTACAAAATTGACGCTGGGTCCCTATTATTGAGAAAGCTGTTAAGTACCTGCTTTCAGGTGCTATGTTTTGACAAAAGAAACCATTAGAAATGTCCAATGTGGTTTTATATTTTTTGCACTCAATGTTATTCATTAATGCTGTACTATGTGCATTTTGCACTGCAAATGTTTTGAAAAGTGTTCAAGTTTCTGTAATCCAAAACTAGACGATATGTATTGTCTGGTTTGGAGACAGGAAACAAAGGATTGTTCATTGAGGAGGTGCATATTTCAATCACCCCTTGGTATTCAAGTTGATCTAAGATCTCCCTGACCTGTTTTTTGGCTTCTTGCTTTATTGGGTACTGGCTTTGTGCAGTAGGTTCATTTTTTAGATGTATTTTATGGTGAGGTGAGTCCTCATCCCATCCTACATGATTTTTGTATAATGCTGGGGACTGGGCAACTGTCCATTTCCTGGCATAAGTATATTTTAGGTGAATTGGAATATGGTCGGAGAAGGCAGGCATAATGATGTCCTCGCCATGTGGGCACTCCCTGACAAAATTTGGTGGCCAGTCTTTTTCTGCTAGAAGTATATCATAACCCCTTGAAAGTTTTTCCTAAAAGAGTGCTTTCACTTGTCTTGGTATGTCTCCCTCCATTCGGAGTGTTATTTCATATAACTTTTGTGGAGTACTAACCCTGTTGTCTACAGTTTCTACTGTGATGTACTCATTCAAGTCCACTATCTCCAGAAGTTCCTTCAGGTTCTGGCGAGCTATTGTGACTTCTGCTGCACTATCCAGCATTGTCTGAGCCCATTCTTCGTTCTTGAGCTGTGTTCTCAGTATTCTCGGCATGTGATCTTCAGACCTGCTACCTTCTTTCTTGTGAATTGAGGTTTTGATTTGCTTTTCTGAACGTGTTTGTCGTCTTTGGATTTCACGTGTTCTTCTCTATGTTCTGACCGTCCTCTTCTTTCTGATGTCTGTGACGATGTCTGAAAGGTATGAGAGGAACGTGTACCAGTTTCTTGATACCTGTCAGGTTTTCTTAAATTATCCCTATTCCTGAGGTTATACCTCCTTTCAGAGGACTCCTTTTGAGGAGACCGACCTCGGGATTGAGAACGTGTCTCGTTTGAATTTTATTTATTAGTTTCCCACTTCTTTTTAGAAGATGTAGGACTTTGTTTAATAGAGTCCTTCTCAGGACTTTCAGATAGTTTTGGCTTCAAAGGTTTTCCACCCAAACTATCTCTGCCTAATTCTGTATAATTGTTCTATTATTCTGGGTAGTTCATTTTGATGTTCTGTTACATCAAATTCCCTTAATCGTTGGCGGATCGCCACTGATGCTGCCTCCTCTTTAATTTTAGATAATATTATTGTTGAGACCTGGTCGAAGTTTTTCAGTAATTTCATACCTAAATTCAGAGCAGGTTCTGCCCCGTATTCGTTTTGAATTTGTTTCAGGACATCTGGTATTACTGAAATTGATGGAACACCATGTGTTTTAGTATAGATGGCAGCGAAGACTGAGCCACAAGTGGTGAAGTCTTCCAGTTGTGGTGTGATCCCCATTGGTAAACAGATTGTTAGGATTCTGTGTTTCTCATAAGGGCTAGTATTTGGAAATACTGCTTCGATTTGAGTAATTTTTTGAGCTATCCAGAATGGAATTTGCTGACGTTTTGTGGGCATTTTACCCATGACTGTGTAAAGTCTGTGGAGTAATTTTTAGTGTATTACCCTGTTGAGGGGTTTGATTTGGAATGGTCAATGGTGGTTGGACTGTGAAAGTCTGCATGACATATTGGACTAATTGTCTGTAAATTTTTATTAACTCTTGTAGTTGAGTAAGTAATTCCTCGTCTGACATTACCTCGATGTCAGGATGAGGTGTGTAGCCGGCTAGAATCGGCCATGTTGCTCCTGGTCTACCTAGTGGACCGAGCCTGGTAATGTTTTTGTGATGTTTTAGGGCGCCTTTAAACCAGAGATGATGCTCCTGGTATGTGAGTGGAATTTCAATATCCTCAAAAGGAATATATTCCTCTGGTGGTTCATCTTCTTTAAAGAAGTGAAACAGTCTTGTTACTGGATTTGATTCTGGGAATATGAAATTTGTACTTGTAAAGCGCACTTATACCCCCAAAGGGGTGTCCTGGCGCTGTACGCATACTGCTGTGGAACCCTTCCTGGCTTTTCCCTGTGAAATGTCAACTCCTGGGCACCCCCAGGGTGAAGTCAGGCATCCCAGCGCTGTTGGGGCCGTTGTGGAGATTAAGCAAGCTATTGCCCAGAGTTGCAGAGTGGGATCCATGATTAGAATAGGCACCGAGGCGAGAATTATCAGGTCCGAGGAAATTGAGCCCAAGACCCGCCGAGGTGGGAATTGAACCCTGGTCCCGGGCCAGATCTCTGCATCAGGGTCTGCCGCTCTAACCATTGAGCCACACTTCTCCATACTATCCATGAATAGAATACCTCTGTCTGAAAGGCTTCGTGTGCCTCTATCACGAAAACTGCTCTACCTCCTCTTGGTGGTAGGCCGTGTTTTATAAGTTTTAGAGTGATGGCTCTCCTTAAATTTGGAGCGATGTCTATAACACCCTCCTCGGTTTCATTTAAACCTGTAAAGTTAAAAGCTGTTACGACTGGGTCAGCTGCAGCTACACCGTTCCCGGTGTCATTATCCCCGTGTATGGACATTTGTTTTTTGAAAAATGTAGCACAAGTTTCAAGGAAACAAAAGATAAGGTGCACAATATTTTGGAACACTGTATCCTTCAACGTTGAACAAACCAAACAGCTAATACATAGGGTTTTTTGTCCTATTTAGCTTTGGCGGATATTTAACCCTACCCACTCCAGACGTCTTATGGAGTATGTGAGTAGGGGTCTCTGAGAGAAAAGCACGACTGAGTTACTCAGTATCTAGCATTAAATGACTGCCTTACCAAACGGTTGGGCACCATGTAGTGTAGTTCCTATTTCCCTAATAGGCTCTGCGCATTGGAATAATATACCCTATAGGTTTGACATAGGACTGAGGTCAGTATGTCCCTATCGAGTATATTAAACTTAATTACTTTGTGCCAGCTAGCTCAGAGGCCACTAGAAACTCCTTGTAAACAAGAAGGGAGTAGTTTCTGGCAACCGCATAAACATGACAACTTTGTTTCCCTTTAGAATCGGAACACTCTCAGAATCGTGGAAACAATAGATAACAGTTTCACTCAGCTAATCATGCATGCTTAGTTTCTTCAGAGTTACACAGAAAGAATAGACGGGCGTTTCAATAAAAGGATTTCTTGAACAGTCTTGTTTCTCGTGTAAGAGATATGAGCTGTTATGATCACAAGACAGTAGGCGAGATATATAATGTACAGCGTAATCAGTAGAAAGAAATAATACTGCGCTAGCATTATCTTTTAGCTATCACACATATATTCAAATACATAAATAATCATAAGCTAAAAATGCGAGTACTCATACGATGCTTCTCTAAGCTAGTTCTACCCCAGTGTACCTAACCTAACCTAGGTGTAGGACAAGGTGAGAAGTTGTTGAAGTATTCTATAGTATGGTATACTAAGAGTCTGATATGCCAAGAGTGCCTCCAGGTTCTAGTCAGCTCCATACCTTGAGAATGAGAGCGGTGGGAATCTCTTTCCGGAGCTTCGAACTCTAACACCCCGCGAAGGGAGTCAGAACACTGGAAGCTGAATTCTCTGCGAGCAGGGATGACAGCGTCTCTTCTCAATGCGTCAGGCCGGGACACGGGCTCCTCTAAAGCCGAGGTCTCCTCCTAACTTGCTTGGGCAAGGGAAGGTATATTTATACCTGGTAGGTGCCTTGGAATGTTAGCATTGACGTGAAGTCGGACAGAGGAAGACGTCAGGAATGAACCCTTAAGGAATAGCGGTTCATGCATAATAGATGAGTTCTTGGAGAAATCAATAATCCTGTGCTAGGGGAACTCCCAAGAGCTTAAGGGTCTGGTTTCTAAGAACTCGTTGTGACGTTGGGGTGGACGGATGTCGGTGACCATGCCTGTATTTGGAGTGCATGGCTAATGCCTAAATAAGGACTGGGATTTTATGCCTATATAAGGGCAATGCGAATTGTGCCTATATAAGGACATGTTTCAGGAAAACCTATATACGGACACCTAAAGCGGAATACAACACTCCTGTGGTGACAATTCATCATTTACATTGACAACGCTTTGTATGATGTGTTCGCAGCGGCTGTCTGATGCCGGAGCATTCACTATTGAGGTAACTGCCTCTAGTCCGCTGCTGTAAACTCTACATAAATAGTATCATTTGTGAACGAGCCTTAAGATTTATTGCTAGGTTATGTGTATTTTTATAGCACACAACTCACCCGGGAGGGTATCCTGAGGCTGAGCAGGATGTGATGTGTATGGGTCGGGGTAATATCGGGGTTAAGTGAAGAGTCCAGTGGCGGGTCGCCGAGGGAGTGGTGCGGGGCGGTGAGGCGGGGCGTGGGAACTCCCTCTGAGTTCTGTCCATCGTATGTCCGAGTTCACTACCCCCTACCCTGCCCCTCCCCCGCCCTGTCTCACCGGCCGCACCAGTCCCTTGGCGAGCCGCCACTGGAAGAGTCGGCTCTTCAGGTTCTTGCAGATTTTAAGATCTGAGGAGGAGGCTCATGCAGGGGTAGGCGGTTCCAGGCGTTAGGAGTGAGGTAGGAGAAGACAGGACCACCATATCTGGTTCTGCGTATGCAGAGGGGTGTGCAAGTAGAAGTTCACCTGAGTGTAGGTGTCTGCTAGGTTTGTGGAAGTTTATGCGGTTGTTAAAATATGTGGGGCCAATGTTGTGTAAGGCTTTGTATATGTGCGTGAGGAGTTTCAAAAGTGCTTGTTTGTGGATTGGGAGCCAGTAGAACCTTTTGAGGTGTGGTGATGTCAGTGTAGGATGGGAGGTTGTGGGGGAGCCTAGCTGCTGAGTTTTGTCTGGAGTCTTCTGGTCAGTTGAGCATTGATTCCAGCATAGAGTGTGTGGCCGTAGTCCAGCTTGCTGGTGATTCTGGTCAGTTGAGCGTTGATTCCAGCATAGAGTGTTGCCGTAGTCCACGGTGCTGGTGATGAGGGCTTAGGTGACAGTTATGGAATTGTTGGTGGGAAGCCATTTGCAGATCTTCTTGAGTATCTTGAGTTTGTGGAAGCAGGAATACGAGACTGCGCTCCCAGGGCCAGTCATGGTGAGTAGGTTGTCGTTCACTATTCTGAGGTTGTTTGCGTGGGTTGCCGGAAGGGGTATGGATCTGAGTTCAGCCGGCCACTCGAGGGAGTCCCAGAGCAAGGTGTCTTTGTCAAAGATTACTATTTCCATATTGTCTGTGTTGAGTTTGAGGCAGTTGGTTTTCATCCATCTGGCAATATTGGTCATGCAGGCAGACAAATAGGTCCTGGTGTTTGGCGTTTTGTCGGTGAGGGAGAGTATGAGATGGGTGTCATCGGCAGAGGCTATGATGTTAATTCCTTGGGCGCGGATGATGCTGGTGAGTGGGGTCATGTAGGCGTTGAACAAAGTGGGGCTAAGTGAGGATCCTTATGGAACTGTGAGGATAGTTGACAGTGTCTGAGGTGAAGGATCAGTTGATTGACTGGGTGTGGTCTGTCCAAAGGAGGAAATCCACCTTAGTTTGGGAGCCTGGATGCCGGCGGTGTGCAGTTGTGGATAAGGATAGGGTGGGAGAAGGTGTTGAAGGCTGCAGAAAGATCCAGCAGATTGAGGGCCATGCTATCACCTCTGTCCATGGTCATCCAGATGCAGTGTCATCTTATGGATTTGGGGGGATCTGTGAAAGACATATTTTATATGCCCCGGTACACAACAACTCTTGAATTTTATTACGCATTTCCTGCTTACACAATCCTGCATGATTTCAAACATTATGTTAAACTTGAATAGGATCACGCAAAAACAGATTATATATGTCTTACCCGGGACCCCAAAAGTCCTTAATAAGAGGCGGGATAAAAAGACAGAGTCGGAGATAGAGGTAGGCAGAGAGCCTGCGACATTTAGACACAGAAAGATAATAGGCAGAGGTACAAGAGAGAAAGTCCACCTTCTCATGGGGCCCCTTGGGAGGTGTGGGCCCTGGGCCATTGCCCACTATGACCTTGCCTTAAAACATCTCTGTCCAGATGTCATGCATGGCAGCAATGTGGGTGGTCTTTATAATGTATTTGAATCTGAATCCAGATTGAGCAGTGTTGAGGGGGTGGTTGTCAGAGACTTGGGTGGCTAGGCATTTGTTTATCATCCTTTCTATTAATTTTGCTGGGTAGTGTAGCAGGGAGATAGGTCAGTAGTTGGCTCGTGTCTTAGGGTCTGCACAGGGTTTCTTGAGGAGTAGGAGAACTGTGGTGACTAGCACTCATAAACTACTGGAAGAGCTCTCATACCCCGCACAGACTAGCAGTCATAGACCACCCTAAGGGCTCTCGTACCCCTCACAGACTAGCACTCATAGACTACCACAAGCGCTCTTACACCCCTCACATACTAGCAGCCATAGACTGCCACCAGTACTCCAGCACCCCTCATGGACTAGCAGTCATAGACCACTGCTAGCACTCTCACACCCTACACAGACTGGCGTTCATAGACTACCACAAGCACTCTGGCACCCATCACAGAATAGGAGTCATAGACTATCACAAGCACTCTCACACCCCTCACAGACTAACCGAAATAGACTACTGCAATCTCTCGTGCACCCCTCAAAGACTATCAGACTTAAACTACTGTAAGTATTCTAAAAACCCTTCACAGACTAGTAGTCAAAGACTACTGCAATTTTGTTTGTCACCCCATCACAGACTAGCACTCATAAGACATCTGCACGAATTCACACACCCCATTACAGACTAGCAGTCATAGACCACCAAAATGGCTCTCATGCTCCTCAGAGACTAGAACTCATAGAGTACTAAAGAGCTCTTACACCCCTCACAGACTGCCAGTCCTAGACTACTGCAAGCACTCTCACACCCCTCGCAGACTAGCACTCATAGACTGCCCCCAGTACTCTAGCAACCCTTAGAGACTAGAAGTCGTAGACTGCTACTGTTTCAGGGATTCTGCACATGCACAGAACTATGCACAGACTAGCAGTCATAGACTGCTAAAAGTGATGTTGCACCCCTCACAGACGAGCAGTCATGGACTACCACAAGCGCTATTGCCCACGCACAGACTAGCAGATATAGACTACCGAAAGTATTCTAACACCCTTCACAGATTAGCAGTCATAGACAAGCACTCTCGCACCACTCACAGACAAGCAGATATAGACTACTGCAAGCACTCGTGAAACACTCACAGACTACTGCAAGCACTCTCGCACCACTCACAGACTAGCAGTCATAGACTACTGCAAGCGCTCTTACACTCCTCACAGACTAGCAGTCAGAGACTACTGCAAGTGCTCTCACACCCATCGCAGACTAGTGGTCATAGACTGCCCCCAGTACTCTAGCAACCCTTAGAGACTAGAAGTCGTAGACTGCTACTGTTGCAGGGATTCTGCACATACACAGAACTATGCGCAGTAAAACAGGACCTCAGTGAATGGGGTGTACCAACCTACCACATCAGTACCCAAAATCCCAAACCGACTAGCTATAATGTCTCATTGGTTCTCCTCTAAATATCACGGAGCTACAAATGATTAGACAACCCAGAACACGACACTCCCGACTCTCTCAGGAGTCGCGGGAACAAGACGTACTTTTTCGTTCACTCACTCATACTTGTCTACAATGAGAATAAGCAGAGTCACTGAAATAGTTCAAAATGTTTATTTTAACTATCGTGCTCTACAATACAGTATACGTGCCACTACTAGCAGCACAATGCATGAACTCTGCACAGTTAGCATTGTTACAATTCCATAGAATACAAAGGGAGAAGTCATGTTATAAAGACTGTGGAAATAAGGGCCTATAGTCCTATCCACCCTCCCTTTGACTAGAAGAAGTTTATTTTATATAAAGAACGATCTCTGGGCTTTGAAGCAGACCCCATACCTTAAAGCCTGAATGTAAGGTTTACATCATAGGAACAGCAGAGCTCTTCTCCATGGAACGGCTTTCTCCAAGTGCGTTAAAACAACATGCAACAATGTAATATCAAAGCACAAGTCTTCAGTACTGCAGCTGTGTAGCATGTTACGTCTAGGTGCTAGGGACTGACCAGAACAGACCTTGCATATCGTGTTCAGACTAAACTCCAGGAAAGGCAGAGAACGGGAAAGGCAACCCGTTCTCATGTGAAGGGCACAAACAAAGTCTTGCAAAAACAAAGTCATGTAGTAACGTGCGCAAAAGCAGCATCATGGCAGCAAAGCTCATGCTAACTTAGCAATGCCGATAATGTGCCTAAGAACCATATAACACTACAAGCGATGTTGTATCCCTCACAGAGTAGCAGTCATAGACTACCGCAATAACTATTTCCCCCCTCACAGCCTCGCAGATATAGACTACCGCAAGTATTTTAACAACCTTCACAGACTAGCAGTCATAGACTACTGCAAGCGCTCTCACAACCCTGACAGACAAGCAGTAATAGACTACCGCAAGTGCTCTTGCAATCCTCACAGACAGTCATAGATTACCACAAGCACTCAAGCACAACTTCACAGACTAGCAGACATAGACTACTGCAAGCACTCTCGCACCACTCACAGACTAGCAGTCATAGACCGCTGCATTCACTCTCATACCCCTCACATATTAGCACTCATAGACTATTGCAAGCACTCTTGCACTCCGCACAGACTAGCAGTCATGAACCACCATAACTGTTGTCATACCCCCACGGACTAGCACTCATAGACTACCACAAGTGCTGTTACACTCCTCACAGACTAGGAGTCAGAGACTACCGCAAGTGCACTCGCACCCTGTTAGACCTGGTACCATTGGCGTGAGTCTCCCTTCCATTTTTTTCCACTGATTGCCTCCTCTGTTTTTGATGTTTTGCTGGTTTAGATGCTTTGGGCACTGTGCCACTGCTATTCAGTGCCACAGTGCAAGTGCTCCCTATGGTAAATTGATGTATTGATTAGTGACTCCATGATTGGATCATTTGATTGTCAGACCCTAGTATAGTGCACCAGGTGTGCCCAGGGCCTGTAAATCAAATGCTGCTGGTGGGCTTGCAGCACTGGTTGTGCCACCCACAGAAGCAGCTTGTAAAGTGTGTCTCAGGCCTGCCATTGCAGAGCCTGTGTGCAGTCTGTGACTGCCATGTCGACTTGGCAAGTGCACCCACTTGCCAGTCCCTAAACCTTCCCTTTTCTGCATATCAGTCACCCCTAAGGTAGGCCCAAGGGCAGGGTGCATTGTATGTAAAAGGTAGGACATGCCCTGGTGTGTGTAGCATGTCCTGATAGTGAATTACAGCCAATTTCGTTTTTCACTATTGCAAGGCTACCTGTCCCCATAGGCCAGAATGGGCAGTTTGATTATAACATCTTATAATCCTAACTGACCCAGGGAACATGGTAGAAAAACGAATTTAGTATGCCTGAACTCAGAATGATAAAATACATCTTTTAGTGAAGTTGGTTTTAACATTCTGTGTTTGAAAATACCACTTTTAGAAAGTAGGTATTTTTTTGCCTAAACCATCCAGCCTGCCTCTGCTAGCTTGTGTATTGTATGTCTGGTTTTGTGAGTGACAGGGGCTGCGGGGCTCCAGGAGACAGGGTGAGTCAGCACAGGGCTGAATAGACCTACCTGCATGTAGAGTGGTGGGAGGAGTAGCACCTGGGCCTGAATAGGGCTGTGCCTGCCTTCCACAATGCTGGCTCCACCTCCTGTGGTGTGTCTGATGTCCCTGGCCCACACTGACAAAGGAAGAGGGTGTGCACTGGCAGGATCCGCCCAGAACTGGTTTGGACTAGGTACAGGACCCTCTGCCTTCAGAGGACAAAGGATTTATGGGTATAAATACTGGGGCCCATACCCCAAGACTTTAGAGCACTTCTGGAAACAACAAGACGAACCTTTGCCAAGGAGAAGAACCAAGGAAGCTGCAGGAGTTTGGACTGCCCCTCTGCCAGTGTGCTGTTTGCTGGGTTGGCCTGCAGTGGTCTTCATTGCCAAAGAAAAGAGAAGGAACTTTTAAAGAACTTTCATCATCTTGCAGAATATTCTCCAAGGGCTTGAACTAGAGCTTGCCTCCTGCTGAAGTCTCAGGGCTACAAGACTTCACCACCAGCTCCCTCCTGAATTCCCTTGCTGGGGATTCTGTCTGCAGAAGCCTGCGTGTCGCTGGGAGATGGAAGCGCGACGCAACGAGAAGAAGCGTGTCACTGTCGCAGCTGCTGCCGTCGCATCGCCGGAGAAGCGTGTCGCCGCCGCAGAGGCCGCCGCCGCATCACCAGAGAAGCGTGCCTTCGTCGCAGCTGCCTGCCGTCGCATCACCAGAGAAGCGTGTCACCGTCGCAACATCCTGCCGTCGCATCAACAGGGAAGCGTGTCGCTACCGCAAGGATCGCCGTCGCATCCCCCGAGAAGCGTGTCGCCGTCGCAGCTGCCTACCGTCGCATAACCGGAGAAGCGTGTCACAGGGCCTGTCGCGGCTCCAAAGATACAGAGTTTGCCGCACGGCCGTTGGGCGTGCACGCAACGTCTTCACATCGTCGCATCGCATCAAGGGCGCACTTTCATCACATCGCACCGGATCATCACACCGCATCGAGGCGCCTGCTCGCCGCATCGTCCTCCCTGCGGACCCTTTGTTTGTTTTGCATTACGCATCCCAGGTACTTTTGAGAGAAATGTGTTGCATTTACCATCAACTTGAACTAAGTTACTTCTACCATCTTTTAAGCCTATTTTGAGTACAGTATTGTGGATTTTTGTTGTTTGTGGTCTTGTGTTAAGTCTATATAAAGAATACTTATTTTTATAAAACCTGTGTAGTGTCCATCTGTAGTGTTTTCACTGTATTACTGTATGTGTTCGCAAATGCTTAACACACTGCCTCTGAGATAAGCCTGTCTGCTCGTGCCAAGCTACCAAGGGGGTGAGAAGGGGTTATTTTAGTAGTGTATCCCACTTACCCTGACTAGAAGCAAGGGTCTCTATTCGGACAAAGGTGTATACCATTGCCAACTAGAGACCCCCAGTTCTAACATTGGTGGTCAGCGGTGAGGATGCTGGACTTGCATTTGTGACTCATATACAGTGATTGGTGTACACTACTAGTGAGTGCAGACCAAACGCAACCACATACATTTTTGGGTAGAATATTTTTTTTCTCCTTGGACTATTATTTTTTCTGAGAACTGCCAATTCTTATTGCCATGAGTCCACCAGCATCTGTTGCATCTATGGATCCAGAGTTTGAGGAAGAGAGTTTGGATACCTATAATGCCAAACAGCTGAAAGCCTTCTGTAGAACATTTTAAGTTGCTATTCCAGGCCTCACAAAGAAGGATGAGTTCCACAAGGCGCTGAGGGCCTGGTTTGGAAGCAAGAAATGCATCTGAAAATGTGGAGCACCCTGTGGAGGAGGCAGAAGAGCAGCTACATGGGCCAGTGGGTCCAGGGGGGGAGAAAGTACCTACCCCACCAGGCAGCAGTGTTTCTTCCAAAGACCTGTCCCCAGCAGAGCTGGAGGATAGGGAGAGAGATAGAAGGCATAAAATGGAGCTGGCCAGGCTCAAAATGGAGGGTCAAAAGGACCTAGAGAATAAGAAGCTGGAGTTTGAAATTAACAAGTTAGCCTTGGAGAGAGAGAGAATGAGATTAGAGCATGAGAGAATGTTGAGGGAGTTGGAGATCAAAGCCAAAAGCTTTGAGTAAGACCTCCGACCCTCGGTCTAGGTCCACTCTCTCCCCACTGTTCCGCTGTGCCGTCTCTTGCCTCCAGACCCCGACCTCCTCCTTGGGAGGTTCGAGGCTGCTGCCCGCTCCAACTGGGACCAGACTGCCTCCAACCACCGTAACCTTCTCAGCCGCTTTTTTTTCTTCTTAATTTTTTCCCTGTTGTGCCACTGTTATTGTGCCCATGTGTGTCTTGCTCTAATTCCACCACTGTTTTTATTTTCTCGTGCCTGCCAGTTCCTTTGCCTTTCGCCGCTGCTGCCCCTGCGGCTCCTCCCCCCCGGAATTCCCCCCCGGAATTTCCCCTCCGGAATTTCCCCCGGAATTTCCCCCGGGAATTCCCCTGCTCCCGCCTCCCAGCCTCTCCTCCCTCCCACCTCCCCTACTTAATGGCAGCCGCTGCACGGTCGCACGCAGCAGGCGCGCCGCTGGCGCGCCAAAGGCAGCCCGTCCGCGACCCGACCGCGGCCAGCACCAGGAACCCTGGACCTCCCACTACCCATCGCTACGACACCACCACCCTCCTCGCACTTAACCCTGGAAGACTTAGAGAATGCCAACAGGCCTCGCCGAACACGACCCACGGCCAGTTCTCCTGCCTCCACTGCCGCCAGACCCTCACCGCCACCCCGGCCTCCAACACCGCCGACGCCAGCACCGGCGACACCCTAAAATGCATCGTCCTCAACGTACGCTCCGTACACAAACACGCCATGGAAATCTGGAACCTACTCGACTCTCTTTCGCCCGACATCGCCTTCTTCACAGAGACCTGGACCAACGCATCCTCCGCCCTTGACATCAGCACCGCCATCCCAGACGGATACAAGATCCAGAGGAAAGACCGGCCCAACCACCCAGGAGGGGGCCTCGCCATCGCCCACAAGAGCACCCTCCGCCTCACCACCTCCAGCGAAACCTTCCCCTCCGTCGAACACCTGCACTTCAATATCCAGACCACCCCCAAAGCCACACTCCGAGGAACCCTCGTCTACAGACCCCCCGGCCCCCGAACACCCTTTGCCACCACAATCACCGACTTCATCGCACCCCACGCGATCGCCTCAACAAACTACATACTCATTGGAGACCTGAACTTCCACCTCGACAACCCCAGTGACCCCAACTCCACTATCCTTCGTGACAACCTCGCCAGCATCGGACTTAAACAACTCGTCAACACACCGACCCACAGAGCAGGACAAACCCTCGACCCCATCTTCGCGGCAGGAAACAGCATCCATTTCAGCCACACAACGCACCCGCCATGGACCGACCACCACTGCGTACACTTCACCATCAACAAACCCAAGGCACCCAAACCAGCCCCACGCCCACCATGAAGGAACTGGAGCAAGGTTACCGACGAGCAACTTAACTCCACCCTCAGCCGAGACAACCACACCTGGGCACCCGACGCAAACAGCGCAAATGACGCAGCCAGAGAACTCCACACCTGGATCTCCAACTGCGCAGATGAGCTCGCCCCTCTACGCAACCCCGACAGACAACGCCCCAGGAAAGCCGCCTGGTTCACAACCGCTCTCCAAGAAGCCAGACGCACCTGCAGACACCTGGAGAAGAATTGGAGAAACACCAAGACAACCAAAAACCACCCCACCTACAAGGACGCCATGACGGACTACGACAACCAGATCAGAGCCACCAAAAGGAACTTCATCCACAACAAAATCCTGGCCAACTCCACCAACTCCAAGGAACTTTTCAGTGTCATTCAAGAATTCACCAACCCACGCAGCGAAGCCACAGACATCACCCCATCCCAAGACCTCTGCGACAAGCTTGGAACCTATTTCCACCTCAAGATCAAAAACCTCTACGACAACTTCATCGACCATCCACCAGGCGCCACAGACGGCCCCCCGCCACCCAGAAACACCAGCTAGCCCACCATGTCCAACTGGACACCGATCACGGCCAAAGACACTGCCTCGACCATGAAAAGCATCCACTCGCGGGCCCCCACCGACCCCTGCCCCCCTCACATCTACCACAGAGCCGTGGCCGCCATCGCACCCAAACTACAACGCACCATCAACACCACCTTCAAAACAGGCACCTTCCCAGATGACTGGAAGCGCGCAGAAGTCAGACCCCTGCTCAAGAAGCCCACAGCTGACCCCACCGACCTCAAGAACTATCGGCCCATCTCGCTCCTCCCCTTCGCAGCCAAAGTTGCAGAGAAAACAGTCAACAAGAAACTGACACGATTCATTGAAGAGAACGCCATCCTCGACCCGTCCCAATCCGGATTCCGAAGCAACCACAGCACAGAGACCGCCCTACTCGCCGCCACAGATGACATCCGCACCCTCCTGGACCAAGGCCACTCCGCAGCCCTCATCCTACTCGACCTATCAGCGGCCTTCGACACCATCTCCCATCGCACATTAGTCGTCAGACTACACGACGCAGGCATAAAAGGAACAGCCCTGGACTGGATCCGATCATTCCTCACCGGAAGAAGCCAAAGGATCAGACTCCCACCCTTCCTCTCCGACCCCACGAAAATCACCTGCGGAGTCCCACAGGGTTCATCACTGAGCCCCACCCTCTTCAACATTTACATGGCCCCCTCGCAGCCATCGTCCGACAACACGGCCTCAACATCGTATCCAACGCCGACGACACCCAGCTCATCCTCTCCCTCACCAAAGACCCCACCACTGCCAAACTCAACTTCCAGAAAGGAATGCAAAACGTCGCATTCTGGATGACCAACAGCTGCCTGAAGCTCAATGCCGAGAAGACAGAAGTCATCGTCCTCGGTACCACCCCTTCTGCATGGGACAGCACCTGGTGGCCGACCGCACTTGGAAGCCCACCTACCCCCTCAGACCACGCCAAGAACCTCGGCATCGTACTCGACTCATCACTCTCCATGAACCGGCAGGTCAACGCCGTCACCTCCAGCTGCTTCAACACCCTCCGCATCCTCTGTAAGACCTTCAAGTGGATCCCCCCTGAGTCAAGGAAGACAGTCACCCACGCACTCATCACCAGCAGACTAGACTATGGAAACGCACTCTACGCCGGCATCAACAAGTCCCTACTCTGCAAACTCCAGACAGTACAGAACACCGCCGCCAGACTCGTCCTCGGCATCCCCGACACGAACACATCAGCCAACACCTCACGAAGTCTCCACTGGCTCCCCGTGGAGAAAAGAGTCACTTTCAAAATCCTCACTCACGCCTACAAATGCCTACACAACAACGGACCCAAATACCTCAACGACAGAATCAACTTCCACGTACCCAAAAGAAACCTCCGATCTTCCAACCTCGCACTGGCCGAAACCCCACGCATCCACAGAGCCAGAGCAGGCGGAAGATCCTTCTCTCACATTGCAGCCAAGACCTGGAATGAGCTACCGGCAGACATCAGACGCGCCCCTCCCTGAACACCTTCAGGAAGACCCTCAAGACCTGGCTCTTCGGCTAAACAGATCTGCGGACCCCTCCCTCAGCGCCTTGAGACCCTCACGAGTGAGTAGCGCGCTTACAATTCCCTGATTGATTGATTGAAAAGCTTAGATATTAATCCCTCTGGTAGCAGCACACCGTCTGTGCCTGCAGAAGTCAGGGTATATATCCCAAAGGATGTCATCAAAGATTTCCATAAACATGAAGATATTGGGCAGTGGTTTTCAGCCTATGAGATAGCAATGTTGGCCCACCGGGTCCCTGAGAAGGATTGGGGAGCGGGGTTGTGGGGCCGCTTTGTTAGTGAGGGGAGGGATACATTGTTAGACCTACCCAGTGAGAATAGGATGTCTTATGCCCATATGAAGAAAGCCCTGATGACAAGGTATGGTTTGACCCCAGAACTCTATAGACAGAGGTTCAGGAATTGTAAGAAGCTGGAGGCAACTACCTGGGTGGAGTATCAGTCTTTCTTTTGCAGAGCTATGGATGGTTGGGTGAAGGGTAGCAAAGTGAGTACTTTTGAGGAGCTCTATGATTTGTTTGCATGGGAGCACTTGTCTGGTAATTGTTTTCCAGAGCTACGCCAGCAGCTTATTGATAGCAAGTTAACTAACCCTAGGAAGCTTGCTGAGGAGGCGGACCGCTGGGTCAGCACACGGGTCCACAAGGGTCATGTGGGAGACTCCGCCAAAGGTGGGCAGGGTCCCCAGCAGAAGAGTGGATGGGACAAGGGTAAACAGAGGGAGTTCCAGAAAGGGCCCCAAAGTAATTCCCAAGGGAACCAAGGGAAGAGTTCCCAGCCTCCCCCTGAGAAAAAGCAAGAGGCCCCGACAGGTAAACCTGTTCACAGGGGCCCCACTAAGTGCTTCAGGTGTGGTCAGATGGGCCACCGCTGGTATGATGCACAGTGTCCCATGAGGGATTCCAAAGCACCACCATGTGCACCACCCCGTCAGATGGCGAGTGTAGCCCTGGGGGGGGAGGAGATGGGTGCCCAAGGTGGGTGGAGTCCCGCAGAAATGTCCCTTGTCTCGCTAGGAGACTTTGAGATGGTCCCTGAGACCCAGCTGCCTGATAACACTAAAAAGTACAGGCAGTGGGTGATCATCAATGGCCATAGGGTGGAAGCTCTCAGAGACACTGGGGCTAGTGTGACAGCTGTCAATTGCCAGCTGGTGTCCAGAGAGCAGGTTATCCCCCATGCATTCTTCCCTGTAGTTGCCGCGGACAACTCACAGAGCCAGTGTGAGGTGGCTAAAGTTCCCTTTGAGTGGGGGGGTCTCAGGTACTCTTCAAGTAGCTGTGAGGCCAGCCATGTCTGTTGATTGTCTGTTGGGAAATGATTTGGAGAGCTCCCCTTGGGCTAAGGTGGAGAGAAGGTCTCATTTGGAGATGTTGGGTCTGCCTCAGTGGGCGTGTGTGACCACTCGGTCGATGGCAGCCAGTAAGGGTGTTGAAGCGGTTCTGGAGCCTGAAAATATGGCCCAGACCCCTGCCTTAAAGAGAAGAAGTGGGGGGCACGGGAAACCGGCCCCCTAGTTCCCACGGTCCAGGAGGAGGCAGACCTTGAGGGGGATGCCCTGGAACCTACAGGGGAACAAGCGGCCGAACTGGGGGACCTGCCTGAGCTGACCCATTGGCAGCAAGAAGGAGGCCCCTCCAGGGAGGAATTTTGTGAGGAGCAGAGGAAGTGCCCTTCTCTTGAGGGTTTGCGGCAACAGGCCACAGCCCAGGCAGCAGGTGATCAGTCTGGATCACATTGGATCTACTGGGAGAACGACCTCCTGTATAGCGAGCCTAAGGTTGCTGAGCCTGGGTCAGCCCGTGTGCTGGTGGTACCCCAGCACTTCAGAGCCTTCCTAGTCGGTTTGGCTCATGATGTACCTTTAGCTGTACATCTGGGGCAGAACAGGACCTTTGAAAGGCTTGTCTCCCACTTTCATTGGCCCCAGATGCGGAAGAGTTCAGACACTCATTGTAGGACTTGTCAAACTTGCCAGGCAAGTGGGAAAAGTGGAAGGAAGCGCAAGGCTCCTCTCCAACCTTTCCCTGTAGTCAGTACCCCCTTTGAACGGGTGGGCATTGACATTGTGGGGCCACTGGACCCCAAGACAGCCATGGGCAACAGGTTTATCCTGGTCTTGGTGGACCATGCTACCCGGTACCCGGAAGCCATCCCGCTCAGGACAGTGACGGCCCCCATGGTGGGACGTGCACTGATGGAGATTTTCTCCCGTGTGGGGTGACCCTGAGAGGTGGTGTCAGACCGTGGTTCAAACTTCATATCCAACTATATGAAGTCCCTGTGGCAGGAGTGCGGTGTTACCTATAAGTTCACCACTCCTTACCACCCCCAAGGTAAGAGGCTGGTTGAGAGATTCAACCGGACCCTCAAAGGCATGATAATGGGTCTTGAGGAACCTATGAGGCGTAATTGGGACGTCCTCTTGCCATGCCTTATTTTTGCTTACCGTGAGGTGCCACAGAAGTCCTTAGGGTTCAGTCCCTTTGAACTGCTCTATGGTCACCCAGTAAGAGGACCTTTGAGTCTGGTCAAGGAAGGCTGGGAGCAATCTCCCAGGAAACCTCCCCAGGATGTATACAGTTACATTCTGGCCTTCAGGAACCAGACCAGGCGATTCAGGCAACTCGCTGAGGCAAATCTGGAAGTCAGCCAGGAAGAGATGAAGCGGTGGTACGATCAGAATGCCACTCTGATTGAGCTTCAGCCTGGTCAGAAAGTTTGGGTCATGGCCCCTGTAGAGCCCTGTGCGCTCCAGGACAGGTGGACCGGACCATTTGAGGTGGTGGAGCGCAAGAGTGATGTCACCTACCTGGTGAACTTGCGATCTCCTAGGAACCCTTTGCGGGTCCTGCATGTTAACCGCCTGAAGCCCCACTTAGAAAGGTCCGAAGTGGGCATGCTCCTAGCAACGGATGATGGAATGGAGGAGGAGACCGAGCCTCTTCCTGACCTCCTGTCTGCAACAGAGCAAGATGGGTCAGTGAATGGTGTTAGCCTCTCTGCCACACTGACCCCTGAACAGCAGCAAGATTGTCGCCAACTGTTGGGACAATTCTCTGATCTGTTCTCCCTGGTTCCTGGTGTCACTGAGTGGTGCGTCCATGACGTGGATACTGGGGACAGTCCTTCTGTGAAGCACAAGGCTTACAGAGTGACTGACAGGGTCAGAGCTCACATCAAGGAGGAAGTCTCCAAGATGTTTGCATTAGGGGTGATTACGTCCTCTCACAGCCCTTGGGCCAGCCCAGTGGTCTTGGTCCCAAAAGCTGCCGCGCCTGGTGCCACACCCGAACTCCGGTTCTGTGTGGGCTACCGAGGACTCAATTCAGTCACCAGGACTGACGCGCACCCCATCCCCAGAGCTGATGAGCTCATTGATCGGTTGGGGGTTGCTCGATACCTCAGCACGTTTGATTTAACGTCTGGGTACTGGCAGATCGCCTTAACTGATGGGGCCAAAGAGCGGTCAGCATTCTCCACACCAGATGGGCACCACCAATTCCGGGTTATGCCCTTTGGGAAGAAGAATGCCCCTGCCACCTTTCAGAGGTTGGTCAACCAGGTGTTTTGTCTGGACTGGAGGATTTCAGTGCCGCCTACCTGGATGACATCACAGTGTTCAGCGCCAGTTGGGAAGAACATCTGCGCCACCTCTGGGAAGTGTTGATGGCACTGCGCAAAGCAGGCCTCACAATCAAGGCGAGTAAGTGCCAGATCGGCCAGGGTTCCGTGGTGTACTTGGGACACCAGGTTGGGAGCGGCCAAGTGGCGCCACTACAGCCCAAGATTGAGACCATCATGGCTTGGGAACCCCCCAAAACCCAGACAGAGGTGAGAGCCTTATTAGGACTCACAGGGTACTACAGGAGGTTTGTCAAGGGGTATGGCAACATTGTTGCACCCTTGACTTAGCTGACTTCCAGGAAGCAGCCCAAGAAAGTGAACTGGACTGACACCTGTCAGAAAGCTTTTGACGCCCTGAAGACTGCCATGTGCACAGCACCCGTGCTTCAGGCGCCCAACTTCTCAAAGGAATTCATTGTCCAAACAGACGCTTCAGAGCATGGTGTGGGGGCTGTTCTATCACAGATTGAGGAGGGCCTAGACCAACCTGTAGCCTTCATCAGTAGGAGGTTACTTCCATGGGAACAGAGGTGGAGTGCAATTGAGCGTGAGGCAATTGCTGTGGTCTGGGCACTGAAGAAGTTGAGACCATACCTGTTTGGGACTCACTTCCGGGTTCAGACAGACCACAGGCCCCTCAGATGGTTGATGCAGATGAGGGGTGAGAATCCAAAGTTTTTGAGGTGGTCCATTTCCCTACAGGGGATGGACTTCACGGTGGAACACCGCATTGGTACAGAACACACCAATGCTGATGGTCTGTCCAGATTTTTCCGCCTTAGTGAAGAGAACTCCCAAGGGGTTGGGTAGTTCTCCCCACATTTCAGCTGGACGGGACACGTGTTAGACCTGGTACCATTGGCGTGAGTCTCCCTTCCATTTTTTTCCACTGATTGCCTCCTCTGTTTTTGATGTTTTGCTGGTTTAGATGCTTTGGGCACTGTGCCACTGCTATTCAGTGCCACAGTGCAAGTGCTCCCTGTGAGAAGTTGGCCTGGTATATGCTGTCCACTAATTATAGTGGGCACCTTGCACCAGTCCAAACGACCTTTAGTGATGATAGGTTTAAAGACAACCTTTATTGAAAGCTATCCTTGTGGTAGCTATGGAGAGCAGCCTTCAGGCTAAGTCTTGAAGGAGTGTAAAGCAGCTTGGTTTACCAGATTATAACCTCTTGAATAACTAAATGAACGGAGAACCACACAAGATATATATAAAATATATGTATTTATTTCTAAACACTAACTACTAATCTCTTTATGGGATTAGAGTTCAAGATACACAATATCACAGTATTAAAACGACAATAAATAGCACAATACACAGTGGGCTCCAGGGGGAGACCAAACCATATACTAAGAAAGTGGTATAAGAACCACGACTTGACTAGACACAGTGCCTAGAGCACGTAGAATCGCTGGGACCCCAAGGAACCACCCAAGGTAGTGACACAGGAGACCCACGGGGGACGTGTGCAGTGTGAGAACACAGCCGCGAGCGCCGTAGGATTCAATGTGGAAAGTCGGGGTTCGAAATTTAAAGTTAAAGGACACTTAGGAAAGGACTTTGAGCACACCCCTTTAGACTTAAGGGTTTCTAGGGCCAACACCCACGGGAGCACCGGAGTACTCGAGTTACCTCACCCAGGGAAGCCGGGTGCATAGGTGTCAAAAGGTGTCGGGAATCGTCGTCGTTTTCAATGGGGATCTGCTGCAAAGTGCTGCTGCCGTCAAGGAAAAAAGTGTCCGCTGTGATCCAAGCCTGGATCGAAGATGTGAAGAACCTGAAAGCAGAGGGTACAGAATCTGGGTCACTAGCCAGTGACCAGGAGCGGAGCAATCGAATGCCCACCGATGTCGGGTGCTTCAGGTGCGAAGAGGTGAAGCTTGACTCTGCAGCCACGGGGTCCCGGAGATGTCGACGATGACCAGAAGCCGGATTCGAGCTGTCCCATGAAGGATGTCAAGTGCTGGGGTGTCGATGATCGGATTGACCACAACAAGCCTTGGCAACAGCAACCCATGCAGGTAGAGAAAAGATGCTTCTGTGCGGACCAGCAAGGCCCTGGGGACTCACCAAGTGATGGAGAGTCAGGGCACACCTGGTGCAAGCAGAGAAGCCAAATAAAAGTTAGAGTTGCCTTCTTGGGGACCCACAGGTCAACGGACCAGGGATCGCGAAGGGACCTCAAGAGGAATCACAAAATGGCAGCCCACGGAACACTCGTTGAGTGTAGGCCTGCAATCTTCAATACAATTACTGCTCGGGGTCAGGGCTACAAGTAACCCAAAGCTCAGCCTCAGGGGTCGCCGGAAAGCTGATGCTTCTGTAAATGGTCGCGGTGTTCAGGGGTTCGGGTTGCACAGTCTTCCACAAGGGATAAGGGCCTCAGACTTGCTGCGGGGCACAGATCAACCTCAGAGACCTAGGAAAACCCACCTCCTGTGTGGAAATATTCTTCGGAGTCCGTCGGAGCTCGGAGATGCCAACCGGTCAGTTGCGTTAAAGGTGCCTGCCTTGCAGGGGAGTAACTCCTTTACTCCAAGGGAGATTCTTCAGTCATCCAGCGTCGTGTGGATCGTTGAAGTACTTGGTTTCTGGTATCAGAGTTTAGTCCAGGTGTAATCTAAAGTCCTGTAGTCAGGGTTTCCTACTTTATACCCAAGGAAGGGGTTGGACAAACTCTGGGGACCCACCTATGGGAGGGTCAGGAAAGAGGGGTGGCTACACCCATTTTTTTTGTCCAGTTTCACGCCAGAGCAGGGGCTGTGTGCCCCTGCAACCGGTTTGAGCTGGACTATGCACAGGGACACCAAATGTGCCCCCAGTGCAGACTTCAAAGCACTCTGAGAGTGCACCCACCCAGCCCCAATACACTAAAGTCTGTCTGTGAGGTGGTCACACCTCCCTGTGACAGGAAACCTGTTGTCCAGGCCTCTCCTGCCAGAGTTTCGTCCAGCAGCAGGAGGGCAGACTCATGTCTGTGGCTGCAGCATCCATTCTGTGATGCCAGTGCTCTGTTAGCTGGTACCGGGTATACCGGTGCTGTCATGTCTCTCCCTCTAGAAGGGTGGGATCATACTCCCACACTAGTTACTGGTGTGGGGGTATGATTCCAAGGTGTTTGACACCAAACACGACAGTTTTCCATGCAGCCACTCCAAAGTTAGCATTTACCGTTTGGTTATAATGCACTTAAGAGTATATGGTCTGGCTGCATCACAAACAACCCCGGAATAAAGATTCTGAAAGCTGCAGAGGGGCTCTGCTCATGCATGGGCACCCTCTCACATGAAACCCAGCACCCTGCCTTCAGGATTGTTAAGGCCTGCCATAGGGGTGACTGATAGGTTTACATGTGCAGTGATATGGAGAGATATAGGGAACCTATATCTCAGTAAGGGGTGGATACACCACCTTACACAGGCTGCTGTAGCAGACCTGTTGTGTCATTTTAAAAGGCTTCCCAGGGGTGGCACAATACATGCTGCAGCCCCTGGTAGGCCTCTGGGGTACCTATGCCCTGGGTACATAGTATACCATATACTAGGGACTCACAAGGGTACCCCAGAATCCAATCTGGAGTGTACCTAAAGTACATACAATCAATTTAGAGTAGAAAGCAGATAGACTGGGGTCCTGATTAGCAGGGCCACAGTTTGGCTAAGTCGAAAAACAGTGAAACATCAGCAAAAAGTGGGGGTAACTATAAGAAGCAGATCCTACTCTCCTACACAACCCATTAAACTAACCTTGACCAGTTGAGTCTTCATGATCTAAGTGGAAATATCTGGAGAGTCTATCTGCAAGTGGAGAGGTGTGGTGCAGCGGCCAGGGCAGCTGACTTCGGAGAACAGGGTTCACGGTTCGATCCCCGGCTCCGGCGGCAGCTCAGCACCATGTGACTCTGGGCAATAGCTCACTTAATTTCCACGACAGCCCCCAGCGCCTTGAGACCCGTAAGGGTGAGTAGCTGCGCTATATAAAAACAGACTTACATTTTTTTACTTACTTACATTGGCATGGTTACTCCCAGGTCTATGTTCCACTGTATAGTCCATCCCCTGTAGGGAAATGGACCACCTCAAAAGTTTGGGGTTTTTACCCTTCATCTGTTTTAGCCATAAGAGGGGCTTGTGGTCTGTCTGAACAATGAAGTGAGTGCCAAACAAGTATGGCCTCAGCTTCTTCAAGGCCCAAACCACAGCAAAGGCCTCCCTCTCAATGGCTGACCAACGTTTCTCTCTGGGGGTCAACCTTCTGCTAATAAAAGCTACTGGCTGATCCTGACCTTCATCATTCAATTGTGATAACACAGCCCCTACCCCCAATTCGGATGCATCTGTTTGGACAATGAATTGCTTGGAGTAATCAGGACTTTGCAGAATGGTAGCAGTGCACATGGCCTGCTTCAGGTCATCAAATGCCTTTTGACAGCTAACTGTCCACTGAACTTTCTTTGGCATTCTTTTAGAAGTTAAGTCATTCAAAGGGGTCACTATGGATCCATAACCTTTGACAAACCTTCTATAGTACCCAGTCAGTCCAAGAAAGCTCTGACCTGAGTCTGGGTAGTTGGAGCAACCCAGTCCATGATGGTCTGGATTTTGTTCTTCAATGGTTGAACCTGGCCTCCACCTACAAGGTGGCCCAGGTACACAACCTGACTCTGCCCTATCTGGCACTTGGTGGCCTTGATAGTTAGACCTGCCTTCTGCAGGGTCTCCAAAACATTTCTCAGGTGGACCAGGTGATCCTCCCACGTGGAGCTAAAGACAGCAATATCATCTAGATATGCTGCACTATATGCTTCCAGGCCTGTAAGGACTTTGTTCACCAACCTTTGAAAAGTTGCAGGTGCATTTTTCAAACCAAAGGGCATCACCACAAATTGGTAGTGCCCACTAGGGGTAGAAAATGCTGTTTTGGCTTTTGCATCCTCAGCTAGTCTGATTTGCCAGTAGCCAGCTGTCAAGTCAAATGTGCTGAGAAACTTGGCTGAGGCCAAAGTGTCTATGAGCTCATCTGCCCTTGGTATGGGATGGGCATCAGTCCTAGTGACTGCATTGAGACCTCTGTAGTCTATACAAAACCTCATCTCTCTCTTACCACCCTGGGTGTGATGTTTAGGCACTAAGACTACTGGACTAGCCCAAGGGCTATCTGAGGGTTCAATCACACCCAAATCCAACATCTTCTGGACTTCAGTCCTGATGCAGTCCCTGACATGGTCATGTTGCCTGTAAATCTTATTTTTAACAGGCAGACTGTGCCCAGTGTCCACTTCATGAGTGCACCAGGTAGTCTGACTTGGAGTCAGAGAGAACATATGTCTGAACTGATTGAGAACCTTTCTGCAATCAGTTTGCTGCTGGCCAGTGAGGCTGCCTGCCAAGGCTACACCATCTACTGATCCATCATCAGGGTTCTGAGAGAGCAGGTCAGGGAGTGGATCACTCTCTTCCTCCTGTCCCTCATCAGTAGCCATGCGCAAGCCCATGTCTGCCCTGTCAACATATGGTTTCAGTCTGTTGACATGGAGCACCCTGTGGGGGCTCCTGGGAGTTCCAAGGTCTACCAGATAGGTAACCTCTCCCTTCTGTTCAACAATGGTATGGGGGCCACTCCACTTATCTTGGAGGGCTGCTGGGGCCACAGGCTCCAACACCCATACTTTCTGTCCTGGCTGATAAACAGTCAACACAGCCTTTTGGTCATGCCAGGCCTTTTGTAATTCTTGGCTAGCCTCAAGGTTTTTAGTTGCCTTCTTCATGTACTCAGCCATCCGGGAGCGGAGACCAAGTACATAGTCCACAATATCCTTTTTAGGGGGTTTGAGAGGTAACTCCCATCCCTCCTTCACTAGACACAATGGACCCCTAACTGGATGTCCAAACAGAAGCTCAAATGGGCTGTAACCAACCCCCTTCTGTGGAACCTCTCTGTAGGCAAAGAGAAGGCAGGGCAAAAGTATGTCCCGTCTGCGCCTAAGCTTTTCTGGGAGACCTTTAATCATGTCCTTCAAGGTTTTGTTGTACCGTTCAACTAAACCATTGCATTATGGGTGATAAGGTGTGGTAAATTTATAATTTACCCCACACTCCTCCCACATAGCAGTCAAGTAACTAGAGATGAAGTTTGCCCCTCTGTCTTATACTACCTCCTTAGGAAAACCCAACCTGGAAAAGATTCCCAGGAGGGCCCTTGCCACCACAGGGGCTGTGGTGGTCCTGAGGGGAATTGCTTCTGGGTACCTAGTGGCATGGTCCACCACCACCAGGATAAATCTGTGCCCAGATGCTGTTTGGGGGTCTTGGGGACCAACAATGTCAATCCCTACCCTCTCAAAGGGAACCCCCACCACAGGTAGTGGTATCAGGGGGGTCTTTGTAGTGCTACCTGCCTTACCACTGGCTTGACAGGTAACACAGAAGCGACAAAACTCCTTGGTGTCTTCAGACATATGAGACCAATGAAAGTGAGGGACAATTCTGTCCCAAGTCTTGTTTTGGCCTAGGTGACCGGCCAATGGGATATCATGTGCTAGGGTCAATAGGAAGCTCCTAAACTTCAGAGGTATAACCAACCTCCTGGTGGCTCCAGGCTTGGGGTCTCTACACTCTGAGTAAAGGAGTGCATCATCCCAATAGATCCTATGGGTACCACTAGCACTCCCAGCAGCCTCAGCAGCAGCTTGCTGTCTGAGGGGTTCACGAGAGGGGCAGCTCAGTTGCTCCTGGCTCAGATCTGCCCTGGAAGGGCCCCCTGTCCCCAAGAACTCAACCTGATCAGGCTCAAGCTCCTCTGGGACAGTTCCTTCTTCAGGACTGAGATCATCTCCCTCAAGAGTCTGATCTGCATTCTGAGGCAGGGGGGAAGACACTGCCTTAACCCTACTGCTCCTCCTCTTGGGAGGCACCTGGTCCATTATTCCAGAATCCAGGGCCTGTTCAGTTTTGGACATTTTTGCCTGTGACCTGGTCATAGCAAACACATCTGCAGGGATGCCCAACATTTCTGCATGGGTCCTGAGTTCAACTTCAGCCCAAGCTGAACTTTCCAAATCATTTCCAAGCAAGCATTCAACAGGGAGGTCTGCACTTACCACAACCTTCTTAGGGCCAGTTACCCCTCCACAGGAGAAATTAACAACTGCCAGGGAATGGTCTGTCCTGACATTGCTAGCATTGGTCACTTGGTACATTTCACCAAGTATGATCTGCTCAGGGGCTACAAGATCTTTTGTCACCATTGTGACACTTGCTCCTGTGTCCCTGAATGCCAAAGCCTCTCTTCCATTAATTAAGGGCTGCTGTCTGTATTTGCCCATATTACTGGGACTCACATAGGAGGACATATCTATGTCTCCATCACAGATCAGTACAGCCTGAGTTGGAACTCTGACTAGGCCAGAGTGCATCTCAGATCCCAGGGTTAACCCTACTACACCCTTATTTGGAACACCACCACTTGGAGCTGAACTAGGGGGAACAGTTGCCTTAGGGGCAAAGGTGGCTGGAGTTGAGTCTTTGGTCTTTGTACAATCACTAGTCCAATGGCTTTTCTGCTTACAGATTTTACACCATGGTTTCTTTTGGCCTTTTCCTTTGTTAGATTGGGACTCCCCACCAGATGCAGATTTTTGGGGCCCTTGAGAAGACTTCTGGTCTTTACCCTTCTCCCCACCCTTATCAGAGTTCTTAGAATCTTGCTTCTTAGAGTCACCACCTTGGTTCTGAACCTTCTGCCTCACCCTGGTTCTGACCCACTTGTCTGCCTTTTGACCCACTTCTTGGGGAGAGGTCAGATCAGAGTCCACCAGGTACTGATGCAACAGTTGATTTTGACAGTTGTTAAGGATCTGCTCTCTCATGATCAATTATACAATCCTTTGAAATCACACACCTTACTGCCAAGTAACCAGCCTTCCAGAGCCTTAGTAGCACAATCAACAAAGTCAACCCAGTCCTGAGTCTGTGCCTTTTGGATATCTCTGAACTTTAACCTGTATTGTTCAGTGGTTAGGCCAAACCCTTCAATCAGAGCACTCTTCAGGACTTTGTAATTGTCAGCATCCTCTTCTCTTACAGTGAGGAGCTTGTTTCTACCTTTGTCTGCAAAGGAGAGCCATGAGATTGCTGCCCACTGCTCCTGAGGGACCCTTTGTACCTTACAGGCCCTTTCCAGTGCAGTTATCCATTTGTAGATGTCATCCCCACTCTGGTAGGGAGGGACAATCTTGTTCAGGTTCCTATGGTCATGAGTATGATCTCTACCTCTAGGGATACTGTTGCTGCCACCATGGGGCTCTAGCCCCAACTTTTGTGAAGCTTTCTGAAGCTCCAGGGATGCCCTGTCTAAGGCCAATTGCTCTCTCTTGATTCTGAGCTTAGCTCTCTCTAACTCAAGCAGTTGGCACTTCTTCTCTTAAGAGGATGCCCTTTTATGAGAAGCAGAGGACCCTATAGAAGTACCAGAATGATTAGACTCCTGAGAAGGAGATCTTGATCTTCTTGGTAGACTATTAACCCTTCCTGGGGTAGTGAAGAGGGGGCCACTGAGGCCTTCCTCTCCTTAAGGAAGAATTGGATTTTCCAGGGGGGAATCATGTTGATCCCCCTGGGCAGCATCAGAGTCTGGGTCATAGTAGTTTTCACTACCTGGCCTTTCCTCTTCTACTGTCTCACCCAACCTGCCTGCCTCATCAGACCCTAGTGTCTTTCTGAGGTCATCTAACAGCAAAGCCTCTATGATGCGTTGAGTGCTTGCATGTCTCCCTGTTTTCAGTCTCCTAGAGGTACACATATTTCTCAATTCCTGGAATGAGAGATTGTCATACCTAGTGGGCAAGAAGCAGATCCTACTCTCCTACACTCCCTATGGTAAATTGATGTATTGATCAGTGACTCCATGATTGGATCATTTGATTTACTTGTCAGACCCTAGTATAGTGCACCAGGTGTGCCCAGGGCCTGTAAATCAAATGCTGCTGGTGGGCTTGCACCACTGGTTGTGCCACCCACAGAAGCAGCTTGTAAAGTGTGTCTCAGGCCTGCCATTGCAGAGCCTGTGTGCAGTCTGTGACTGCCATGTCGACTTGATAAGTGCACCCACTTGCCAGTCCCTAAACCTTCCCTTTTCTGCATATCAGTCACCCCTAAGGTAGGCCCAAGGGCAGGGTGCATTTTATGTAAAAGGTAGGACATGCCCTGATGTGTGTAGCATGTCCTGATAGTGAATTACAGCCAATTTCGTTTTTCACTATTGCAAGGCTACCTGTCCCCATAGGCCAGAATGGGCAGTTTGATTATTTATTTATTTATTTATTTATGCTGCTGTCCGCTAACGAGGCTGCTCTTAACAGACTGCAGGTTGTCCAGAACACGGCGGCACGTCTGATCCTGAATGCCCCGCCTAGGACAGCCTCCCGGCCTCTGCTCTTTCAGCTCCACTGGCTCCCAATACGGGAACGAGTACAGTTTAAAATCTGCTGCACCATACATAAGGCCTTGTCCAATTCTGGCCCTAGCTATCTTGCAGATAAATTTATCCCCTATACACCTCGGCTCAGGATCCAAATCCTTTCTTGCAGTGCCTAGAATTAAACGGTCCAGACAAGGTGGGAGGCCTCTTTCCTATCTAGGTCCCTGTTATTGGAATAAGCTTCCTGTGCAGCTCAGACAGTGCACGGAACATTCCCATTTCAGGAAACAGCTCAAGACCTTTCTCTTCCGCTTCTGATTCCTAGCAGATAGCCTTCTCCACAGGTGGCCCGTCTCGAGCGCAGAGATACCCCTTCGGGGGTCGATTCTGGAGCTTTATAAATAAATAAATAAATAGTGAATTACAGCCAATTTCGTTTTTCACTATTGCAAGGCTACGTGTGGCTAGGGCAGAATGGACAGTTTGATTATAACATCTTATAATCCTAACTGACCCAGGGAACATGGTAGAAAAACGAATTTAGTATGCCTGAACTTAGAATGATAAAATATATCTTTTAGTGAAGTTGGTTTTAACATTCTGTGTTTGAAAATACCACTTTTAGAAAGTAGGTATTTTTTTGCCTAAACCATCCAGCCTGCCTCTGCTAGCTTGTGTATTGTATGTCTGGTTTTGTGAGTGACAGGGGCTGGGGGCTCCAGGAGACAGGGTGAGTCAGCACAGGGCTGAATAGACCTACCTTCATGTAGAGTGGTGGGAGGAGTAGCACCTGGGCCTGAATAGGGCTGTGCCTGCCTTCCACAATGCTGGCTCCACCTCCTGTGTTGTGTCTGATGTCCCTGGCCCACACTGACAAAGGAAGAGGGTGTGCACTGGCAGGATGCACCCAGAACTGGTTTGGACTAGGTACAGGACCCTCTGCCTTCAGAGGACAAAGGATTTATGGGTATAAATACTGGGGCCCAGACCCCAAGACTTTAGAGCACTTCTGGAAACAACAAGACAAACCTTTGCCAAGGAGAAGAACCAAGGAAGCTGCAGGAGTTTGGACTGCCCCTCTGCCAGTGTGCTGTTTGCTGGGTTGGCCTGCAGTGGTCTTCATTGCCAAGGAAAGGAGAAGGAACTTTTAACGAACTTTCATCATCTTGCAGAATATTCTCCAAGGGCTTGAACTAGAGCTTGCCTCCTGCTGAAGTCTCAGGGCTACAAGACTTCACCACCAGCTCCCTCCTGAATTCCCTTGCTGGGGATTCTGTCTGCAGAAGCCTGCGTGTCGCTGGGAGATGGAAGCGCGACGCAACGAGAAGAAGCGTGTAGCTGTCGCAGCTGCTGCCGTCGCAATGCCAGAGAAGCGTGTCGCCGCCGCAGAGGCTGCCGCCACATCACCAGAGAAGCGTGCCTTCGTTTCAGCTGCCTGCCGTCGCATCACCGGAGAAGCGTGTCGCCGTTGCAACTGCCTGCCGTCGCAGCAACAGGGAAGCGTATCTCTACCGCAAGGGTCGCCGTCGCATCCCCCGAGAAGCGTGTCGCCGTCGCAGCTGCCTGCCATCGCATCACCGGAGAAGAGTGTCTCATGGCCTGTCGCACCTCCAAAGATACAGAGTTCGCCGCACGGCCGTCGGGCGTGCATGCATCGTCTTCACATCGTCGCATCGCATCAAGGACGCACTTTCATCGCATCGCACCGGATCGTCGCACCGCATCAAGGTGCCTGCTCGCCGCATCGTCCTCCCTGCGGACTCTTTGTTTGTTTTGCGTTACGCATCCCAGTTACTTTTGAGAGAAACGTGTCGCATTTACCATCAACTTGAACTAAGTTACTTCTACCATCTTTTAAGTCTATTTTGAGTACAGTATTGTGGATTTTTGTCGTTTGTGGTCTTGTGTTAAGTCTATATAAAGAATACTTATTTTTATAAAACCTGTGTAGTGTACATCTGTAGTGTTTTCACTGCATTAATGTATGTTTTCACAAATGCTTAACACACTGCCTCTGAGATAAGCCTGTCTGCTCGTGCAAAGCTACCAAGGGGGTGAGCAGGGGTTATTTTAGTAGTGTATCCCCCTTACCCTGACTAGAAGCAAGGGTCCCTATTTGGACAAAGGTGTATACCATTGCCAACTAGAGACCCCCAGTTCTAACACCCCATTACAGTCTAGCAGTCATAGACCACCAAAAGGGCTCTCATACCCCTCAGAGACTAGAACTCATAGACTACTGAAGCGCTCTTACACCCCTCACAGACTACCAGTCCTAGACTACTGCAAGCACTCTCTCACCCCTCGCAGACTAGCAGTCATAGACTGCCCCCAGTTGTCTAGCAACCCTCACAGACCAGCAGTCGTAGACTGCTACAAGCGATGTTGCACCCCTCACAGATGAGCCGTCATAGACTACCGCAAGCACTATTGCCCCCTCACAGACTCCCAGAAATAGACTACCGCAAGTATTCTAACAACCTTCACAGACCAGCAGTCATAGACTACTGCAAGTGCTCTCACAGTCCTCACAGTCTAACAGTGATAGGCTACCTCAAGTGCTCTTGCACTCCTCACAGACTGTCATAGATTACCACAAGCACTCACGCACCACTCACAGACTAGCAGATATAGACCACTGCAAGCACTTGTGAAACCCTCACAGACTAGCAGACATAGACTACTGAAAGCACTCTCGCACCCCTCACATACTAGCACTCATAGACTATTGCAAGCGCTCCTGCAGTCCGCACAGACTAGCAGTAATAGACCACAATAAGTGTTCTCATACCCACACAGACTAGCACTCATATACTACCGCAAGCGCTCTTACACTCCTCACAGACTAGCAGTCAGAGACTACTGCAAGCGCTTTTGCACCCCTCACAGACAAGCAGACATAGACTGCCGCCAGTACTCTAGCACCCCTCAGAGACTAGCAGCCATAGACTACCGTGAGCGATCTCACACCACTCACAGACTAGCAGTCATAGACTGCCTCCAGTACTATAGCACCACTCACAGACTAGCAGCCATAGACTACTGCAAGCGTTTTCACACTCCTCAAAGACTACAAGACATAGACTATTGCGAACGCTCGTGCACCCCTCATAGACTAGCAGACATAGGCTGCCACCAGTACTCTAACACCCCTCACAGACTAGCAGTCAAAGAGCACCTCAAGTGGTCGTGCAGACCTCACAGACTAGCAGACATGGACTAGCGCATGCACTCTAACACCCCTCACTGGCTAGCAGTCATAGAAGTCTGCAAGCACTCTTGCATCCCTCAAAGACTAGCAGTCATAGACTATCACAATCACTCTCACACCACTCACAGACTAGCAGACATAGACTACTGCAAGCACTCGTACACCTCTCACAGACTAGCAGTCGGAGACTACTGCAAGCTCTCTTGCACCACTCACAGATTAGCAGTCATAGCCTACCTGAAGCACTCTTGCACCCCTCACAGACTAGCAGTCATAGACTTCCGTAAGTGCTCTCACACCCTTCTTAGACTAGTAGTTACAGACTACTGCAAGCACTCTTGTACCCCTCACAGACTAGCAGTCATAGACTACCGCAACTCTGTTGCACCCCTCACAGACCAGCATAGAGTAGCACAAGGGCTCTTGTACCCACGTATACTAGCAGTCACAGACAACCACAAGTGCTCTTACACCCCACATAGACTAGCAGTTACAGACTACCCCAAGAACTAGCAACGAGGAAGGGTTTATAGTGATGCGGAATGCGATGGCGCTTGCTCGTGTGTACGTATAGTGTGAAAAGATTGTCAATATGCAACGGTGCCACAGGCTGGGGGATAACCCTAAACCCGCAAGGCGGACACAATGTCACTGAAAATTTGGTATAGCAGGCCTGTGCACACGTAATTCTGGTCTGCAGCACCACTGCTGCGAGTCTATAGTTCCAAAAAGCATATACACAACATAATGACAGTAGTCCAATCCTGAGTGTCCTCCTTGTTTTAATGTAGATCAAAATGCCCAGCCAACACGTGTTTCGTCAGGGTGGAGACCCACGACTTCTTCAGGGCTATTGGACTGGTGGACTGAATGGAGACCGATCTGTCTCAACGCCGGTTGTAATTCCATCCCGGCTGGGATGGGTGAGTGAATCCAGGTAATAGAGTGCATCCGTCCGCGCAGATTGAAAGGACTCCGTTATTCATTGGCAGTCAATTTTTTGTTTACTTGTCGTGGCACGGTCCACTTAAAAATTGCAGTCTATTACCTGGATTCACTCACCCATCCCAGCCGGGACGGAATTACAACCGGCGTTGAGACAGATCGGTCTCCATTCAGTCCACCAGTCCAATAGCCCTGAAGAAGTCGTGGGTCTCCACCCTGACGAAACAAGTGTTGGCTGGGCATTTTGATCTACATTAAAACAAGGAGGACACTCAGGATTGGACTACTGTCATTATGTTGTGTATATGCTTGTTGGAACTATAGACACGCAGCAGTGGTGCTGCAGACCAGAATTACGTGTGCACAGGCCTGCTATACCACATACCCCAAGAACTCTTGCACCCCTCACAGACTAGTACTGATAGACTACTGCAAGTGCTCTTACATGCCTCACAGACTAGCAGACATAGAATTCCGCAAGCACACTCTCACCCCTCACAGACTAGCCCTCATAGACTACCTTAAGTACTCTAACACCCCTCACAGCCTAACAGTCATAGATTACCGCAAGCACTCTTGCACCACATAGAGACTAGCAGACATGGACTACCGCAAGCGCTCTCGCACAACTTAGAGACTAGCAGACATAGACTAGCGCAAGCGCTCTCGCATCTCTCAGACAAGCACCAAAGCCAAGAGGCGTGGCTGATAACTGAAATGGCCTCTTCATTGATTAGTGAGTTTGAATGCTCAGTATCTTGGATGAGTTAGTGGGTGAGGGCAAGAATAAGTTTCAGGTGGATGGATAGATGAATGAGAGCAAGGATGAATGACTATGTTCATGGATGATTCCTGACAGAGTGCATGGACGGATGGATGAATGTAGTGCCCTAAGCATTCAGGCACTTTCAATTTTAAGAAATTATTAACCAACTCAAGGCTTTGCCAATGCTTTTTTCTAAAGTGTAGGGGCTCGAAATCCTAATATATTTGGATGGAGCATGCCCCTGATCCAGCGGTAAACCAACAACAGATACTCCACTACCATATACTCACCTGGGCCCATAAAAAACACACACATTGAGTAAACCGCTGGAGTGGTTAAAGTTTTATATTTGTACTTCACAATGTTCAGGTTTAGTTATTTAATTCTCCTAACTAACCTCTCACTGATCAAAAAGTTCTTTCCTCTGTTCAATGGACCATTAGTTGAACTAGTTGATGGTGATAATTAACTTAACTCTTAACTACTCTTCCGTTTGAAGTAAATGATCACAGACACAGGAAGGTTTAAAATATTTAGCTAAATTAAATGCATGTGAACCACTTCAAAAATACAGTGCAGACACCCTCATTCTAGGAGAGAAGTTCAATTGATTAAACATCAAAACATATACTTCGGACTCATACAATAATTAATGCTCAGAAAGGGAGAGGACAGAGAGAAAAGAACATTTGCAAATAACGTGAAATTATAATTACCAAGAATGGTGTGAAAGACCAACCCCCTGGCCAAAGGGCTGGTGAGGGTCCCCAGGATAGGTCAGGAGACAAAGACTTCAGGACAGGATTCAGGACAGGACAGTTGACCTCTCTAGAATACCGACGATTGCGCCGTACCCCTCTCTGACACTCTCTTCCTCCTCGAGATTCTTCCGCGATCTTCTGATCTAACCCAATTAAGTTAGGATAGAAAGTTCTTCTTCAGCGTCTGCATTCGAGTCTTCATCAGCACCTCACAGCATCTCTCCAGCAACAGCATCCCCGACTCCCAGACTGCATCCCGAGCTCTGCGTCCCCTTCTTCTTCTTCTTCTTACTAACTAACTAAAGCTACCTTAATTATACCTTCGTATACTCATGTTCCACCCACTAAAGTTACAATATTGTAAGAATACGAAATCTAATTGGTCAGGCAAGGGGGGATGATCATCACACCATGCTTACATGTCACTATATTCTGTTAAACCATTGTTCGCAAACCCATCCCCTTAATTTTTATTCAAAACTTTATTCCCATCCACTACAGGTATCAAATTTGCAACATTAATGACACTACGAAGAATAGAACATCTCATTGCTGAACTTTTCACCATCCGTTCCCAGGACATGGCGCTCCAATTTGGCCTCGATTCAAGTACTTCGTCATTGACCTTCATAGCTTCACTCAGTAGGCATGCGCAGGCGTTGCGTCATTTCATCTAGTCCGGTTATACGAGAGAGGCCCAAATGCGCACTAATAATTAAGTCAAAAGACAAATGTTATTTTCACAAAATAAATGGTCTCACTGTATAGCTCCCACCTCTACTCTATTCCCGTTCTTTTATTAATACTTTCCCCGCATTAGCATTAGTAAAATAGCCTGTTTTAGTTTCAGCTGAGCAGATGCCATGCACGCGAGTCTTCAAGACGCCATTTTAGTGTCTTCTGCTCATGCGCTAGAATTTCCCTCCAAACTAGAACAACACAAAAGGCTTGGGTCATGTCACTACCTGGCCTGGACCACTCAAATTGTCTGCAACAAATCGGTAACCAGATAGGCTATTAGTATTTACTTACATATGACCTTAGACGAACAATTCTAAATTCACATGATTTATTTCACTTCACTTGTGACTTATTTCAAAATAGTATAAAACATTCATTCATGTCATGAGATAGAGGGCACGTCTTTTAGTATTTCATAATTGTGATAACATGACAATGGTAAACAAAACATGTGAAAACAACAAAATTCAGAAATACATCGTGAACATTGATAAGACACATAAACAAATTAAGTTACAAAATATCATATAAACAACCAGTCCTTGTTTTGCACAATTGCACCAGGCGGACCCTTTCCAATTCAACTAATGGGCATATGCCAAAAGTCCTGCCTGTGTCTCGGGCAACAGGCTGCACAGTTCTCAAGGGGGTTGCCTGCCCACTGGGGGAAAAACTTTTTAAACCAATTCCCACACAGCACCCCCTACAATCATTAGCCTATGCCCAGATGTCAACGCGTTTCAAACCCCAGGTTGTTCAAGGGTTCTCCTCAGGACTCAGACTGGGAAACAACAACTGAAAAACAAAAATTGACAAAAACGTGATGTCAATACAACTGAGGACCCCTGTTCCCAGGTTACATATATGTAATTGAAATGTGTTAGAATGTATCTTCTTATTGGGAATAAATGCCGTAACACATTAATGTCAGCTACACAAACTTTGGGACTGTTCTTCAGTTAGTAGAGCTGTAGGGACAAGAAGGAGTTGTAGAAATTGAGCTTCAGTAAAACTTGTGGTAAAAGTGGTATTGACTAAATCGGCATGCTCGTGCGGGAGTCGTACCTTGTGTGCGCCTCTGAAGTCACGTAAAGCTCTCAATATGTGGTCTTTATTTGTATGCGTGGCTACACACTTCTGAGATTTTTTGGTGTTTCTTTTATCATCGTAGCCCTGAAAAGAATAAGAAGGCCAATCAGTATCTGAGCCAACTCCGCCAGTCAATTCAGGGCCCTATAGCACATGCAAAAACGCTGCCAGTGGCGCCGGCATGCAGTGAATCAGATGCGGGTGTAACTTGTCAAAGTCGACATGACCCCAGCGATTATCTCTTGTCCACACGCTTTAAACAATCTTGAAGCACCCGCGCATTCAGCAGAAGAAACTATCAGCGCCGACAACATAGAACGCGGTTACAACTTGCCTCCTGTTTCGAATTATGCGGACTCCATTCAGTGAGCCGCCATGCTCACAACAGCAAAAGACTCCAACAAGGAGGGTCCTGCGTGTCTTCCTTTTAGATGCAAAATGCGACATGGAGTACCGGCCCAGGTGCATGCTGGTACATGTAGTTTCACAGCTATAGGTTAGTAATCTCAGAGAGCTCATTGAGCCCACGAATAGCAGTGTCAAATTTCATTATTAAAAAAGCCTCCTTTTGGGCTAACTGGATCGCCGGATCGCCGCCTCTGGGGGAGGTTTTTATGGCTGATAGAACAGTCCACTCGAACTCATGTTGTGTGTGATTCATTGCAACAAAATGGTCAACCAATGGAGCCGAAGCTGTTTTGTTTTAAAGTCTGGAGCGATGTTGCACAATGCGTTGTCGCACCTCCTGACTCGTTTTGCCGATGTAAATTTTTTGCAGGGACAAATGATTGCATACACAACATTTTTTGATTTACAATTTGTGAAGTTGTTGTGACGCCAATGTTTTTGTCCATCGGTGAATAACGTTCCTTCAATCATGGAGCTGCACACCAAACATGTGCCGCACTTGTGGTGGCGTTGTATGGGTTGAAGGTGGAGCATGGTACGCAGACTGTCTGGTCGTTTGAGGGGCGGAATGGAATTGATTATTTGTTGGCCAATACTGCAATTTTTCCTGAGGGCAAACAGTGGTGGTCCAATGTCTGGGATGGCACCCTCTATCAAGTGCCAGTTGTTTCAAATGATCTTCTTCACAGGTTGGGTATGAGGTCCAAATGTGGACACACAAACAATGCATTCCGTGGGAGGTTTGTACTTCTTCGTCAGTAGATGTTCCCTCGGTGCAAACCACGCCCTTTTTAAGGAATGTCTCAATAGTTTACGGGGTACCCTCTCTCCTTAAGTTTATTGACCAGGACTTCTGCGTGAAGTTCGAAGTCATCTCTTCTAGAGCAATTGCGCCTAATGCGTAAAAATTGCCCATATGGCAAGTTGTTAAGGCTTTGAGGATGGTAGCTCCGATAGTGCAGAGCATTATTCTTGTCTGTAGGTTTCGTGTGAAGAGTGGTAATCAGACCGTTAGCCGTTGATTTAACCTCCACATCCAAAAATGCCAAGCTCTTAGTGCTGTGCATCAGGCTGAATTTTATGTCAGGGCTGCCATTGTTAAGCCATTCATGGATCTCTGAGCTAGTTGGATGAGAGGCAATATATACACACACACAGTTTGTACAGAAAAAGCACATCAATAATAAAATGTCAGCAGAGAGTCGTTTCTGGTCTTTATTTCCAGATATCTCTGATATGCAATTGATGGAACCAGCCAACACGCTTCGCCCAAACATGGGCTTCTTCAGGGCAATAAGATAATGATATGAGACAGATCTCAGTAGCTGGATCAAGAACGGGAATAAAACCGTTCTAAGATGTTATGGAGAATCTCGTGGTGGAGAACAGTTCTGTGTTTAGCAGGTGCCTATCCCAGCATTCGCCGTGAAATGGATCATAGCCGTGTCCGGAACGCGTCCTGTAGCCAGACACGCTGGCTACAGGACGCGTTCCGACACGGCTCTGATCCATTTCACAGCGAATATTGGGATAAGGTACCTTGCTTAAACACAGAACTGTTCTCCACCACGAGAATTCTCCATAACATCTTAGAACGGGTTTATTCCCCGTTCTTGATCCAGCTACTGAGGATCTGTCTCATATCATTATCTTATTGCCCTGAAGAAGCCCATGTTTGGGCGAAACGCTTTGGCTGGTTCCATCAATTGCATATCAAGGATATCTGGAAATAAAAGACCAGAAACGACTCTCTGCTGACGTTTTATTATTGATGTGCTTTTTTCTGTACAAACTGTGTGTGTGTATATATTGCCTCTCATCCAACTAGCTCATATATTCATTTCTATGGTCTACAAGCGGCAGATCATTTGAGGTGGGCAATATCATTTTTTTACATAGTGACTAGTCCAGGTGGTGCAGTCTTTTAAGACCCAGCTGCTTTCCTTTTTGTCCTTCCATTCATGGATCTCCTTCAGCACTAGCAATGGACCTTCCCAAATACACCACACGTCATCGATGTACCTGTACTACTGTTTAATGTGGGCAGTGTATGGGTTTTTCTGATGCAAGAATCGTTGTTCATATTGGGCCATGTACAGCACGGCCATTTCCGGTGCAAAGGGACAACCCATGGCTGTCCTTTTGATTTGCAGGAAAAATTCATCCTCAAATTTGAAGAAGTTCCGGCATTATGCTAGCGAGGCAAGCTTCAGAATGAATTCCGTCGGGACCCGATGTGGTCTAGATCTTGATTCCAAGTAGGCTTCAATTGCATCCAGCCCATCTTGCTGAGGAATTTGTGTATACAATGATGCTATGTCCATGGTCACTAGAACATGGATCTCAGGGTCAAATGGAAAGCCTTCGATTTTATTGATGAAATCCATGGTGTCACGTAGGTAGGAGGAGACCTCCGTCAGAAATGGTTTTAAAAAAACGTCCTGTCATTTCCCACTGCTGTGGCTTGTATCTGCCTCGGGGCTTCTGTTGGCCTTCCCCTAAAAAAGACCTCTTCTGCTGATTCCTATTAGAGGGGCCTTCACCCGGATCTGAGTGCCCTGCAGACTCTGACGATGACGTGTCCGAGAATGTAAGGAACCTCCTTTTCGATCTTCCTTGATATTCCGGCAAAAACCTTGTGGAATCTGGTTTTGTGTAAAAATTGTCCTTGAGGTATGGATACACTGTCACGATGTTGAAAGATTTTTTGTCCTTTTCGAATTTATTGATTTTGAAATTGATTGTGTGATCCTTAAACGTTGCAATATCTTTGGCAATCTTGTCCAACAATGTATTAGCTTCGGCATCCGTATGGTTGTCTTTGATTGCTTATACTTGCTCCTCGATTTCTTCTGCTTTCTTCTTGCAGATTCTCTGTGCTGTCTCGATTATATGAACCATCAAATCCCTACTGCACTTGGTACTGATATACCTGAATCCTTTCTTGTATTCCGGATCTTCAATACAAATCACCGGGACATTCTTAACTTGAAGGCCCCAGGGGATAGTGCCGGCTTTGAGGTGTTCCACCAAGAAGTGTCCGTGAAGCTCCGTCCTCACGTGTTTCTTCTGTAATCTGATTAGTTTGTCTGTGACATTTTGCTGCTTAGCAGCATTACTAAGTGTAACCGTAGAGAACAAGGAGGGGTCTGAGATCAATTTCTGAATATGATCCTCACTAAATGAGAGTGAAATAAATCACGTGAACTTAGAATTGTTCGTCTAAGGTCATATGTAAGTAAATACTAATAGAATATCTGGTTACCGATTTGTTGCAGAGAATTTCCCTCCAAGCGTTAGCTCGTCATATTGGGTATATATGCAGTTGACGCATGCGCATTACAGTTTCCTTGTTTAAAGCGGTATTAGTCCGTTTTCATTGTTATCCGTGTTAATACACACATAATCAAGCTTCACTAACCCGCGTGTTCATGTGGTGCATATTAGTTATTCACAGATTACGTTTAATAACTTGTTAATGTGTTAAACGAGCGGATTGCCTCCGAGCAAGTCTCTTTCTTACGAGACATTGCTCCATCAATCCCATCTCTGATGGCATTTTGAGCCATCACAAAATTACCCATCCCTTCCCAGATGCTAACTTTAGCACATCTCAGTTTTCTCCTTTTTCTCTCCTTATTTCATCAGCTACTTCTTTTCCTTCTAAATCTTTCATCTTTTGTATAGTTTTCCTTTCATTTAATTGAATTTCATCATATTCTCTCTTTCGTTTCTTTCCTCTCCCTTCACTTTCTAAATGTATTCTTCTCTTTTCCTTTCTTCTGCAACATTTACATGTGATCATTACTATCATAACTAATGTTATTATCACAATTACTGGTAAAATTATTTGACCTAAAAAACTTTTCCCAAAATCAGTAAACCAATTCCCTGCCAATGTTATACTCTTTGTTAGTTTTCCCCATACACTGTCAACCTCCAGTTGGGTCAAGTCATTATGCATTCTTGTAATATTTCTAATATATCCTTTAATTTCTTTACTTTTGTCCGGAATATAAGTGCAGCAATGTTGAATTTTCAATATACCACAGACTCCGCCCTCTTTGCCAATAAAATATCAAGAGCAAGACGATTTTGTAAAACCATAGACCTTATTGCAACCATCTCTGTGTTAATTATTAAGAATCCACCTGCAGTATCTGTGGAAAGACGATCAACTATGGTTGATAATTTGCAAAGTTTGCATGAGTTTAGAATGACCCCAACTGAGGGTATCAATGCACTAAATATATCGCCTACTATTTCAGAAAAACTAGCTCTTCTTCTCCATGTTAGTTCATTAGATTTTCCATTGATTCCATTGATTCTGTCCACATGGTAGATTTGTGGAAAAACTATTCCAAAATAACAGCTCCCGTACCATCTTGCAGGTAACCTATAATAGGCATTATTCCCACATACATAATAAATTCCTAGAAATACAGGGTCATTTCCCCCTTTTAGTCCCCATCCTCCTAGAATTAGGAAGTTGTGTTCACACTCACTGGAACCAATGAAATTGTTATTATAATCTGTCTTTAACCTATGGAGGCAGAATTTTCCCCTTTTCACAAAGTCTAGGGACATCGCAGCACGAGCTTCGCTCTTTGCATACATTTCCTCTTTCTCAGCCCATGGAGGTACATGGGATTTCTGTTCAGCAGCTTTCTTTGTTAAATCCTGTCTCCTTTCTTCTACTAAATTCAAAAAAAAGTTTTCTTCTTCACGTAATATACATGTTAGGTTATCCTTGTGGGCTTGAACTATATCTATTGAACTCATTGTTAAAAAGAATTCACCCATGAACTGTGCATCTTTACTACTAACTACTGGATTCATATTCTTTCTAATAGGCAATTCTGAAAATACTACATCTAAATTTGAATAAAAATACTGAAGTTTCCCTGTTACGTAAAATAAACTTGATAAAACACTACATGATACACCATATGTTAGAGGTATATGGTGATACGTCACCCCTTCTGACACTGAGGGTAACTTCATACAAACATAACAATAACTAATTTCCATCGTATTAACATACTGAAATAACAATTTAGTAAACACATTTAAAGATCGAATCATTGTCTGATTCATTATGATAGTTTATCTCATCTTCTAACCCTATTTCTATTTTAGTTCCCTTTATTCTATTTACCTTCTCATTAGTAATTGTACTATTCTTGTTACTTGTTTCCATCAACAAAGGTACTCCTACTGTTAGGAATAACCATACTAATACTGCTAATATAATACTACATAAACACAATCTTAAACATTTTCTTTTTAAACTTCGTTTCGGTCTTTCAGTATTTTCAATTTCCGCCATCTTTATTCAAAGAAAATTTCTTTTCTCTTTCTTTGTCTAAATTTTCTTAAAATCCAGTCTTGTTTTAAGGAGGTCTTAATTTGCTTTCATCAATCTGTGCAACATGTACTCTTTCTGATTCTTCACATAAATCTAAGTTTTCAAATTCTTCAAGAATAACATAGGTCCACTCAGGGGCCTTGTATTTTCTGTTCCGAATTCTCAATCTTGGGCTTTTTCTTGTAAGTTTTACTAATGTTTGTTTAGATTGTGTCTGACTCATAATCTCATTTACTTGCTCTGGTTTCTTTTCTGGTCTTCTTAGATGATATTTTAGTCTCTTCACTCCTACAGGCCAATTGTCTCCTTTTCTAACTCTTTTGACCTGAACTGCACTTTCACCTTCTCTGTCTCCTTCTAAAGTTCTTTTATTTTCACTTAATCTGGGCACAATCTGTTCTTGTTCTTCTTCTTTGTCTGATTGTCTTTGTTCTGTATTTTCTGTATTTGGATCTTTCTCTATTTGCACCTGTTCAGGTCTTATTACAGTTTGTTCTTCTTCAGCCTGAACTTGTTCTTCTAGATCTATCTGATCCTGTTCAGGTCTTATTTCAATTTGTTCTTTTTCTGCCTGAACTTGTTCTTCTAGATCTACTTTTCCCTGCTCAGGTTTCTGAATAGCTTCGTTTATTTTTACCTGAGTGTGTTCTTTTTCCCTGTCTTTTCCTTTCTACCTTCCTGTCTTCTTAGTTCAGTTCTTCTTCTTGTTTCAACATCAGCATCAGGTATTTCAATCACTGGAATCCACTCTTCCTGACTTGTACTTGGCTGTTCGTCATATAGTTGTCTTTCAGAATCTATCACACTAGATTCTTCAGCGTCACAGCTTTCAACTTCTGACGTCTCAGCTTGTTCAGTCAGTGGCTGCTCTTGTTGTTCAGATGGGCTCGGAACTCTTCTGGTATGACTAGCAGGAATCCAATTGGGTAAACCTGCACACTTCACTGCTGTGGTAGTGACTAGTATGACTTGACATGATTTATCCCACCTGGGTGCTAGACACGACTTCCTTGCGTGTTTCTTCACTAACACCCAATCTCCAGGATTCAAATCATGCGCTTGGTCTGGCTGTCTTTCAACTGCGTCTTCTCCAACATGATGAGAGACAGAACGCACCATTTCAGCCAATCCTTTGCAATAGTCCAATACCAGATCATCAGTTATATTCATCAATCTATTTCCAGGAATATATGCTTGTCTCATTGCCCTTCCCATGAGTACCTCGTGTGGACTCAATCCCGTTTTTCTGTCAGGAATACTTCTGAGACCCATCAGTACAAGAGGCAATGCATCTGGCCATTTCAGCATTGTGGATGCGCACACCTTCCCTAATCTTGATTTGATTGTGACATTTAGCTGTTCAACTATTCCAGAAGCCTCTGGACGATAAGCACAGTGCAGTTTTTGTTCAATGTTAAATGCAGCACAGATTAATCGAATTATCTCATTATTAAAATGAGGTCCTCTATCTGATTCCAAAGTGACTGGAAAACCGAAACGAGGAACTAACTCCCTCAATAGTTGTTTAGCAACTGAGAGAATGTCATTTCTTCTAGTGGGGTATGCCTCTACCCATCTTGAGAACAGGCAGACTATGACAAGTACATATTTCAGTCCATTGCAAGGAGGCAACTCAATGAAATCTAACTGCAATCTGGTGAAGGGTCCTGATGCCTTTCCAATCTTTCCCCAACTAACCACTGTCTTCCTGCCTGGGTTCTGCTGCTGACAGATTAAGCATCTTTGGCAAAGGCTCTCTGCGACTACCCTAAACTTTGGATTTTACCAACTTTGTCTGAACAATCTAATCATTGAATCCCTGCCAATGTGTGTTGTCCCATGGTATACTCTTGCCATTTGAGAAAGTAGACAGTCTGGCATGACTGGTCTGCCATCTAGGTACACCCACACTTCATCTTCTGTCCTTCTTGTACAACTTGATTTTATCCAAATCTTCTTTTCTTTTTCCTCAACTTCTTCCTGTAACTGTCTGACCTCATCCCATGTTTCTGGAACTGAGAAAAACATAAGTTGGCAGCTGGTTTCACCCATTTCAATTTTTCTGTTAATTGACATTGTATTTCTTGCACAGTATCGAGCAATTTGGTCTGCATATCTATTTCCGGCCGTCACATAGTCATTGCAGCGCATTTAACAACTGCTACTTCTTTTGGCAATTGTAATGCTTCCAACAAATCCTTTACATTTTTACTGTTTCTGATAGGAGATCCTGAAGAAGTCAGAAATCCCCTCTGCATCCAGAGTTGGCCAAAATCATGCACAACACCGAAACCATATTGACTGTCCGTAAATATGGTTATTCTCCAATTTTTCCCACCTTTGCATGCCTTTGTTAAGGCCACCAATTCGGCTACTTGTGCAGATTTGACTCCCGGTAAACAGGATGCTTCAACCACCCCCGTTATTTTACATATAGCATATGCAGCACTTAATCCTCCTACTTCAGTTCTTAAGCAAAACCCATCCACAAATAATTCATGATCAGCTTCTTTCAATGGTGTTTCTTTTAAATCTGGGCGGGGCTTAGTACACAATTCGGTCACATCTAGACAATCATGATCAATCTCATCTTTCACTTCTTCACAACATGGATCTGGCAATAATGTGGCAGGATTCATTATCGTACATCTTATCACTGTCACATTTTCTGGTCCCAGAATCACCCTTTCATACTTAGTCAGCCGACTGGGAGTGAGATGTTGTGTTCTTGTTCTTGTCAAAAGAATCTCAACTGAGTGTGGAACGTAAACCTTTACGGGATGTCCCATCACTATGGACTCACTTTGCTCCACACTCATACAAGTAGCAGCTACTGCTTTTAAGCAGCCAGGTAAGGCTGAAACCACTGGATCCAAGGTGGCAGAAAAATACGCCACTGGACGTCGACTCAGTCCATGTCTCTGTGTTAAAACTGAAAGTGCACAATTTTCTCTCTCACAACAAAACAACGCAAAGTCCTTTGAATAATCAGGCATGGGGCCTCACATAAACAATTTCGTAGTTTCACAAAGGCTTCCAAACATTCATCATTCCATTCGATTGGATCTTTCGCTCTTTTCCGAGTTAATTGTATCAATGGCTTTGCTAACATGGAGAAGCTATTGATCCACTGCCTACAGTACCCAACCACTCCCAGAAACATTCTCATCTCCTTTTGTGTCTGAGGTAGCTGCATTTCTTTGATTATTTTTATTCTTTCAGGTGTCACTTTTCTAACTCCTCTTTCTATTTTATGCCCTAAATATCTAACTTCTTGTTGACAGAACTGCAATTTTTCTGGGGACACTTTGTGTCCTCCTTCGGCCAAATGGATCAGTAATGCAATTGTGTCAGTGACACAATCTTCTCGTGTTTTTGATGCCACTAATAGGTCATCAATATACTGAACCAGAACTGATTTCCCGGGCATAATCAATGACTCCAGACACTTCTTCAGTATCTGATTGAAAATTGAGGTACTCTCTGTGTACCCTTGAGGAACTCGGCACCATGCCAAAATACGATCCTCAAACCGGAAGGCGAAAAGATACTGACTGTCTGGGTGTAAAGGAATAGAAAAGAATGCTTGGCACAAATCAATTACTGTAAACCAACCTGCATTCCAGGGTATCTGATAAAGGATTACTGCTGGATTTGGCACTACTGGGCAACAAGGTACTACAATTTTATTTATTTTTCGCAAATCTTGCACTATCCTGTATTTACCACTAGGCTTTTTAAGTCCCATGATTGGTGAGTTACAAGGACTACTCATTATCTCTTTTAAAATGCCTTGTTTAATCATTCGGTCAATTTCTGGAGCAATTCCTGCTTTCACGTCTGGACTCATTTTGTACTGTCGTGTGTTTAGGTAAGCTGCACCTTCTTTCATCATCGCTTTAACTGGATCTACATTTGACATTAGCCCAATATCCTTTCCTGTAAAATCCCACACTTCTGGATTTACTGTAGTTCTCAACTCTTCAGGCAATTCACTCTCAGTTATCAATGAAAACATCTTGTCTACTTCTGTACCTTGCTTAGCTAACATCATTTTGTATATGACATCTTCGTCAGGGGTTTGGAAAGCGACACCATCTGGTGTACAATAGATCGTGTAATTCATCTTGCACAATAGATCTCTTCCCAACAGATTTACTGGACTGGAATCGTAAACTATAAACCGATGCATATCTTTAAAATTTCCGATATGTACCTCCATTGGTTTTGTAATGGGGGTTTAATCTGTTGGTTTGACACTCCTACAACTTGGATTGTTTCTCTCGAGAGGGGTCGGTTTGGGATGTCTGCTGTTCTCACAGTAGACCGGGTAGCACCAGTATCCACTAGAAAAGTGATGTCGTTACCTTCAACTTTCCCATCAATGAATGGACCTGACTGATCTACCGGCAACGATGCGCCAAGCACGCACTCCTCTTCCTCCCCCCTCAGGCACCGTCATTGCACATAGTCCGAATTTTCTTCATCATTCTGCAAAAAATATTGTGTAACCACTCTGTTATTCTTACCACTTTCTCCGTGAAATCCGGTGTTCGCACTGTATTTTTGAGGATTCACAAAGTTTGTCATAGGAGCTGGTGGCACCTGATACTGTGGAGTAACTACCTGCTGCGGCTGATTCATAAGTACTTAATTCTGCATCTGTGGAATTAAATTTTGGTTTGGCCCATTATTATTCTGAATACTCTTACACTCGTTCTTCCAATGTCCAAGCTTTCCGCACGCATGACAAGGAAAATTCTTCTTCGCTTCCTCTCTATTCATTCGTCCTCTTAATTTACCACCATTCACCGCTTGATCATTCTGACTCTGCTCTTTTATCTGATTATCAGTCTGGGTATTTACTTTATTCTCCTGCTGTTCTGCCAATTTTACTTGTGCCCACATCATTTTCTCTTTTAGCTTCCTACACCTTGCCTCAATATCATCGCCACAATATTTTGCATAGTTCAGAATTTCATCAATCGACTTGCTCTGCCTGCACAACATGTGCTGTTGAATCATCTGACTAATCTCTGGTTTCAGACCATACACAAACCAATACACAAAATGTCCCATATCCTTATCACCAATGTTCTCAAAACCACTATACTGCTTAAACACTTGTAGTAACCGTTCATAATATGCATGTACGGACTCATTTGGCTCTTGGGTTGTTCTATCTATTTTTACCCAATCTGTTTCTTTAGGAGGGATTTTCCCTTTTAGGTAAGTAATTACTTGGTGATATTTCTTCATCACCTCTTCTGAAGGTGCTCCTGTCTTCGAGTCTCTAGCATACTCCTCACTTGGCCAATCAACTGTGATCTTACACTCTGACCACAAATCAGCAGGTACTACAATATCAAATAATCCATCCAGATCCTTCAACAAAACCTTTGAGACTTTCACAAATCTTTCCACCTGTTGATACCATTCAACTGGCTTTTCTCTCAACCTGGGAAAATCATTCGTAAATGATAAAATATCCTGTCTACTCCAGGGATCATGAACATATCCACCACCAGGAACTTCTCTCATTGGACACAATTTCTCAACTTTATCTGATTCTCTCACTGGAAATGCAGATGATGCTTCTCCTCCTTGTACTTCCTCTTCTTTCTTATCCACCTAATTCTCCATTTGTCAATGTCTCCCCATTTTCGTAAAATGTTCATCAACTCTTTTATCTGTAGTCTCTTACCAGAAGCATTTACACTCTCTAAATCTTTGTCAGTGAAATCCACTCGATATGGTTTCTGCAACAGTTTTGATTTCCCTATATCTATTCCAATCTCTGAGGCAACCTCTGTTAATTTCTCATGAAATACTCTTGCTCTTCTAGTTATACTCTTACATAAGAATAATAACTCCTCATCATTGTAAACATTCAATCTTTCTATGCTCACATTGCCAGTTATCATTTCTTCCAACTCTACTTTCAATTTACTGATATCTAGAATCTTTGGTTGTGGGTTTCGATTGTCTATTTCTTGTGCCCATCTTTCTATATCTTCAGGGGTAACTACTGTTGAACTTCCAGTTCCTATGGGAACCAGAGATCTCTTTTCTCTCAAATTTGCAGGTATAATTCTCTTCGGAGTTTCAGTTAAATGTTCTACATTCGGGAGATCCATTAATGAAATAACTGATTCACTCTCACTAGTCTGATCATCCGCAATTATTACTTCTTTTCTGGGACTTGTTAATGGAATTGTTACAGTTTGAGGTTTCTGGCAAGTCTTTTTATCTCCATATAATGGAATTACAGGACCAAAAGTCACTGGTAATGTCAAAGCTTCAGCATTTAAATTCAGTTGGTTTACTTTCTGAACTAATTCTTCTCTAGTTTTATTTAAAACTTCTATCTCATTATCCTGTAATACCCTATTAAGTGACTCATCATGCAAAATTTGTGGGGTTAAAGGCATTCCTATCACTGGTGCACTCGGGGTAACCTTGCTAGGTGCTTCTTGATACAGTGGAGGGTTTTTAATCAAAATATCCTCTAACAGCTCATCATCTGATTCGCCATAACCTGTCGTATTCATGTGTTTCGTTTTTTCTTTACATTTTCCTCCTAACTGTTCTTCAGCCATTAATACTTGATATAAACCCACGGTCACCACAGCTCTCCTGCCAACGCTTCATTTGTTCTCCACTTGACTCATACGGAGATCTAGGTAAAAATCCTCTAAATCTCCGACCACTTCTGTATTTTTCACGATCAAATGCCTCAATTTCCCATTCTTCCAAAGCTTCATACTGTGTCATTCTAGGATTCGGTTCTAGCATATTCATTTGATCTCTCAAATTCTGAAGTATTTTTAAATTAAAAGTACCATGCTCCGGAAAAGCCAAAACACCATCACCTTTAGTATATTCCACCCAATTCTCCAACCATACACACGTGTGATATCCTTTCTCCATCATCATAAATGAAGCAGGTGTTTTGGGTGGCGGAATAGGAATTCCCTCTCTAGTCATTATAGGCTTGTCTTTCTTAAAGAAATTTTTAATTTTCTTCATTAATGTCATTTTCTTTGGTCTTCCGAACATTTCAGAGGTTCGATATAGGAAAGAGTATTCCGTATATCTTCTAGCTCTATTACCTATGTCGCGTCCTATGTCAGCACGACTCACACCCGCAGTCAAATCAGGACTCAACATACAATTCTTTTCTGACAAATCCTAGCGCGACTTCTATCTATCAACCATTCAGACTCAGGCTCACGCTCGTAGTCTGACCAATGCCAGCGCGGCCTTTTGTGACGTCAGTATTACTCCTCACTACTGACCCCTCCTTTACAATCTGCTTCTGTTTCACGCCCGCTCTTTCAACCAATCCCAGCACGGCTCTCTGTGACGTCAGTATAACTCCGGCAACTGACCCTCCCTTCACAAGGTAATATGAAAACTTATTTCTTAATACTTTTCATTAAAATTCTTCATTAATAACAACATAAAAACATTTGCTACTCTGTCTGTTCCACTAAACAAAGGATAGATTTCAATTTATTCTTGAGTTTCAGAAATTACTCTTCTTCTACTGCGAGTAAAACCCCTGTTTACTCTTCATTCAAGCTCAGGAGAACCTGTTACTTCTCCAGTGTCACCCGTATTGGGAAATGAGACCAAAGTTTCACCAGCGAACCCCTTTCGCTATCATCCGCACTCTACTTTTATACGAAATAGTCCCTAGTTTAATACTGCCAGCCCTGCGTAGCTTCTCAGTATTATTCCAACAGACGAGTAACCTCACTGCAGTGTGGCTTCTGTCACCACCGCTATTCATTTCCCGGGATTCTGGACAACATAAAACAAGACGCTAACTCTTTTGTTAAACATAAATCAATAATCAATAATCATAATTTATCACCAAACTAGTCAATAATAACCATAGTTCTGCTACCAGAAAACTGATCCAGCGGTAAACCAACAAGTGATACTCCACTACCATATACTCACCTGGGCCCATAAAAAACACACACATTGAGTAAACCGCTAGAGTGGTTAAAGTTTTATATTTGTACTTCACAATGTTCAGGTTTAGTTATTTAATTCTCCTAACTAACCTCTCACTGATCAAAAAGTTCTTTCCTCTGGTCAATGGACCATTAGTTGAACTAGTTGATGGTGATAATTAACTTAACTCTTAACTACTCTTCCGTTTGAAGTAAATGATCACAGACTCAGGAAGGTTTAAAATATTTATCTAAATTAAATGCATGTGAAACATTTCAAAAATACAGTGCAGACACCCTCATTCTAGGAGAGAAGTTCAATTGATTAAACATCAAAACATATACTTCGGACTCATACAATAATTAATGCTCAGAAAGGGAGAGGACAGAGAGAAAAGAACATTTGCAAATAACATGAAATTATAATTACCAAGAATGGTGTGAAAGACCAACCCCCTGGCCAAAGGGCTGGTGAGGGTCCCCAGGATAGGTCAGGAGACAAAGACTTCAGGACAGGATTCAGGACAGCACAGTTGACCTCTCTAGAATACCGACGATTGCGCCGCACCCCTCTCTGACACTCTCTTCCTCCTCGAGATTCTTCCGCGATCTTCTGATCTAACCCAATTAAGTTAGGATAGAAAGTTCTTCTTCAGCGTCTGCATTCGAGTCTTCATCAGCACCTCACAGCATCTCTCCAGCAACAGCATCCCCGACTCCCAGACTGCATCCCGAGCTCTGCGTCCCCTTCTTCTTCTTCTTCTTACTAACTAACTAAAGCTACCTTAATTATACCTTCGTATACTCATGTTTCACCCACTAAAGTTACAATATCGTAAGAATACGAAATCTAATTGGTCAGGCAAGGGGGATGATCATCACACCATGCTTACATGTCACTATATTCTGTTAAACCATTGTTCGCAAACCCATCCCCTTAATTTTTATTCAAAACTTTATTCCCATCCACTACATGTATCAAATTTGCAACATTAATGACACTACGAAGAATAGAACATCTCATTGCTGAACTTTTCACCATCCGTTCCCAGGACATGGCGCTCCAATTTGGCCTCGATTCAAGTACTTCGTCATTGACCTTCATAGCTTCACTCAGTAGGCATGCGCAGGCGTTGCGTCATTTCATCTAGTCCGGTTATACAAGAGAGGCCCAAATGCGCACTAATAATAAAGTCAAAAGACAAATGTTATTTTCACAAAATAAATGGTATCACTGTATAGCTCCCACCTCTACTCTATTCCCGTTCTTTTATTAATACTTTCCCCGCATTAGCATTAGTAAAATAGCCTGTTTTAGTTTCAGCTAAGCAGATGCCATGCACGCGAGTCTTCAAGACTCCATTTTAGTGTCTTCTGCTCATGCGCTAGAATTTCCCTCCAAGCGTTAGCTCGTCATATTGCGTAGATGCAGTTGACGCATGCGCATTATAGTTTCCCCGTTTAAGGCGGTATTAGTCCGTTTTCATTGTTATCCGCGTTAATACACATATAAGCAAGCTTCACTAACCCGCGTGTTCATGTGGTGCGTAATAGTTATTCACAGATTACGTTTAATAACTTGTTAATGTGTTAAACGAGCGGATTGCCTCCGAGCAAGTCTCTTTCTTACGAGACCTTGCTCCATCACCCCCACCAGCCTCCTTTCCATGCTGAAAATGGAACAGGTCTTTGTTTTCTAGAAAGATATCTAACACTCCCCTCCTCTCTCTTTCCCGCTCCCTCTCTCTTCCCTATTCATCCACTGACCCCCTCCTCCTCTCCCCTCCCCTAACCAGGTCCCTTTGGAAACGGGAGATCTGAAACACATTATTATTCGTATTGCTTTCTCCGGTGCAGATTTCACCATTCCAGGTTTCACAGCGCTGTAGAAGGTGTTGGGAGTCATATGCTTAGTGGACGAACAAGGAGTAAAACTTTAGAAATGTAAGCAAAGGCTAAGATTTACTATGATTTTGCGTTGGGGTTGCGTCACTTTTGTGGCACAATATCATTTTTTCACTTACTAAGCCATGCTAAGCCATTTTGTGTGGTTTAATTAAAATAAAGCTATGCAACGCAGTACATAGCGCTGCCTTGCATTATTTTGCGTCACGTAGGCATTACAAGGCTGGAGCATTTGCGCGCCCATGCATCTACCCATGTATTTTATGCAAACCCCGTTCTATAAAGACTTGTAACCCTGAGTTTGCACCAAAATGGTGCGCCTGCCTGACAGAGACGTAACAAGGAGAAATATAATAATTTTTCTCCTTGTTACGTCCTCTTTCCATGTGTGATGCATTAGGAATATGCCTCTAGAGATTGTTTTTGTGCAGGAAGATGTCTCTTCCTGCACAAATTACTGCACAAAAACAATCCTGCTCATGCTAGGCAGCACACAGTGTGTCAGTGCATGGAGAGAGCAGAAATGTTGCATATCTTTGTAAATATGCAGACTGTAGTGTCGTGCTGGACACACTCTAGTGTCACAGCAGGCACTAATTTTACCAGCCACTCCCTCAGGGGCTGGACACAGCCGCACAACACACCCATCCACCACAGACGTCACGAGCCTGAAAATAAAAGGGCCAGAGTGCATGTGCTCGGGTCCCTTTAACCAAGTATATCCACTGATCCGTGTCCATTATTTTAATAGCGATGAGGGCTTCTGGCCCCACGCCAGGCTGTTTTGAAGTCTACCTCCATGTTTGATTAGGAAAACGGAGTCGAACCGCTGCTGCAGCCTACCTGTGATAGTGCAAAAAGAACTGTTGATGGACAGAATGCAGAACAATGTCATTCATTCACCCCAGTACAGAGATCTGGGCCTAAATCCATCGTTTTTTTGCTCCCCATGCCATTCCAGTTTGAACCCAGCCATATGCAAATCAGTCTTGATCCTGCACCCAATGAGAACAGTCCAGCCCGAACTACCAGGCCAGGTCCTCCCTGGACTGGAAACAAGCATCCTAGGACCGGTTTTGGGGTTTCACCCCTCACCAGCCAGGATAGCTTGACTCCAGTGGCATGGAGAGCACCGGACCCATGTCTGGGCATACCTGTCCCACTCGGTGTGACAATTGCAAAAAGAACAGTTGATGGACAGAATGCAGAACAATGTCATACATTCACCCCAGTACAGAGATCTGGGCCTAAATCCGTCCATCAATTGTGTGTCTTTTGCTTTCTCACCCTAAGTGCGCCAGGTATGCCCAGACGTGGGTCCCGGGCTCCCTGTGCCACTGGATTCAAGCTATCCTGGCTGATGAGGGGTGAAACCCCGAAACCAGCCCTAGGATGTTTGTTTCCGGACCAGGGAGGACCTGGCTTGGCAATTCAGGCTGGACTGTTCCCATGAGGCACTGGGTCAAGACTGATTTGCATATGGCCAGGTCTAAACTGGGGTGGCATGGTGAGCAAAAGAATGATGGATTTAAACCAGATCTCTTGACTGGGGGTGAATGTTTTGATTTGTTCTGCATTCCATCCATCAATTGTGTGTCTTTTACCTGTGATAGTGGGCACGTCGCCCCAAGAAGAGGGCAAATCTTAGGTTCGCAGTGGAGGAAGAGGGCATCGTTTATCTCCTACGCCTCGCCGCTACTGCTTCCATACACCTGATGCTAGGCTGAGTGAGTTAAGGAGCAGCACGCAGAAGCCCATCTAGTGCTATCGGCAGTACGGCAATGTGAGACAGAAGTCCCTTTGAGGTGAGGCGAAAACCCAGAAGTGAGCCTGTATGGTGCGGCCCTGAAGGCAGCTAACCTGCGCTCATGAGGAGAAGCGGCAAGCTTGACCCGCGAGGTGAGAGTCTGAGCAATGTTGCTAGTTTGAGCTGGAGGGCAATAAGCATGCAAAGCGGCTGTGCCACTGTGAACAGTTCCCTGCCCTATCTACACTCACATGGTCCATGAGAGGGGCCTGCCAGTAGGAAGAAGTGCTGTGACCCGGCAAGAGGCATCCCACTGTGTGAGACCGCTGCCGGCAGTCAGAGGGGTGCAGCCGCTCCGCTTCGAGAGCTGCTCCTACTGGAACCTGTCCTCGTAGCGCCCATGAGGGGCTAAACCCCTGCAGCATCTGTAGAGCGGCCACAGCGTCCATACATGTGGCTGCAGTGCCACCGACCGATTGTCTGGTGCAGCATGACTGATTGAGCAGCCTCAACTGTGCACACACGCCACTACAACGCTGCCCCTACAGTCTGCAAACCTCCGCACCTGACCCAGCAATTTTCTGCATGGCCGCTCGCATGTGCTGGAAGGTCAGCGGCCTCATTAAAGCTCCTCTCGACCTGCAGGAAGTGAAAGCTGTAGCACCACCTAGCTGCTGCTTCACCACACTGCACCCGGCGATGACAAAACCTCAAGCAGCCCAGGTCTAAGCCTGTTGAAAGGGATATGCCGCCTGGCATGGGTATAGAGCCTGCAATCACCCCCGCAACCTCACCGGAAGCAGCGCATGCAGAGGGGACTGCAAGGAGACCAGCAGCGCCATCACTCATGGTCCCTAGTGTAAGAGAGCTGCTATGGCCTGGCCTGCAAGAAGTGACTGCAGTGACACCTACAGAACAATTGTGCAAAACCACACCCAGCAATAGTGGCCTGCTGCAGTAGACCCCGGCCGGTCTAACATTTTCATAATGTGCTTGCTGCTGCCCCCACTGTTGAGCAAAGGTACAACACCAGCACAGTGAACATTAAGCATGTCTCCCCATGTCTGCAGGGAGCCTGAAGGGCAAGATAGGCCTGCAGAACCAGCACATCAATGTCTAGGCCAGGCTGCGACATCAAACTCCAGCAAAGCGCTCTGAAAAGCCCACAGTGGCATCAGCAAAGCTGTCACAGCCTCCCAGACTAAGCATTGAGGGCCACAAGGAGAAAAGGTGAGAGGGGACTACTGCATTGACAAAGGACAGTGCACACTACCTGTTAGGAGAAAATGGCAACAGACACTAACCCCAAGTGAAAAGATGCAAGCATACAGGGAGCCTGCCGAGGCCACCTTGGAAGAGACAATGCATACGCAGACATGAGGCATGCGCACCACCAGCGCTCCTCCATAGAGGAGAGGGGAGTAAAGGCCTAGAGTGGCCCGGATGCAGGAGGGAGAGCCTCTACATCTCCACTGCACTAGCTCCGCCCCGCAGTGGGCCAAAGACTGCCAAGAGATTATGCAGGAAGTGCCTCCAACACTGCCGTAAGACTGCTTCGCACATCGGGCCATTACAGGCATGAGGAGAGCCGCAAGTCCCCAAGTGGCAAGCTGCCACCACCACAACACGGAGAAGAGAATGTGGCACAATGCCACATCAAGAAGGAAAAGAAGAGTGACAATACGGTCACCCTGAACAACCGGATAACCACAGGTGCACTAGAGAGATCAAGAAGGGTAGACGAACGAAGAGAGTGCACCCGCAGACACAAGACAGCCACCAAGACGGAGTGACGCCCCTGGAGACAGCTCAATGGGAGAACTAAATGTAAGCCGCCAGCAAGCGTGAACCGAATCTCTCGCCAACGCTTCCCAGTGCGACCGTCAATTCCCGAGCGTCAGCAGTCTAAGTCCAATGGCATCTTTGCTTGTGACTGCAGATGCCACGGGTGAAGAACAGCCTCAGCAAAGACACCGAACTACGTGGCTGCAAAGTTCCTCCAGTCATCCTCACTCCCGGCAAATCATCACAACCTGTCATCCAGGTCAAATAGCAACCACAACATCATTGCCATGTGCATCACCCAATCCAGCCAAGGAGCAACTCGTCACTAGGATGGAGCCTTGCACCTGCAAAGCACCAAGAGACCAAGGCACTCCTATCAAAGTTAGAGACCAAGTGTCCAGGGGCTATCTGACAGCCCATCTGCCCCTGGGTCCTGTTGGCAAGCACACCGACCATTAAGACACCTGCCCTGGCGGTTGCATGAACAACGCGGTCGGATCCTGTCAGTGATCCTCCACAGGCCCCCAGGCGGCCCACAAGCAGTCCTGAACAGTCCACGCTGTATGGTGGCAGCCCCGACTAAGGACCTCAAGGGCATTCCTGCACCCAGCGATCTGGGCACGAGAGATGGTCTGGAGGCAACTCCACCGATGCTCCTGATGCACCATATTTTAGTTGTATAACGCCAACAGCATCACGGCAAGCGCACATATGTCCGTCCATCAGTGTGTAAGTGGACATTGATCGGACGGACAGGCTGCAGAGAATCCGGACTCCATCGACACATCGTTTGTGCCCAGTAGTAGCTGGTTAAATTATGGACATGTGCGGAGATGTCCAGATGCTCCCAGCTGCACCTGTCCACCGTTGTCCTGTGGACTGCCTCTCCAAACCAAAAGACTGAGTGGTGTCTTATGTGCATAGTTTATTTCCAATAGTAAGACTTTGTTTTAATAAAGTTTGAGAGGAATGTAGTGTTGTGCTAGACACATTCTAGTGTCTCAGCAGGCACTAGTTTTACCAGCCACTCCCTCGAGGGCTGGACACACTCGCATCCCACACCACTCCAACACAGGTGTCACGAGTGATGTGAGCCTGCAAATAAAAGGGCCCAAGTGCATGTGCTCGGGGCCATTAACCCAGTATTGCCACTGCCTCTGTGTCCATTTTTAGGTTTCGCCTAGGCAGCGCATGCGCTGTCTCGGCGAGAGATGCTGTATACAGTATAGTGGGGGGAAGCTCCGCCCACTTTCCGGCCATACATTTTATTGGCTGTAATGAAAAATCCTGCATTTTCATTGGTTTTTGGCGTCTTTGTCCCGCCTCCTGACTGCTATGCCGTCATTTTTCCTCTTCCGAGGCTATCAGCCCCTTTACTATTAAAACCGTTTAGTTTCCCTGTCTTTCCCCGTTCCCTCCCGCAGTCTGTAACTTTTTTTTACCACAACCACCCCCCCACCCCCTCCCGTTCGGGCCTTCTTTCATGCCGGCACTTCCATTTTAAAATGCAATAGGACTCGTAAAGCCGAGTCCTATTGCATTTTCAATGCTTGTTTGTCCCGTGATTGGTTGGTGCCTTTGCACTATATTTTGCCTGGCCTGTCCTAATCACATGCGCAATACAAACAGGTCTCTTACGCTGCCTTATATTGTATGCATGCGCCAAAAGTCAGCGCACTCGTGGATTCCCTGGCTCACACGGAAGCTGCATCTCTATTCGCTCTACCTGTCGGTAACAGTCTTTAGTTTTATTTTTTTATTTATCGGTCTGCCAATTGCGCTGTTGGCGATGTGGTTTTACATAATTTGTTTTTACAATGCAGCCCTTCCCCCCAGGGCGACGCACTTAAAGTTTCATCCGCTTTTATTGTTTTTTTTAAATTAGCATGGGGACGCTTTACATGCTCCCATGCGCATAACTTTAATCAGCACGGGCTCAGCACTTTCAATTTAAGCACGGCGCCTGCTTTCATATCCTCTCTCTCTCCTTCCTTCTCTTGGCGCTTGTTCAAGATTGAAACAGCTGTAGAATTGTCCCTAGCGGCACTCCTTACCTGGGCGATGTTTGTTGGTTTCAAATGGCAGGTCGTAGGTTCCAGGCCCCACGTTAGGATCCGTGCAGCCCACGTGCAGGGTGAGCTCCCGGGGGGTGCGGTCATAGAAAGGCGGGGCCGGCATCGGCCATGCCGAAGGTATGGCGGTCGTGCCGGCCCCCGATGACCATCCGGGGGCGGGCCTGTCGCGCGCAGTGATGACGCGACAGGCGCGCCTCACCACTAATTGGTCGGAGTCCGGGCGTGACCCGGAAGTGATTGAAAACACTTCCGGGTCACGCGTTTGGGCTAACGCCAGGCCGGTTAGAACTGGCCTGGCTGGCATCTTGGCAATAAAAGGCTGGGGAGCGGCGGAGTCTGCCTCTTTGCTTGCCGCTCCCTCAGCCTGCCATTAGTCACGCCAGCCTCGCTAGGAGGCTGGATTTTTAATTTCTTTTTTGGTTTTGTTTTGCAGGTTAAGGTCATTGGAACGCGGAGCGGCGGCATTGGGACTCGGGCAGCCTCGTTGGGAAGCGGTACAACCCGTCTTGTTTTTATCTTTCAGGTTGCTCCGTGGGACCATGGGTAATCAATCAATCAATCAATCATGTCACTTATAAAGCGCACTACATACCCGCGAGGGTCTCAAGGCGCTGGGGGAAGAGGGGGGTGGTGCTGCTACTGATCGAAGAGCCAGGTCTTGAGGAGTCTTCTGAAGGCCAGTAGGTCTTGGGTCTGTCGGAGGTTGGTGGGGAGGGTGTTCCAGGTCTTGGCGGCGAGGTGGGAGAAGGATCTGCCGCCGGCGGTCGTTTTCCGGATGCGGGGACTGTGGCGAGGGCGAGGCTGGTCGAGCGGAGCTGGCGGGTGGGGTGTAGAAGCTGAGTCGTCTGTTGAGGTAGGCTGGTCCGGAGTTGTGGAGTGCTTTGTGTGCGTGGGTGAGGAGCTTGAAGGTTATCCTCTTGTTGACAGGGAGCCAGTGCAGGTCTCTCAGGTGGGGTGTGATGTGGCTGCGTCGGGGGATGTCGAGGATAAGACGTGCAGAGGCGTTCTGGATGCGTTGCAGCCGTCTCAGGAGCTTAGCCGTCGTTCCTGCGTAGAGTGCGTTTCCGTAGTCCAGCCTGCTGGTGACGAGGTATCCAAGGGTAGCCTTGGGTCAGCAGCACCTGTTTCTCGGCGTACTGGTCTCTTGGGGCCAAGCGGAGCGCGAGGAATTCCAAGGCGTCACGTGTGACCGGATCCGTTGGGTTGTACTACGGTCTCCATGTGTGCCGGCCGGGGGCATCGGAGTTTTGTGCCAGTGTCGAATGATGGAGGGTTTGTGTTGGCAGGGTTATCGCCCTGCTCTGCACCTGAAGGGTGAGTGTTGTAAGGCTCCTGGTAACATTGAGGAGCATGGTTATAGGGGGTTTGCTGGCGCGCGCATAGCTCTGTATGGCAGCGGGACGGGTGCACTGTCTCGCGTATTTCCCTGACTATCTTTAAAGTGTTTGAGGAAATGTTTGTTAGCGTGATGGTGTCTGACTAGTGCTTCAATCCTTTTTAGGAAAATAAGGGAAATCATTTTGACTTGTACTTTCCCTCCAGGAAACATGTGAGGACCACACTGCGCTTCTGCAAGTGCTAGGAATGTTGTCCATGTTCTCCGGTGCCCTTACGGGCAGGATTGTTGCTCCTTGAGGACCAGTTATGTCCAATAGAAGTGCACCTGTGTTGGCTCTTGAGATGTAATGTGCAGTGTTGGTCACTGGGAATGACGGCATAGATACCTGATCTCTCGTCTGAAAGTCACGGTTTCTAATACGTGGAGTGGTCCTTGTATGGTCAATAACAGGTTACCCAGAAGAGAGGAAAGGAACATGGGACTCAGATGGGAGGGACCATGAAAAGGTTTTCCAGTTACTACTGTTTTAAAAATACGTTTATTCATCTAATTAGGCGCTTCATGACTCATGCTGTTGGCCGACGTGGTGTTTTAAATAATTCCACTTCAGTTTGCAATATCCGGTGTAATCCCGTAATTGGTTCGTGGTATGAGTAGTGGTAGCGGAGATCGGCTCGTAGTACTCCTTTCAGGGACGTCTGAAACGGGTGAAATTCAAATCCATAATGTGCTACATACTCTCTGAACATAGCGGAGCACTTTGTTAGGGAGTCTGGGCTCATCGTTTTTCTAATCTGTAGGCCCAATTTTTTACAAATATGTAAAGAACATTATCTTGGCCATACATCGGTGCCTGGCTCCCTGACTTGAGGTGGAGGTGCAGACAGTCACGCACTGTACATTGACCCATCTATTGGCCAGTTCTTACTCGGAGCAGGCGTCTGCCGGTGTTTTGCACCGACACCTAATTTTAAGCTCCGGCACCTGTGACAGCAATTAAGCACAGCCTGGATGCAATGGCCCCATGAGTTATACCCCCTTATCTGGACTGGGTCCGATAACAGGGGTTAGACTGTGCATGCACTACTCTTTAATACTGCTGTGTGGGGCAGGCTGCCCCCTTTGTGTGCTTGGCTACTGCTTCTTAGCAGGCTCTGGAACGGGGCTGTTACTTCTCTGCTTATTTGCTTTTGTATTTCTGCAGGGACAATTTTCTGGCGGCGAGCGTTCATTATTTTCCCCTAGCGCTCGCCGCATTAACGTTGAAAATTTTTAGGGCGGTTCATCGGGCCATTTCTAGACACAGGATTCCAGGTACGCGATCTTGTCTTCGGACTCATAAATACGCCTGATGCATGTGAGCACGTACTACACATTGAGTTTAGAGCGAATAGACGCTTCATGCAAGCATTAGGGTGCTTCGTTAAAGCCCAGTATAAACATGCTGCAGAAAAATGTTGTTGTTCTTGCAACATTTATAAAAAGTTTCTTTTCAATCAAAATCAGAATGTCCTAAAAAAGAAACGGGAGGGGTAGCAGAGAGTATTTTGCAGCAATATTAATGAGCTGCAGCTGTCTTCAATATTGAGTTGGGCCTGGTGGCTTAGGGGCCTGTGTTTGACCTCATGGTCGCAGTTTCAGAACCCGGTGGGTCCATTTAGCCTTTTATCCTTCTGAGATTAATATAATGAGTACCATTGAGTTGGGTAACAATAATGACCGGTTATTTAGCACCAAGATGCCCACTGGTGAATGTGAGCTTTGCAAATACATGTTAGATTATATGGTGGCAAAACTCTCAAAGATGGTTATTCAGGGGTTTAGTTGAGGGCTTAAGTAACATTTCTGCATCAGAGTGCATACCAGTGGCAGACTTCCTAAGATCTTCAACAAGGCCAACCAACTCCCAGAAGGGGTCAACTGAAACCAGTTGAAGTCATATGTTCACATGTTTCAATGCAGGAATACTTGGACACTCTACAGAAAGCAACTTATTTAACACAGTTAACACTGTGCGTAAAAGGTACTTTTCTACACAACAGTGCCTCACTGTCTGTGTTGCAATGTTTTGTGCAGATTTTAGGCGTCGTCAATGTACGCCCTTTGTGTCCCTGACGGTTTTATTGTTCTACAACCTGGTCTTCCTGCGTTATTTTGAACAAACCAGCAGTCCTCTGTTTACTGCCCTCGTTCATTGTCGCGTTGATGGCACCGCTGAAAGCCGCACGCCCACTGCCAGAACTCCAATCTCGGGTTGTTTGGGCACATGCGCCGGGGACTCTCGTAAACACAGCTGTTATCAATTTAACCAGATAACCCAAGCGTCATTGTAATGTGTTGCCTCATTAACCAGGGTCAGTTTCAGGATGCTGGGTATATTAAAGAAAAGCAACGACCAATTGCAATTGCAGTTGTTCAAAGCAGGTGCTTAGCAATGCTATGCTGAACAGCAGACACCAATGAAAATTAACATGAACTAGAAGTGTCAGCCAGGTTGTTGCAAAAAATAATGACGGGAGGGTCATGTGAGTAGCGGCAGAATCCCCTGCGTCTAGCTTCAGGGCACAAACCATCTGCAGTTTAGGATCAGATGGTGAGGGACACCTGTCGGGCTCACAGTTACGTCGGTCTTAGCCTTCTGCCCAGCATGGGCAGAGGCAAGACGCCTTTTGGATTCAAGGGCATTACTGATCAGTGCCAGTAGGGCATATGTCATCTGTATGAATGGTGACAGTGATTGGTTGTACCATGAGTGGCATAGGGGATCTACTGGCAAAACACTAGAAAAGTGCAGGGTGTGTGCCAGGGCCGGAAAAACAAATGCTAGTAGTGGAATCACAGCTGGTTTTGCCACCCACATAGGTAGGCCGGTAAAATGTATCACAGACTTACCACCGCTGGGTTGTTTTGCAGGTGATTTCTATCTGTTTACCAAATACTAGGAGCACTAATCGTCTATGTTTGCTTTTATTTATTTATGGAACGGATTCCGAGTGATAACGGGGAACAACCACATCACGAGGACGGCATCAGGCGTGGTCTAGGGCCAAAGGTGTCACACGGTACCGGTGCACCCTTGTGCAATCAAGCATTATATGCCTGTGGTTTGTCACGCAGTATCTCTGCACCCTTGTGCCTGGACACTTATGCAGTAGATGCCCGTGTTGGGCCACACACTACCTACGCGCCCTTGGGTCTGTGCAATTAAGCATGCTATTCCTGTGTTGTCATACTGTACCTATTCCCCGTGGGCTCGTGCACATTTAGTGCATTTGGATGTCTATGTTGTCATACATCCGTGTTGTGTCACACAGTACCTATGCATCTTGGGCTGGGGGTGTAGGTGACAAGGGGGGGGTACAGTCTGATGATGTAGTCAATAGGGCTGGCATGTAAACTGTATCTTTTATCCAAAGAGGACCGGAAGATCCAAAGACTAAAAGCACTAATCATCTGTGTTTGATTTTCATTTATGTATGGCTGGATCCATGACTGTGATACACGGGAGGCGCTCCACACCACAATGACTGCAAGATGTGGACAGGCAATGGGACCGGAAGATCCGGAATGTGAGTGGCAAGCGACGGCGTCAAGTGTGATGGGCGATCAATAGAAAAGCTCAAGAGGTGCCAGCATGCATGGGTGAGATGGTGCGGCCCATGCACTATATTGGTTGAGTATAGGTGTGTCAACCATTTGTTGTTGCCAGCCGGGGTTATTTTAGCAGTACGCTGCCTTACAGGTGTATGTCTTGCCAGCTTGACCAAACCCAGGGGTAACGGGCGGATGCAACACCTCAACACCCCTTGTCGTGAAACGGTATTCTGCCATTACGGCGCCTGTGCTCGCAGGTGCCATCGTAGCGGACACTGCGCGGTGTTGGGATGCTCCGTAGTAGGGGGATAAGCTTACACAGAGCCTATCCCAGAACATAGTGGTCAGGTGTAGGTTGTTCACGGATTCCATGATATGCTTATGGGAGACCTTGGGGCCTGTGGGGCACTCCCTGGGTAGCCTTCCAATGGTGCAGTTACACCAGCAATGAGCATCATTGTCTGGGGCAACGTGTCTATCGGGCGCATCGTGATGCTATCAATCGAGGCCATTTAGTGGCTCCAAGACGGTATGTCAATTTCCTCTGAGTCAGCCAGCCCTAGTATTATTATCCTGCACTTGGGGGGGGATAGGGGGAGGGGAATGACTGGGTACGCCTGGGTAGAAGGGGGGCTGGTCGAAACACTAATCACTGAAGTGGGTGGGTCGACACGTCTATGCCCGGGGTACACCCTGGCACAGAGACTGCAGAGATTCCAATGGGGGGGAAGTGAGTCTGTGAGGGCATTGAGCCACTCGGTAAAATAATTATTAACAAACTGGTGAGGCTATCTAGGGCTTTACACCTGCAGACTATAGTCCATGGGTGCATCTGGGGGGTGCTTCTTAAAAAGACGGCGTCCATTTGTCCAAAGTAGGGAATGAAATCTTCATGGAGAATCTTCTGGCCTAGTTAGTTGTGTATAGGGACAAGTCGTGACCTTTCAGTGAGCTTTTGGGGGGGGCCTGATAGTCGGGCAACTATGCAGGCCTGTGGCGGTAAGGTCATGATTGGTGAGCAGTAAATTTAAGGTCCTTAGAGGGCGGCGCCATTCTTGAATGGGGTCGCCCAAGGGGAGGGACAAGTGGTCTCTCATAGAACTCCAGGGGCAGTTACAGCCGGTTGGCTGGATGGGTGCGGGGGAGTGGGAGTTACGCTTTCCAGTAGGCTGCTTGGCCACCCCGCACGTGCACAATGGCGCAAGTAAACGGCGCATAACTGCAAGGGCCCCATTATGGAGATAATCTACAGAGCGTACAGGGGTGACCTGGGGGGGGAAGTACCCTCACGGGGAACGGGCCCTCTGCGCATGCGCACTCCGGTTGGAGGGCGGGCATAAGGGCGTACGGGGTGACCTGGGGGGGAAGTACCCTCACGGTGAACGGGCCCCCTGCGCATGCGCACTACGGTTGGAGGGCGTGCATAATTTGATAAGGATCTAGCGCCAGTTATTGACCTTTCCGTAGGCTCAAATTAGGGATACGCAGAAAATGAAATATGAAATGTTATTAGTATGATTATTGATTATGATATGTTTAGATTCGGATAGGAATACCTTTGTATTAGGGATATGTTAAGGTTAGCCATCTGACATCTGTACTTATCAATGAATCAATGTAATGTAATGGTTTTCTGCGTATTGTGTAAATATTGTATATTCATTTTGTTTTCAATTTTGATGTAAATAAATACGGCCGGGGGTTTACGACCCCCTAATCCAAAATCTTCTCATGTTATTATCTTGCTATTGATAAGGGAGGAGGGGGTCTAGGTAGTACCTGGCCATATAGAAAGGCGGGGCCGGCATCGGCCACGCCGAAGGTATGGCGGTCGTGCCGGCCCCCGATGACCATCCGGGGCGGGCCTGTCGAGCGCAGTGATGACGCGACAGGCGCGCCTCACCACTAATTGGTCGGAGTCTGGCGTGACCCGGAAGTGATTGAAAACACTTCCGGGTCACGCGTTTGGGCTAACGCCAGGCCGGTTAGAACTGGCCTGGCTGGCATCTTGGCAATAAAAGGCTGGGGAGCGGCGGAGTCTGCCTCTTTGCTTGCCGCTCCCTCAGCCTGCCATTAGTCACGCCAGCCTCGCTAGGAGGCTGGATTTTTAATTTCCCCACCCACCGTCCCCTAAAAGCAGGGTTTTACATGGTGTATTGTTAGGAATTTAATTTTCAGGTTGACATGGTTATGTTTATCATATGTGATAATTTTTCATTCCCATTGTTTTAGGAGGTTTTTCCATGTACAGGTTATGTTTATTGTCGTATTTTAGTGCTATTCCTTGGTCAGGCGGTAAGGTCATGATTGGTGAGCAGTAAATTTAAGGTCCTTAGAGGGCGGCGCCATTCTTGAATGGGGTCGCCCCAGGGGGAGGGACAAGTGGTCTCTCATAGAACTCCAGGGGCAGTTACAGCCGGTTGGCTGGATGGGTGCGGGGGAGTGGGAGTTACGCTTTCTAGTAGGCTGCTTGGCCACCCCGCACGTGCACAATGGCGCAAGTAAACGGCGCATAACTGCAAGGGCCCCATTATGGAGATAATCTACAGAGCGTACAGGGGTGACCTGGGGGGAAGTACCCTCACGGGGAACGGGCCCTCTGCGCATGCGCACTCCGGTTGGAGGGCGGGCATAAGGGCGTACGGGGGTGACCTGGGGGGGAAGTACCCTCACGGGGAACGGGCCCTCTGCGCATGCGCACTCCGGTTGGAGGGCGGGCATAAGGGCGTACGGGGGTGACCTCGGGGGGGAAGTACCCTCACGGTCAACGGGCCCCCTGCGCATGCGCACTCCGGTTGGAGGGCGTGCATAATTTGATAAGGATCTGGCGCCAGTTATTGACCTTGCCGTAGGCTCAAAATAGGGATACGCAGAAAATGAAATATGAAATGTTATTAGTATGATTATTGATTATGATAAGTTTAGATTCGGATAGGAATACCTTTGTATTAGGGATATGTTAAGGTTAGCCATCTGACATCTGTACTTATCAATGAATCAATGTAATGTAATGGTTTTCTGCGTATTGTGTAAATATTGTGTTTTAAATTTTTATGTAAATAAATACGGCCGGGGGTTTACAACCCCCTAATCCAAAATCTTCTCATGTTATTATCTTGCTATTGATAAGGGAGGAGGGGGTCTAGGTAGTCCCTGGCCATATACATCCCTGCGGAGTGAAAAGGCAGAGGCGCAGCTCCGAGCACGAGCCAGCAGGCACAGCAGGTGAGCGGCGCGAGCGGGCAACAGTAACATAAAACAGTAAAGACAGACAATTCAAGATTAAAAGCAGATAAGAAATGATACTTGGTTCTAAATTAAAATGGGGCTTCTTTGAAGAAGTACAGAATACCTGCTTACGTGGCCCTTCCATATAGAGTTGACAAATGTCTCTATACCTTTGTTTTTCAGTACTGCGTTGGCTGCATCACGTTATTGTTGTGCCGTATTTTGCCTTATTAGTGTATGATTTATTACCTACACACACTTGTGCTAAAATGCTGCATATAACAGAAGCAAACGTGACACCCAGTTGAGGTAATAAATCTGAGCTGCAGGGCCATGCAATTGAGAGAACGGAATATCACAGTGTGCAGTGTAAGGGGAAGTACTGCAGGTGTATGTATATACTCTTAAACACATTTTACGTGCCAGTCGCCTTAAAATCAACAGTCTCTGCATAACAAACTGCTCCTCACTACATATGTCCATGTGCAATCAGCATGCAAAAGCAAGGGCCAACGGCAGAGTCATCTAATATGTTATGCCATATGCGCATTATCATACGAACTGTGTGAAGTGTACTGCCAAGACCCAGTAATAACATAATCCGCAAAGAAGGCCAGATGTTGCTAGTAAACGCTATAATAATGCAATTTACAATAAATACTGGCAGTGCTCGTTCCCAGCATAAACAACCAGGTGCTGACATTAACATGATCTTACTCCCATAGAGACACGCTCTTACACTGCTAGCATAAATGTGCGACACGGGCAGTTCTATCCCTACTGACTAGTGGTGCATACTATCTGATTTATTCACAGCCCTATGCTGGCTGTCCTTGACATGCGCGTCACAGCAGTCCTCAGCCAGGGCCTCTCTCCACTGCACACCAATGGCAATTTGTACTCCGGGCACTATTTTCTCAAATACCTTTCTCCTGCCTGCTGTTCCAGGCAGGGCGTGCTCTCTCCTAATGCTTTTTTTTAAACATCTTTATAGCACGGGTGCTGAATGCATTTGCAATACAATAGGTCTTGCATTTACGAGAGTTTAAGCTATTGGCATTGTAAATGACAATGCCTTTTATTTATCTTTTTTTAACACTACTCATAAATAAAAGGCATTGTCATTTACAATGCCAATAGCTCAAACGCTTGTAAATGCGAAACCGATTGCATTGCAAATGCTTGTTTTAGCAGCATGTGGGCCTAGAGCCCACAACACTACACAGACCTGCCAACTCGAACAGAAATCTCACTGTGCGAGGGGGTGGGGCCTTGTAGGGGCGGGGCCTCGTGCAAGAAGTACCTAAGAGGCACTTTGGCTCCCAGCCACCTCCAAGCCCCCTCCTCCTCTTGGTAAGGCTGGAGCCAATGTCCTGGAGTGTTTTCACACCCCTTAATGGGCGTAGGCAGTTCAAAGCCTCGGAAAACGAGCTGAAATCCACTATTTACAGTGTTTTCCAGCTTGATTTCCCTGCCAGCGTGCGATAGGTGACCGTGCGATGGGATATGTGTGTCAGGCAGAGGCACCTGTGAGCTGGCAGGTCTGAACATAGAGCATTTCTTCTCTCCCTCTCTCAGGCAGCCCAAAGTGTCTGCAAACAGCAGGCGCAGAGAGGGGGCGGGGGGGCTCAATCAGTGCAAGGCGTTTGCATCATAAAAGCGTCCGCATTAACTGCCTCTCCCAGGTATGTCGTGAAGGGTGTTGGCAGGTTTGTGGGTCTTACAGGCCGGCGCCTCCCTTCCAGGATACACTCCAGGACAAGGATGAGTCACAGGAGTTACATCAGCTGTGATTAACATAATGGAAAAGTAGAATTTCAGGGAACAATCCTGCCAGGTTCATTACAGATGATGAGTTTCATGAATCATCGCGCATAGTTTAGTGTATGTGGGGTTCGCCATTACCCCCAGGTCCCTTATGTCCTCGTCCCATTCATTAACATAGTGGAGATAACCATCTCCCGACAGAAAAAAAGACCAAAGGCATGCTGGGACCCTAATACTGCCCCTCCCACCGGGAGTACATAAGCAGTACTTACCCAGCATCCCGTCTGTTCTTTTTTTCTGTCTGTCGACAGAATGGACGTGGTGGTGCTGGTGCTGCTCCTGCTGGGCTTGAGTGGCGTTCTTCTCTCCTCCCCCGCCCGGCTGCCTGGCTGTGCGGGCGCGGGGTTTTCCTGCGCTGTCCCCTGGCCTGCTGGGCTTGCTGGGTGTCATGCCTGTTCGTGGCCGGTGCACTGCCTGGCCGGCGGGCCCTTTGCGGCTGGTGTGTTTCCTCCCGGGTGCTTCCGGGTCGCGTGCGCGTCTTCCTGAGGCCGGGCCGAGTGGAAGACACGCCGCGTTTGCAGTGCTCCTGGCTTCGCGCTGTTGGAGGGGGGGCCTTGCTGCTGGTGTTGTCCGGCCCCCTCTCCGGGTGAGTCCCGCGTAGCGGATTCTGTTCCTCTTCTTGTGACCTGCTGCTGCTGTTCCTTGTCTCCACAGGTCTCCGGGGTTCGAGCCGACTTTGGTGCTGGTGTCCAGGGTTCGTGCCTCCTGCATGCGCTTTCCCCTCAGGACCGGAGCGGTCTTGGTGGCTTGCTGGACGTGCTGTGCTCCAGGGGCCTTCGTGTCAGCTCACACAGCTATGTGCCGATAGCTTGCGCCATATGCTTGCTCGCCCTTTGCTCTGTCGGGTGGGCCTTCTTCATGGCAGCACGGCGTATTGGAGGGGGGGCCTTGCTGATGGTGTTGTCCGGCCCCCTCTCCGGGTGAGTCCCGCGTAGCGGATTCTGTTCCTCTTCTTGTGAACTGCTGCTGCTGTTCCTTGTCTCCACAGGACTCCGGGGTTCGAGCCGACTTTGGTGCTGGTGTCCAGGGTTCGTGCCTCCTGCATGCGCTTTCCCCTTGAGTCCGGAGCGGTCTCGGTGGTTTGCTGGACGTGCTGTGCTCCGGGGGCCTTAGTATCGGCTCCCACAGCTATGTGCCGATAGCTTGCGCCATATGCTTGCTCGCCCTTGCTCTGTCGGGTGGGCCTTCTTCCTGGCAGCACGGCGTGTTGGAGGGGGGGCCTTGCTGCTGGTGTTGTCCGGCCCCCTCTCCGGGTGAGTCCCGCGTAGCGGATGACGGTGGTGGTGCAGGGGGTGGCTCGTGGGGAGTTCCCTTTCTGTGCTTTTTTCTTTGCACCTTTTCGTTGGCTCGCCCTTTGCTGCTGTGGGGTGGGCCTCTGCTGTATCCCTACAATTCTGTGCCGTGTGCTTCGGCTAACCCGTACGTTCCGTGGGGGTTCTCGTTGCCTGACCGGCTTGGTGGCATGTGGGGTGCTACCTGCCTTTGTTGTAGTGTTCTTTCTTTGCGCTGTCACTTGTCCAGCTGCCTCCTTCTTTCCCGGCTGGGGCCGCCGCCTTTGGAGCTGGTTCACCGGGCCCTGGAGCTGGGTCCTCGGTTCCTGTCGCTGGGTCGCCTGTGTTTCTGGGTGGGTCGCTTGTTCTCCCTGCTCCTTCCGGGCTCTTCGTTGTGTCCTGGTATGACGTAGCTGCTGCTTCTGTGCGGCGCTCCCGTTGCCTTCGGGACGGGTTGGCGCTATGTTTGTCTGCCGGCCCCTACGACTTGTGTTATGGCACCGTGGCGTCATTCCACAGGTTCCGGCATGTACTGTGCTGGTGCGCTCCGTCCTGGGGTGCTCTTGGGCTCTCTGTTGGCCTGGCTGCGGTTCTTCACCTGCTCGGTGGTGCTGCGGCGTTGTGGGCTGGTGGATGGCTGCGTGCTGCCCTGTGTGGGCTGTGTTTGCCTGCCATGCTTCTGTTCGAGCCTCTGGGGTCACCTGCCACTTTTTGGTTCTGTGGTTCGTGTGTGTTTGCTTTCCCGTTGCTGTTCCGTTTTCCTGGGACACTGTGCTTGGCTCGTTTTTTTCTGCATGTCACGGGAGGGTCGCGGAGTTCTTGGGTTGCCATGGATTACTCTGCTGTGTTTTGCCTGTAGGCGTGTTGTCCTGCTGGGCTTGCCTTGCTCGGACTCCGGTTCTCGGTGTTCTTCGCACTGGCTTCTGTCCTCTGGGCCCTTCTCTTTCTCCTGGTTCTTCCTCGTGGGCCGGTCTGGCTTCCTCTTCCTTCTGGATCTGGCCCGGTTCTACTGGGGCCGTGGATTTTGTCGCGGCTGGTCTTCCTTGCCCGCTGGGGTGGTTGTTGCTCTCAGCTTGCCTGCCGGCCTTGGTGCTGGGGCGCATGGGTTCGTGCCTCCGGTTCTGTGCCTCCGGGAGGCTTCCGGGGGCTCTGTGATTGCGTGTTCGCTCCCTGCTTTCCTGCTCCCGCTGGGTTGCATTTTTTCCGCACGGGGGTCATTCTGAGTGCGTGCCCACGCCCCTTGGGGGTCGTTGGGTTTCCGCTCTGCTCGGCCTGCTTCCTTTGTGTGCGTGCTGTACGGCCTCTGTTTGGATGAGAGGGCCTTTGGTCTTTGGCCGTTTGCTTCTGCGGCTCTTGCTGTGTCGCTATTGCCTGGTGGTTGGGTCTCTGCCTCTTGCTCGTGGGTTGTGTGTTCAATACCTGCGGCTCCCCCCTTATGCGCTCCTGTTCTCTGCCTCTTGCCTTGCTGCTCTGTTCCTGCGGTGGGCTGGTGTCCTGCTCTTCGCTCTGGAGGCTGGTCCTGGGGCCTGGGCGGTTTCGTGGCCTCTGTCGCTGCCTGCTTCCCCTGCTCTGTGCTGGGCGCTGCTGTATTGGTGGCCGTGTCTCTTCAGCTTCTCTTGCGTTGTTTCTGGCTTCAGTGGTTTCCTTGGCGTGGTCCCTGTGTTTCCCTGCTGTTGCTGCGTCCTGCAGCCATGTCTCCCCGGCCGCCCCTGTCCTGGCTTGTTCAGTGCTCGGGCGGGTTGAGCCTGGTCCGTCCCTGCCTGGGTCTCGGCCTGTGCTTGCCGCGTGCTGTGTGTTTCCGCTTGGTCTTCCCTCCCGGCATTTGGTTGTCCTTGGTGGGTACTGTTCGTGCCCTTCTCTTTGGATTGGAGGTTTCCTCCGTTGCTGGGCGGCTGTCTCCGGGTTCCATCGGTGGTGTTGCTCGTTCTGGGGCTGCTCCTCCTGCAGCCCCTGTCTGCTGGTTGCTTCTGCCTCCTGCCTCTCTCCTCCTTTTCTCTGGCTGGTGTGGTTGGGCTCTGGCTCTTCCTTTGCTGGGCAGTGCGGTTTGTTCTGCCTCTGGTTCTCCGGCGTGGGGGGCCTTGTTGCTCCGGCCCTCTCGCGGCCTGGCTGTTGGCTGTGGGTTGGGTTTTTTTCCCCGGTGTGCCTGGCGCCCGTGTTGGTTGTCGTCCTGCCCTGGCGTGGGTCTTTGCCTTGGGCTGGGGTGCATTCTGTGTGGCGGTTCGCTGCTTTGGTTCCCTTTCTGGTGGTCCCTGGGGGTCCGGGGTTCGTGCCACAGCGGTTCTCCTTGTTTGGGGTTCGCCTGGGTTCCTGTTGCGGTTGCTCCCTGTGGGCTCCTGGTCTCCTCCCCGTCGTTTGGCGGCGTCTGGGTCTGCCTGGTGCCTGGGTGGGGGCTGCTTGGGCTCCCTGCCCCTGTTGGTCGCCTTTTCGGCCCTCTGTCCGGGCCTGTGCGCTGTGGGTCTCGGGCGTGGCTCCCTGGTGGGGTCTATCTTGCCCTTGTGTGCCCTTCTGGGCCTGCTCCTGCCGGCTGTTCTCTTCCCGGGCTTGCTTCGCCTCCGGTTGGGTGTCCGCGTTTTTCTGCCTGGCTCGGTCGGATTTCCTTGGCTGCTGTTGGGTCCCCCCCCCCCGTTGCCCTGGTGCCCCTCCTTTGTTGGCCCTTCTTGCAGCTGGTGGCTTTCCGGTTTGTTTGCCGCTGGGCTGCGTCTTGCCTTTTCAGGCCTGTGTGGGGTCCTGGTTTTCTGGGCTTCGGGGTTGGCGTGTCCTTGTTGTCTCCGGTCGCTCCTGCTCTGCCGGCTTGCTGGCGTTTCGGCGTGGCCTCCGGTTTCGCTTCCTGGGTCGCTCTGGCTGTGCTGTGTCTTCTGTGCCGGCTCTGGGGTGTGCTTTGCCTGGTCTCCCCTGTCCTGGTGCTGTTGTCCTGCCCGCTCTTCTCTTCCCTGGCTCCCCGGGTGCTGCTCCTGGTGGGTGTGTGGGGTTTGGCGGGCCCGTTTCCCTCCCCTCTCCTGTCGGGGTGCGGGCCGGTGGTGTTTGTCCTGCCTCTGTGGGGGTCTGCCCTCTTGGTTGCTGGTAGCCCGGGGTTGGTGCTGCTTGTGCCTCTGGCTTCTCTGCTTCCTCCGGTTTTCTGGCCTGCTGTGTGGTCCGGCGGTTGTGTGCTTTGGTTCTCTGTCGGCCTCCCCTGTGCTCTGCGTGAGTTTTTTCCGGGCGGGTTGGCTCCGGGTCGTGGGCTCTTTGCTCCCTGGGGTCTTTTCCACTGCTCCTGGTGCGGCTTGCCTGCTCCTGGGCTCTCGCTGGGGCTTCTCCTTCTGGGCTGGGTGCTTGGTGGTTGTCCTTGGCGGCACTGGTGGTGCTGCTCGTTCTTTCCTGGGGCCTGGTCCATTTGCGGTTCTCTGGTTGGCTGTCTCCTTGTTGGGCTGTGGCCTTCTGTTCTCCTTGGCTCGGTTCCGGTCCTGGGTTTTGTCCCTTGCTGCCCGGTTGCCTCCTGCGGTTCCCCCTTGCTTTTGCTCCTCGGGGTGCTTTCTTGGTGGGGTTTCCTGGGTGTGCTGGCTGGTTCGGAAGGCCGGCTTTTCTGCTTTGGTATTCTCCACTATGTTAATGAATGGGCGAGGACATAAGGGACCTGGGGTAATGCTCTATTACTTACCGGTAATCTTCATTACTCCGGGTCCCGTTGTCCTCGTCCCATTCATACGCCCCTCCCTCCCTCCCGGGCGGCCGGCCTTCCTGTGTGGGCTTGGTTTTACAGACGGGATGCTGGGTAAGTACTGCTTATGTACTCCCGGTGGGAGGGGCAGTATTAGGGTCCCAGCATGCCTTTGGTCTTTTTTTCTGTCGGGAGATGGTTATCTCCACTATGTTAATGAATGGGACGAGGACAACGGGACCCGGAGTAATGAAGATTACCGGTAAGTAATAGAGCATTATCCAGACACGAATATCTTCTTTTCCTTAATTATAGGCAGCTTGGACAGGAGGCCTGCAGGCCTCGTGCATCCCACCACATGCTGGAAAGCCCCAGCAAGATGGCAGAACCATGGCCACCAATAGAAATAAACATTTCTGCTCGAGCCTAAAGGTGTTGTGAGCATCTGAGGCTGCTGTGCACATGCGCAGAAGCGCTTTTTAAAGAGTGCCTGCTTAATACAACCAGCATCCCGTGTGCAGACCACAAGCCTGGCTGGAGACCCTCTGTGGTCTTACAGGGGCCAAGGACTGCTCATTCCTCACAGAGCGGCCAGAAATGAGGTTCAGTTAAAGTAGACACTCTTGGGGTTCACAGGAGGCAGATGGGGTCCTCAATCATGCCTGTTTATGTGCTACAATTATGTGTGCGTCTGTTCTCCAGCGCTTTGACGCACAAGCGGCATGTGCAGCACTATATAATGTCCTACCTTCTGTGATCACTAATGTCCATCAGGAATGGCCCCAGAAGTAATAATTGCCCACGGGACGTGCCCCAGCTCCCGGAAGGACATCACCTGGGCAGACATTGCCTCCAATGGCCATGTAACAATGGCCCTGACAGCAATAACCCCCCACTAGAGGTCTCCACTCCCGGATTTAGTCCTTGCAAGACGTTCCTCTCAACAGGTTTGAGCCTACTCATCCGGAGTTAACATGTTGAATTATAAGGTAAAAAGGCTGCATTTTTAGGTACAGGCAAAATGACTGCGTTTCAGCAATAACTTTAAATTCGTTATTTGGATGAACATTCACACTGAGGTGGGGGTGGGGGGGTTGTTGCTTGCCTTGATTCCTGGGTCCCAGAGGATACTTTCTCCTGTGGTGACAATTCATCATTTACATTGATGACCCTTTGTATGATGTGTTCGCAGCTGCTGTCTGATGCCGGAGCATTCACTATTGAGGTAACTGCCTCTAGTCCGATGCTGTAAACTCTACATAAATAGTATCCTTTGTGTACGAGCCTTAAGATTTATTGCTAGGTTATGTGTATTTTTATAGCACACAACTCACCCGGGAGGGTATCCTGAGGCTGAGCAGGATGTGTTGTGTATGGGTCAGGGTAAGATCGGGGCTAAGTGAAGAGTCCAGTGGCGGCTCGCCGAGGGAGTGGTGCGGGGCGGTGAGGCGGGGCGGTGGGAACTCCCTCTGAGTTCTGTCCGTCGTATGTCCGAGTTCACTACCCCCCCACCCTGCCCCTCCTCCGCCCCGCTGCCCGCACCAGTCCCTCGGCGAGCCGCCACTGGAAGAGTCGGCTCTTCAGGTTCTTGCAGAATTTAAGATCTGAGGAGGAGGCTCTGACGTGCAGGGGAGGCGGTTCCAGGCGTTAGGAGCGAGGTAGGAGAAGTGAGGACCACCATATCTGGTTCTGCGTATGCAGGGGGTGTGCAAGTAGAAGTTCACCTGAGTGTAGGTAGGTGTCTGCTAGGTTTGTGGAAGTTTATGCGGTTGTTAAAATATGTGGGGCCAATGTTGTGTAAGGCTTTGTATATGTGCGTGAGGAGTTTCAAAAGTGCTTGTTTGTGGATTGGGAGCCAGTGGAACTTTTTGAGGTGCGGGGTGATGTCAGTGTTGTAGTATTTTATTGATTGATTAATTAAATCATTACAATCCGCATATAAGAATAAAAACTTAAAAACATTAGAAAATATTTTTCACTAGGCTCCTCCCATCATTCTCAATAAAAGTGAGGCAATAAAATTATTAATATAAAAGTTTTCTTTTAACACAGGGTAACCTTTGCTTAAATACAACCAAATGGCGGCATAGTATCAATAAATACAGTTAATAAAAATAGAGGTTACTTCTAAAATCAACAGATAAGCCACCAAACTTGAGAAAGAGCATCCCAAAGTTAATGTAAAATTCAGAGTAACAACAGTCAATAGTCAATGACAAGTCGTTGATGCCGCGTCCTTTCCTCAGCCGCACAGCTTAAAAAACAAATTTAAAAAAATGACAAAATATGGAAAAATGGATTCAAGTTCCATGTTATGAGGCTGGGGCTGGGTTCGCTGGTTTTACTGGAAAGCAGCTTCAAAGATGTACCATTGTAACAGCCGCCTGTGTTTGTTTCCTAGTTTTGACATGGGCCTTGGGTTTACTGATTGAGCTTGCGGTATGCAAGCTGAATAAAGCGTGTGAGGCTAATGTTTAAAGCTGTGTTCTCCGGGTTCAATGCCGCGATGATACCCTGCCTACAAGACCGGACTCCCAATCTGTTCCACTCCGGCCTCAGTTTTAATCTGAGCAAGGGCAACAATGCTGGGCAGAGGCATATAATATGCTCCAAAGACTCGACCGATTCCCCGCAACCCCTGCACAGAAGCTCATCTGATGGGCGCCGCCAAAGGGGTAGATGTTTCAAAAAGTGCCACGCCCCCAGTCTAAGTGCCATGAACATCTGTTTTAGATACAGGGGGTATGTATAGGCCAGATATGATGGAAGAGAAGCCAACTGATAAGAGTTGATTACTGCCCATGCGTGCTTGCGTTTGGCAAGGGACACTTTGTCAGAAGAGTAGGAGCACACTTTGGGTACGCTTCTTGATACTTATTTTAAAAGCTGCGTTACTTGGGTTAAGATTCCAGAGGTCACTTGCTGATAATTGCTGTACGCATTCGTGAAAGAGCCGGCTGTGTGACCCGCCAGGATTGCTAGAGCTGATGTCTAACCATAACAATGAATCGAGGGAACCAGCTCCGGCCTGCCTTAATTTATGGCACATTTTTAAATAAGCAGCTGCGCTTAACATTTCGTGGTTTAGGAGGCCTAGTTCCGATCGAATCTGAGCGGCAGATGCAGTTTTTGGCACTTGAAGGACCTTTCTATAAATCTTGGTCACATGTTGGTTTAGTGTAGTACTGAGTTTACCCAGGGAGATTTCGAAGCCGTACGACAATGTGGGGCCTATTTTAGCTCTCATGACTTCCAGCATTGAAGCTAGGCTCGGACCTGTCAGTTTTTTAGAAAGTTTTGAAAGGTTAGCTTGAAGAGCCATAGCTTTCAAAGCGATGTCGCTGCGATGCTTGACAAAGGTGCCCCTAGAGTCGATGTTAATCCCCAAGTCTTTATATGATTTTCCTACTGAAAGTTCAGAGTTATTATATGACCAACCACCACCTCCATGATGCTTCCTGACAAATATGACCACTTGAGTTTTCTATAAGTTTACCTCCAGGTTGTTCATGGCGGTATAACTATATAATTTATTTAGCAGTCATTGCAGCCCAACTCGCGTAAGGCTGAAGAGGACAAGGTCGTCGGCATACAGAAGATTGCATAACTGAACACCACCAATCTTGGGGGGGGGTGGCTATTTATTGCGTCTAGCTCCGCTGAGAGGTCGGCAATAAACAGATTAAAGAGCAGCGGAGCGAGCACGCATCCCTGTTTGACTCTCCTTGTCATCGTGATTTTTCGAGATAGGTGTGAGCCGGTACCAAGCTTGACTTGTATCCAGGTGATGGTGTGTAGTTGGACTATTGCATCCAAGAGTTTAACCGGGATTCCCCATTTCGTTAGCTTGGACCAAAGTGCCTCCCTTGGAACCCGGTCAAAGGCAGCTTTGAAGTCAACAAAACAGCAGTAAACCACCTTGGATGAAACTATCGCTTTAGTGATAGGTATTGATAGGGCCAGTAAATTGGACATGGTGCCCGAGTTTGCAGTGAAGCCTGTTTGGTTTTTTGGGCTCAGTCCTTTCAGGTCAGCCCAAGAGCTCAGTTCTTCAAGTAGAATGCTCGCAAAGTGCTTCACCTCGTTGTCCAGTAAGGCTATCAGCCTATAGTTGTTTGGGGATGAATGAGAGCCAGACTTATAAATTGGATGAATTATTGCCCCTCGCCAAGAGTCAGGTATAATTGAGCTCCTTAGTGAGTAATCGAAAAGGATTGCTAGCTTTGACCAGAGAGCGATGTTCGATTTAAACAAGGCCTATGGCAGGCCATTTGGGCCTGGCGCTCCATCTGATCTTGCTTTGGTTAGTATTTTAGCCAGCCTTGTTTGAGTGATAGTGATTTTCTCGCTTAGATGTTGCCGCGTCTCTTGTGAGCAATCCTGGCACTCCTTAGGGGCATCTTTAGTCAGTATGGCGTTGTTGATTGATATAGATTCTACTCCTCCATTGGCCCGGAAATGACCAGTCAGAAATGTTACCCATTCTACCTCTGAGATGTTTGCACTCCCTGACTGGTGGTTCCGTTGGATTGCCTGTTCACTAGCGCCCAGAATTTTCTTGAGTTCCGGTTTTTACTTTCCCAATAGAGCGTACACCAAAATTGTTCAAGGTGGTGTTGTTTATCCTTTTGGTATGCCCATCTATAGTTTTTTGTGCGATTTTATCCTCGTTCAATAGTTCTTCAGGATGCTTCCTGGCTGCCCTGAGGGCGGTATTTCTGGTCTTCTTTAATGCCATAGTTTGGTTTGAAGTGGGAGTCAGTATACTATGAAAATCGGTATAGGAATGCAGCGGTGTTTGAAATTGACTTAAAAGTTGGGAACAAAATTTTGTCCAATCAGCTGTTGGAGAGGCTTTCAACAGGAAACAGCCTGTAGTGAGTAGCTGGCATTCCTTCATAATGTTTATACTGATGTCGTCATTAAACGTTTTAGGTTTTCAGAATGAACTCCCCTGTGTGTAATTGTGGCAGGATCATGATAGACTGAGTTTAGGGTAACAGTAACGACTTGTGGACGGTGATCACGCTCGGATCGTGCTATGATACTGTATTTTTCTAAGTTTGGAAGCAGGTCTAAATTACAGATGGTATAGTCTAAGTAAGAATGCTTTCGGCCATTTGTCCAGGTCCAGTTTGGTGGAATATCCTGTGAAAATCTGCCATTCATTACAATGAAACCAGCGCTGTAAAGTTGCAACGCAGAGTGTTCCCCTAGGCCACAATGCGATTGGAGTTTGGGTTTGACCTGATCCTTCAGTACCGGCGGAGGAAATGGAAGAAGACTTTCTAATTCCGCTGGGGTTCCCTGAAAAAGGTTGGTGTTAAAGTCCCCGGTAAGCAGACAATCTGCGTGAGGAAAACCACCGCCAGATCGACAGAACTGTGAGCAGCCGAGTTAAGTGAGACCTTTTTGTTCGAGCACTCGGATTTATGTAGACGTTGAGAAGCAGCAGAGGACGCTGTTGTCTCCACAAATTAATTTTAACTCCAAGCAGCCAGTCCTCATCGAGGTGTAATGGCTCAATTGGGCCTTTTAAGCGGCAAGAGATATAAATGGACAGGCCCCCTTAGGCCGTCCATAATTACAATGCCTTAGAGCTGGTTTCCAGTATTCGATGTATCCTATTAAGGGGCAATTTTGAGTGGCCCATGTTTCCTGGAAAGCAAGGAGGTCATATCTAAAAATAAAGGTACGAGTCTCTAATGAGGCCATTTTGTGTGTGGGGTGATGTCAGTGCAGGATGGGAGATTGTGGGGGAACCTAGCAGCTGAGTTTTGTCTGGAGTCTTCTGGTCAGCTGAGCGTTGATTCCAGCTTAGAGTGTTGCCGTAGTCCACGGTGCTGGTAATGAGGGCTTGGGAGACAGTTATGGGATTGTTGGTGGGAAGCCATTTGCAGATCTTCTTGAGTATCTTGAGTTTGTGGAAGCAGGAATACGAGACTGCGTTCCCATGGCCAGTCATGGTGAGTAGGTTGTCGTTCACTCTTCTGAGGTTGTTTGCGTGGGTTGCCGGAAGGGGTATGGATCTGAGTTCAGCCGGCCACTCGAGGGAGTCCCAGAGCAAGGTGTCTTTGTCAAAGATTACTATTTCCATATTGTCTGTGTTGAGTTTGAGGCAGTTGGTTTTCATCCATCTGGCAACATTGGTCATGCAGGCAGACAAATAGGTCCTGGTGTTTGGCGTTTTGTCGGTGAGGGAGAGTATGAGATGGGTGTCATCGGCAGAGGCTATGATGTTGATTCCTTGGGCGCAGATGATGCTGGTGAGTTGGGTCATGTAGGCGTTGAACAAAGTGGGGCTAAGTGAGGATCCTTATGGAACTGTGCGGATGAAGTTAACGGTGCCCGAGGTGAAGGGTGCCAGTTTGGGTGAAGGGTGTGGTCTGTCTGGAAGGAAGAAATCCACCGAAGTTTGGGAGCCTGGATGCCGGCTGTGTGCAGTTGTGGATAAGGATAGGGTGGGAGACAGTGTTGAAGGCTGCAGAAAGATCCAGCAGGATGAGGGCCATGCTATCACCTCTGTCCATGGTCATCCAGATGCAGTGTCATCTTATGGATTTGGGGGGATCTGTGAAAGACATATTTTATATGCCCCGGTACACAACAACTCTTGAATTTTATTACTCATTTCCTGCTGACACAATCCTGCATGATTTCAAACATTATGTTAAACTTGAATAGGATCACGCAAAAACAGATTATATATGTCTTACCCGGGACCCCAAAAGTCCTTAATAAGAGGCGGGATAAAAAGACAGAGTCGGAGATAGAGGTAGGCAGAGAGCCTGAGACATTTAGACACAGAAAGATAATAGGCAGAGGTACAAGAGAGAAAGTCCACCTTCTCATGGGGCCCCTTGGGAGGTGTGGGCCCTGGGCCATTGCCCACTATGACCTTGCCTTAAAACATCTCTGTCCAGATGTCATGCATGGCAGCAATGTGGGTGGTCTTTATAATGTATTTGAATCTGAATCCAGATTGAGCAGTGTTGAGGGGGTGGTTGTCAGAGACGTGGGTGGCTAGGCATTTGTTTATCATCCTTTCCATTAATTTTGCTGGGTAGTGTAGCAGGGAGATAGGTCAGTAGTTGGCTCGTGTCTTAGGGTCTGCACAGGGTTTCTTGAGGAGTAGGAGGACTGTGGTGACTAGCACTCATAAACTACTGGAAGAGCTCTCATACCCCGCACAGACTAGCAGTCATAGACCACCCTAAGGGCTCTCGTACCCCTCACAGACTAGCACTCATAGACTACCACAAGCGCTCTTACACCCTCACATACTAGCAGCCATAGACTGCCACCAGTACTTTAGCACCCCTCATGGACTAGCAGTCATAGACTACTGCTAGTACTCTCACACCCTTCACAGACTGGCGTTCATAGACTACCACAAGCACTCTGGCACCCATCACAGAATAGGAGTCATAGACTATCACAAGCACTCTCACACCCCTCACAGACGAACCGATATAGACTACTGCAATCTCTCGTGCACCCCTCAAAGACTATCAGACTTAAACTACTGTAAGTATTCTAAAAACCCTTCACAGACTAGTAGTCAAAGACTACTGCAATTTTGTTTGTCACCCCATCACAGACTAGCACTCATAAGACATCTGCACGAATTCACACACCCCATTACAGACCAGCAGTCATAGACTGCCCCCAGTACTCTAGCAACCCTTAGAGACTAGAAGTCGTAGACTGCTACTGTTTCAGGGATTCTGCACATGCACAGAACTATGCACAGACTAGCAGTCATAGACTGCTAAAAGTGATGTTGCACCCCTCACAGACGAGCAGTCATGGACTACCACAATCACTATTGCCCACGCACAGACTAGCAGATATAGACTACCGAAAGTATTCTAACACCCTTCACAGATTAGCAGTCATAGACAAGCACTCTCGCACCACTCACAGACAAGCAGATATAGACTACTGCAAGCACTTGTGAAACACTCACAGACTACTGCAAGCACTCTCGCACCACTCACAGACTAGCAGTCATAGACTACTGCAAGCGCTCTTACACTCCTCACAGACTAGCAGTCAGACACTACTGCAAGCGCTCTCACACCCATCGCAGACTAGTGGTCATAGACTGCCCCCAGTACTCTAGCAACCCTTAGAGACTAGAAGTCGTAGACTGCTACTGTTGCAGGGATTCTGCACATACACAGAACTATGCGCAGGAAAATAGGACCTCAGTGAATAGGGGTGTACCAACCTACCACATCAGTACCCAAAATCCCAAACCGACTAGCTATAGTGTCTCATTGGTTCTCCTCCAAATATCACGGAGCTACAAATGATTAGACAACCCAGAACACGACACTCCCGACTCTCTCAGGAGTCGCGGGAACAAGACGTACTTTTTCGTTCACTCACTCATACTTGTCTACAATGAGAATAAGCAGAGTCACTGAAATAGTTCAAAATGTTTATTTTAACTATCGTGCTCTACAATACAGTATACGTTCCACTACTAGCAGCAAAATGCATGAACTCAGCACAGTTAGCATTGTTACAATTCCATAGAATACAAAGGGAGAAGTCATGTTATAAAGACTGTGGAAATAAGGGCCTATAGTCCTATCCACCCTCCCTTTGACTAGAAGAAGTTTATTTTATATAAAGAACGATCTCTGGGCTTTGACAGCAGACCCCATACCTTAAAGCCTGAATGTAAGGTTTACATCATAGGAACAGCAGAGCTCTTCTCCATGGAACGGCTTTCTCCAAGTGCGTTAAAACAACATGCAACAATGTAATATCAAAGCACGAGTCTTCAGTACTGCAGCTGTGTAGCATGTTATGTCTAGGTGCTAGGGACTGACCAGAACAGACGTTGCATATCGTGTTCAGACTAAACTCCAGGAAAGGCAGAGAACGGGAAAGGCAACCCGTTCTCATGTGAAGGGCACAAACAAAGTCTTGCAAAAACAAAGTCATGTAGTAACGTGCGCAAAAGCAGCATCATGGCAGCAAAGCTCATGCTAACTTAGCAATGCCGATAATGTGCCTAAGAACCATATAACACTACAAGCGATGTTGTATCCCTCACAGAGTAGCAGTCATAGACTACCGCAATAACTATTTCCCCCCTCACAGCCTCGCAGATATAGACTACCGCAAGTATTTTAACAACCTTCACAGACTAGCAGTCATAGACTACTGCAAGCGCTCTCACAACCCTGACAGACAAGCAGTAATAGACTACCGCAAGTGCTCTTGCAATCCTCACAGACAGTCATAGATTACCACAAGCACTCACGCACCACTCACAGACTAGCAGTCATAGACCGCTGCATTCACTCTCATACCCCTCACATATTAGCACTCATAGACTATTGCAAGCACTCTTGCACTCCGCACAGACTAGCAGTCATGAACCACCATAACTGTTGTCATACCCCCACAGACTAGCACTCATAGACTACCACAAGTGCTCTTACACTCCTCACAGACTAACAGTCAGAGACTACCACAAGTGCTCTTACACTCCTCACAGACTAACAGTCAGAGACTACCGCAAGTGCACTCGCACCCTGTTAGACCTGGTAACATTGGCGTGAGTCTCCCTTCCATTTTTTTCCACTGATTGCCTCCTCTGTTTTTGATGTTTTGCTGGTTTAGATGCTTTGGGCACTGTGCCACTGCTATTCAGTGCCACAGTGCAAGTGCTCCCTATGGTAAATTGATGTATTGATTAGTGACTCCATGATTGGATCATTTGATTTACTTGTCAGACCCTAGTATAGTGCACCAGGTGTGCCCAGGGCCTGTAAATCAAATGCTGCTGGTGGGCTTGCAGCACTGGTTGTGCCACCCACAGAAGCAGCTTGTAAAGTGTGTCTCAGGCCTGCCATTGCAGAGCCTGTGTGCAGTCTGTGACTGCCATGTCGACTTGGCAAGTGCACCCACTTGCCAGTCCCTAAACCTTCCCTTTTCTGCATATCAGTCACCCCTAAGGTAGGCCCAAGGGCAGGGTGCATTGTATGTAAAAGGTAGGACATGCCCTGGTGTGTGTTGTGAATTACAATTCGTTTTTCACTATTGCAAGGCTACCTGTCCCCATAGGCCAGAATGGGCAGTTTGATTATAACATCTTATAATCCTAACTGACTCAGGGAACATGGTAGAAAAACGAATTTAGTATGCCTGAACTCAGAATGATAAAATACATCTTTTAGTGGAGTTGGTTTTAACATTCTGTGTTTGAAAATACCACTTTTAGAAAGTAGGTATTTTCTTGCCTAAACCATCCAGCCTGCCTCTGCTAGCTTGTGTATTGTATGTCTGGTTTTGTGAGTGACAGGGGCTGGGGGGCTCCAGGAGACAGGGTGAGTCAGCACAGGGCTGAATAGACCTCTCTGCATGTAGAGTGGTGGGAGGAGTAGCACCTGGGCCTGAATAGGGCTGTGCCTGACTTCCACAATGCTGGCTCCACCTCCTGTGGTGTGTCTGATGTCCCTGGCCCACACTGACAAAGGAAGAGGGTGTGCACTGGCAGGATGCACCCAGAACTGGTTTGGACTAGGTACAGGACCCTCTGCCTTCAGAGGACAAAGGATTTATGGGTATAAATACTGGGGCCCAGACCCCAAGACTTTAGAGCACTTCTGGAAACAACAAGACAAACCTTTGCCAAGGAGAAGAACCAAGGAAGCTGCAGGAGTTTGGACTGCCCCTCTGCCAGTGTGCTGTTTGCTGGGTTGGCCTGCAGTGGTCTTCATTGCCAAGGAAAGGAGAAGGAACTTTTAAAGAACTTTCATCATCTTGCAGAATATTCTCCAAGGGCTTGAACTAGAGCTTGCCTCCTGCTGAAGTCTCAGGTCTACAAGACTTCACCACCACCTCCCTTCTGAATTCCCTTGCTGGGGATTCTGTCTGCAGAAGCCTGCGTGTCGCTGGGACCTGGAAAGCGCGAGGCAATGAGAAGAAGCGTGTCGCTGTCGCAGCTGCTACCGTCGCATCGCCGGAGAAGCGTGTCGCCGCCGCATCACCAGAGAAGCGTGCCTTCGTCGCAGCTGCCTGCCGTCGCATCACCGGAGAAGCGTGTCGCCATCGCAACAGCCTGCCGTGGCATCAACAGGGAAGCGTGTCGCTACCGCAAGGGTCGCCGTCGCATCCCCCGAGAAGCGTGTCGCCTTCGCAGCTGCCTGACGTCGCATCACCGGAGAAGCGTGTCGCAGGGCCTGTCGCGGCTCCAAAGATACAGAGTTCGCCGCACGGCCGTCGTGCGTGCACGCATCGTCTTCACATCGTCGCATCGCATCAAGGGCAAACTTTCATCGCATCGCACCGGATCGTCGCACCGCATCGAGTCGCCTGCTCGCCGCATCGTCCTCCCTACGGACCCTTTGTTTGTTTTGCGTTACGCATCCCAGGTACTTTTGAGAGAAACGTGTCGCATTTACCATCAACTTGAACTAAGTTACTTCTACTATCTTTTAAGTCTATTTTGAGTACAGTATTGTGGATTTTTGTCGTTTGTGGTCTTGTGTTAAGTCTATATAAAGAATACTTATATTTATAAAACCTGTGTAGTGTCCATCTGTAGTGTTTTCACTGTATTACTGTATGCGTTCACAAATGCATAACACACTGCCTCTGAGATAAGCCTGTCTGCTCGTGCCAAGCTACCAAGGGGGTGAGCAGGGGCTATTTTAGTAGTGTATCCCCCTTACCCTGACTAGAAGCAAGGGTCCCTATTTGGTAAAAGTTGTATACCATTGCCAACTAGAGACCCTGTAGGAGAGTAGGATCTGCTTCACATGGGTACCCCCACTTTTTGCTGATGCTTCACTGTTTTTCGACCTTAGTCTGGCTGGGGCCCTGCTAATCAGAACCCCAGCCTAGCTGCTTCCTCTCTAAAATGGTTTCCATGTGCCTTAGGCACATCACTGATTGGAATCTGGAGTGCCCTTATAAGTCCCTAGTATATGGTATACTATGTACCAAGGGCATAGGTACCTCAGAGGCCTACCAGGGGCTGCAGCATGTATTATGCCACCCCTGGAAGACCATCCAAACTGACACCACAGGTCTGCTACTGCAGCCTGGGTAAGGTGGTGCATGCACCCCTTACTGTGATATAGGTTACCTATATCACTAAATACATACACACATATAAACCTATAAGTCACTCCTATGGCAGGCCTTATCAATCCTGAAAGCAGAGTGCGTGGTT